>CM046445.1:66913667-67498955 GCA_025506515.1 Flaveria trinervia | reverse complement strand
GCATAGGAGGTTTAGGTGTATGACAAAGTTCTGAGTAGCTGTTAGAATCCATTTTAACTAAGTGTTTAACTGGTATATATAGATTTAGATTATTTTTAGGATTGATTAGTCCAACTTGTCAAAATAGTTGAAACAGATTTCAGATCAGATCTATCATTGTATTAAGTTTCTTGTTGTTGTGAATATTTTGGTGAGAGAGTGTTGACAGGAGTATTTTCTGCAGTTTACTAAGTAGAGATGATGATATACTCTATTAGCAACTTGATTACCAGATCAATCGAATTCTATTTAGTTCTTGCGCAGATCTGAAAGAGAACCGAGAGCCAAAGCTCTAATACCAATTGACTGGGTAAGTAAGATTGAGATTTTTACTGTGAATCGAATATGATAATCAGTCAATGATTGAGTGGCGGAAACAAACAATCAAAGAACATTCAATGCAAGAAGTATACTCATAAATGCTTTTGTATTTAATATGAAAGTTGATTGATTACAGAGAATAAATGACAATAAAATTCTCTATCTCTCATCGTCACCTCAAGTACGAGGTTATCTATTCTATTTATAGGCAGACAAGATGGCTTTTACAAAATGACTAAACTACCCCTGAACAATTACATCAGAACTAGTCTAAGTCTTCATCCACATCTTTGCTTGTTCATCCGCACTGACAAATGTGGATGAGTTAACTTGATTAGCATTTCTTCATTTGATCATCCGCATTAGTATGTTGGTCATCCGCATTGGTTAATGCGGATGAACAAATACTTATGCGCATTTGTTCGGTCATCCGCATTTCTCAAATGCGGATGAGCAAAGTCTTGTCCGCATTGTTTCTTGGTCTTCCGCATTTGTCAATGCGGAAGAACAAATACTTGTCCGTGTTTGTTTTATGTCTTCCGTATTGACAAATGCGGAAAACAACACTTGTTTTTCTTAGCAGGATCTTCATCCGCATTTATTCTTGGACTTGAGGGATTCCAGCAAAGCAACCATCAAATCACCCATTGAATTGGCATGTATGATCCTTTCAGGGTGCAACATTTATGTGTCTTGTACTTGTGCTTATCTCCTCTGCTCTATGGTAGTACTGACCTGGAGTGATGATCTCCTCTGCTGTATGGTAGTACTGACCTGGAGCTCTTATCGACACATGATTAAATGGTCATCTCCTTTGTTAAACGTGAGTATAGACCTAGAGCTCTCACCATCTTGATCTAAGTTGTATTAAATCATCTAAATGATGAACTTATCACAGAATGCAATATTCTGTTGATAATCACTTACACAGATCTGTACAAGCCTTGTTCTAAAGATCGTATCAAATTTCAAGAAATCCAAAGGTTGGGTAAGGGTTTTTCCAAATGATTATGGGGTCCTAAAATTCTAAAGCATCTAATCGAACCTTAACGAATCATCTGCTGTTTGTTGAAAAAGATAAGGCATGGGTTTAAGTGGACAAAATATCAACAATAGTTATTGATATGTTTGAGAATTTCAAAATTCCGTCAAAGACTTTTATCAGATTCAGTTATTGGTATGATCTCATTGTTGGTCGATGATTAAAGTCATCTTTGTGCTAATATATCTCTTGATTGAACGATGAAAGTCAACTCAAAGTCAACTCATGGCCTAAAAGTCTTCATATGTCTAAATAGGAGCATGATGAACTTTTAGGAATTTTATACAAGTTCTGGGCGTTTTTTATATTCCCATGCGCCTAAACAGTTGCAATAAGTTCATGAGTTAACCAAGTGTTTGGGCGTTTCATCAATCCCATACGCCTAAAACAGTTATAATGAGTGTTTTTAACAAGACATTTTGAACGTCTCATGCGTCTACACAATGTTGAAAGTTACAAGTGTTGGACGTTTCAGGAACTTCAGACGGCTGAACAGTGCAAATGCGGCTGAACAGTGCAAAAGCGTCTAAAAACAGTGCTTATGCGTCTAAATAGTTCTCATACGTCTAAGTCCATACGACCAAACAGTGTTAATGCGTTCATTAATTTGTGAATTTTAGGGTTTCATACGCACAAACAGTGCTAATGCGTCTAAAATTTCACTTAATATAAATTGAACACTTACACTTGTTTTTGCATTCACACTCAAAATTTCTCTAAAAAACAAAAGCCTCTGAACTATTGACTCTGAATCTTCATCAATCTAGCAGATTATAAGCATTTGAAACAAACTATTGTTGGTGTTAGATAGTATTTGATTTCATAAATGTAAGTTTGTGATTCAAATCAGTAGATTTGATTAAAACTTGATGATTGACATAGGCGGTTGAATGGTATTCGGGCGTTCAAACACTATGACATTCAAAAGTTCAACTAATCAAATCTTAACAACATATAAAATTGATTCTGGATTGTTGATGTATATCAAATTTCGAGTAATTTGATATATGTTTGTGGACTAAACTCAAGAATGACATTGATAAGAAAATTCATAGTAGGGTTCTTCGAAGAGTGAAGAAGAAGATGAACAGACATCTGAATTTTTTTTTGAATAAAATAAAAATAAAAATAAAATTTTTAAATAAAAAGTAGAAAATCTCAGAATTTAAAATGTACTGATAAACTAATTAATTCAAAATAAATAAATTCAAGAATTTCACAAAATTAAATTCATAAGTAAAAAGTAAAAATCATAAGTAAAAAAAAATTGAATTTAATGTTCAAAATTGAAAATTCATCAACTTTCAATGTTCTAATATTTTTTTATTTCATAGATGGCAACTTTGAAGTTTCAACCAAAACATAATGTTGTTGCATTTCTGGATGAAGAAAATGGAGAAGCAGTTGGCTATGAAGAAATGATCAGATTTCTCTTAGATCAAAATATGTCTATGCAATGTGTGCAAGACCAATGATAAATGAAAGATTGATCAAGAATTCAGAGAACTGCTGAAGTGACAAAGATGAAGAAGGAAACAAAGTGTAAGAGCTTTTTAAACATCTGATAGAATGCTTGAAGTCTTAGAACAAACAGTTAGAGTAGCTCTTAAAACTGGAGAAAATGACCCACAAGACTTATCTGAGTACATTTTTATGAATGTAAAGAAGTTTTTCTACAAATGGGTCATCCAGATCATTTTCCAAAGAAACAATTTTTCAAAGCTAGAGTGTATAAGAATCGGAAACTGTTGTGCTACATCTTTCAACACTGCATGTCTAAAAGAAGTGCTGGTTGGGACTCATTCCCAGTAGACATTGCATCACCTATTATTGCCTTAGCCACAAATAGAAGATTCAATATGGCTAAATGGATATTGAATGGTTTCATTTTCAATCTTGAAAGAGAAAGGAGAAATAAATACTTAATGTATCCTAGATTTCTCCAAATGCTCATAATGAAGAGAATCCAGACTTCTATGTTGAAGGAGTTGAAGGTGATAAATTATAATTGGAGCACATGTCAAAATCTATCTATAAAAGACTGACAATGATCATTGGTGCTCAAAACATTCTTGTGTTTGATTATATAAGGAATGCATCTAATGATGAAGTTGACATAAATCAACAACATGTCATTTATCTAAAGATGAACCAATAGATCCTAATGATCTCATTGAGGATGTTTTTGATGATATGATTGATGATGATAATGAAGAAAATGAAGATTCTGAAAGCTCATCAAAAGATGAAGATGATGATAATAATGATGATGATGTAATGATGGTGCAGCTGAAGCACATCAAGAATCCATTGAAGAAAGGAATGAAGATGAGAATGTAAATGAAACACAGAACATAGCTGAAGAAGCTACTGATGTTGATATTCATGATGATTGTTCATGATTTTCAAGAAGATGAACCTGTTACTGTTGCTCATAAAGAAGGTTCACAAAATCAACCTTTGATTTTGATTTCATCAATGATGTATTATATGAACCTGTGTTTCAATCTGAGGAAAATGAAGAAGTAGAAGAAATTCCTTTGAGTACTACACCAAATGTGTCTATACAACCAGAAGAGATGGTGGATGTTGATGAGTTAGAAAACTTGAAAGAAGAGAATGTGGTTAAAGAAAAAGAAATTGAAGATTTAAAGGCTGAAAATGAAAGGTTGAAAGAGATTAATATATCTCTTGAAAAGGAAATTCAATTGTTAAAGGATGAAAATTCAAAGTTTAAAGAAGAAAATGTGAGAAAGATAAAAATATTGTGGCTTATGCTAAAGATAAAGAAGATGTGATCAAAAAACTTTGAAGTCATAATAAAAGATTATGATATTCTTGAAGAAAATTCAAGAAATTGTCAGAGGAAAATGAAAAATTGAAAGAAGAATTGCTAAAGACAAAAGAAGTTCAAAAGCCTATATCACCTAAACCAATGATCAGTTCTGAAAGGAACATTGTTGAAGAAAATCCTGAAATGGATAAAGGCAAAAGAAAAATGATGATATTGAATATGCAAGTTTATCAGAGTCAGTTTCAAAAGCTCAAAGAATTGAAGAAAATATGAAGAGCAAATCACTCATGAACAAATTGAGGCTTTAGTAGATATTGAAGAAATGTACAATGATGATTGGTATGATGAAGTTTTGAATGATGAAGATATTGATGAAGCACAACTTGTGTCAAATTTCAATTCACAAGAACAATTTCAAGATCAAGAAGAAGTTCCACAAGATTTTGAAGACAAATACAACTATCTTGTGAGGATGAAATACAACAGGGTATTTTTGGATGGACTGACGGTTTCTCAGATTAATGATGAATATGAGAAATGCATTGCAGCAGAGTCAGTTGCCCCAATTGATCCAAATGAAATTATGATAGAACATGGTGAATGGAACAGAGCAAAAGAGAGTATTAATGTAGAAGAATTATCAAGCTCTGAGTTACATCATCTAGATCTAATAATATGAGCATTTGAGCTTTAAGATCATGGTTGCAAGCTAGAAACTATCCTTGGAGAAAATTGAAAAGACTTCAATCTGTATCTTTAAGAAATCTTGTCAAAAGCTTCCAAGAGACTGAAAAACAAACGAATAAAATGATTATTCTTGATACAGATAATCCTCAATATCTTGAGATCACAAAAAGAACAAGAGTGCTAAAACCTTAAGAAATTAAACAAATGGCAAGAAAGTCAGATGCTTATGACAATAGAAAAGAGCTGATTAAAAATTTTCAAGTACTAAAAAGCAAGCTTACAAAGCATCATCTAAACAAATTCAGATTTTTGATAATTCCAAATCCAAAGGTGATTTAGTGAGGAATGTATTGCATAAAGGACAATCAGTTGCTGAATTGTTGAATGCTATGATTGCTCCAGATTTTACAAATCAAGTAAAAATAATAGCATGGAAGTACGATGAGATCTTTGATGCTTTCTTGATAAAAAGAGTAAATTCAATTGTGATGTATATTACTTTTACTCAAGCATAATTAAATTTCTTGTGCAAAATTTGAAGGAGTTGAATAGATTACCTCTGATCAACCCAATAGATCCAAACGTGGTAAAATGATGGTAGAATTACTGAGAAAAGGTATGGATGGATCAAGTAATTTTCTTCAAACTAGATACGATCAAGAAGATAAAGAGTACTTTGCTACTCTATAGAAAAACAAAAAGCTCAAGGGAGTACAATCTGAAGATGAACACTTCATGATTGAATTTTGTGATAAGTACTTTGAAAAGCTAACAACTCCTGGTTGAAAGTGTGACTAAGGTAACCAGAAGACAAAACCAATTCTCAGGTGGTTTATAACACTGAGACGTTTGAGCTTAAAATTGGTCGAAATCTCGAATAGTGGGATGAGGACATGATTACTCTTTTGGTGCTTTCGAACTCAAACTTTTACATCCAAGTTAATTTCAGTTTTGTCTGTACAAAAGTTTGAAAAAGTACATCCGGAGGTTGCAGAGCAAGACAAGAAATATTTCATTTCCATAATCAATGTGATGACTGTAACTATGGAAAGAATATCATGAGAAAAGCTCTTGCTTATACAAACATTGTGAAGAAAGATATCAAAGATATTGAATTTATGAGAATTTCAAGGAAAGGTGTCTTAGATGTATACTCAAAGGAAAGTCCAAATCCTATTGAGTTATATGCCAATATTGATATTACTGCTTATCAAAAGACACGTTGGAAAGCATGAACAAGATGGAGATAAAGACAAATGAAGCTAAACCAGAACAAGGCATACTTGCAAGCAAATTTAAGTCTGCTATTGCAAATGCTTTGAAAGAACAAGAGATGTACAAAAAGAAGCCAATGTTCAAGATAAAAGAAGAACCAGAAGACTTCTTTGAGTGATAAAGATTGAAGATAGAAGATGAAAGCCAAAGATAAAGTTGAAGATTGAAGATAGAAAGAAAAAAAGAATGAAGATTTTGAAGACCGAAGACCATGTAAATCTTAGGGGGAGTATTATTCGGTCTCTAGAAAGATTGACATGTTGTCTTTATGTGTCTTTTTAATTTTTTAATAGTACAAGGATAGTTTTGTAATTAGTTAGTTCCTGTGTTTCATATAAATGCTTAGATGGTTAGTTAGTAGAGAGAGTGACGAACCATGCTATTACTTTGTAAATTGTCGTTGCTTGATATTATGAAACTGTGAATTTGTTGATATCTTGCTTGAATCGATTACTTTGTTTGTGTTTTCTTGAATTGTGTTCATACTGCAGGATCGTTTAAGGCTTGAACACAATTACAACACAACAACACAATGAGAAGATTAACTAAACTTTAATCAAACAGGTGAGTTAGGTACCAAAGGTGATACAAAGAACACAAGTAAAGCAAGAGACAGAACAAGAGAGTATAGTTTTCAAGGGAGCAGTATATTGCTTTCTCAAGTTCTTTTACAAGTGTTACAAAGCATGTTAAAGATACAAGAAACTTGAAATACTTATACTACAACCTACAGCCGGCTATACTATGAAAGCCAGCTGGATACAATTGACTAGACACTAACAAAATCAATTGTAGATCAAAAGGCATATCTGCCTTTTGACCTTGTGACTATGACATGCCATAGCTCACTCCTTATACATTACAAAAGGATAAAATACATAAAGTGGAAAGTTTCAGACTCAAGACCTCAATGTACAGTTACCAAAAGCATGGACCTTTTCACCAACTCTTGTAAGTTGGTGACTTATCAGAGACGCAGCGGAAAAGGTGCTTTATGGAACAGTACATCAGATAAAGCATGTGTACTAAAAGTCTTCGGAAGAAATTGTCTTCATAGGGTGAAGCTTCGGAAGACTTTGTCTCTTGAAGCTTCGGAAGACTTCATGTTTGGCTTCGGAAGATATTGGTCTTGGTCGGAAGATATTACACTTAGAGTATTTTCTAATGCTTTGTGTAATTCTTCCGAAGCATCTTCACTTCAGTACTTAGTGCATGTTGCTGAAACACTTAGGCAGTTTGGGTTGCATCAGACTTCAGGAATCCTTACAAACTCCCCCTAGGCTGATGCTACCAAAACACTTAGAAGATCTTTAATGTTTGTAGTCTTCAGAACAATCAAGACCATTCCTTTCTTCATTTGATGGTCAGGATCATCAAGACTCTCATAGACTATCATCTTTCTCATTTCAAAGAGATCATGCAGAGGTAAGTTGATTATGTCTTGCCATGAGTAGACATTTTCAAACACCTGATCTCTGATAACATTCCATCTTTCTGGATTGGATTGGTAGAGTAAGTCCAGGATAAGATGGGTGTCTCAGTTGCTAGAGGAGCCACTTGCATAGGAGTTGATTGGGCTGCCTCATCATGCACTTCCTCAGGTTGATCTGATTCAGCCTGGGGTGTAGAGGTAGATGACTTTGGCTTCTTCTTTTTAGTCTTTGGTTTAGAAGCCATTTTCTTTCCTCTTTAATGTCTTTAACTGAGAAGACTGGTCTGCAGCACCATGTTGATCATCAGTGTCTTTCTCAGTTGGGTGTTCCTCCCTCACAGGTTCAGAAGGGGAGGGAGTTTGACCCTGTCTTGGATCAGAAGATGAAGTTTGCTGAGGCTCAGCTGGAGGTTCTGGTTCAGGTGGTCTCTGGTTGTTCAAACTTGACCTCCACTTTAGGTGGGACTTGACTTGAAAGAGAGTGCAAGTCAATCAATTCACCACTTTTAATCTTCTGCTTGATCACCCTTATATGCTCATCCATTGTAGATAGAGACATGGGACCAAGTCTCCTTCTGGAAAATCCATATGACTTCAAGAAGCTCATCATTCTTTGTCTGTCAGCAGACTTCTTTGCATTCTTTTGAATGATGGCTCTTGACTTTGCAGCTTCTTCCCTTAGCTTCCTTTGGTGTTTTTCTTTCTTTGACTAGCTCAAGCTCAAGTTGCTTAAGTACTCGAACTCAATGAAGTCATAGGACAGGGGAAGAAGTGTATTTGCCTGATAGAAGCCTGTGGCACTCAGGTAGTTTTCATTTTGATTCTATCCTCTTCTTTATCTACCTGAGGTTCTTGTGGGCCACATCTTCCTGTGCAGGACTTTCTTGAACTGGAGAGAGAGTGGGAGTATGCTTGTGAAGTCTTTTCTGTCTCCTCTCCTCTTTGAATTGGAGAAGTAACCTTGCATCCTCTTTCTCCTTTATCTCTCTTGACACTCCATGTCAGCCAGTTCATTCAACTCTTCTAAGGGGAGGGAGATGATTTCATCAACATCATAGTTCCTGGTCTGTAAATAAGTAATCCTGACTGCCCTTTGTTCATCATTTGAGTATTTGGTCTGGGGGCAGCCTGATTGCAGCTTGCATGAATTTAGATGACCCAGAGAGAACTTTCTCCCCTTAGCCTCCTTTTCCTCTCTCTCTCTTCCCTCAATTTCTCAGGAGTCATTATCCTTTTCCCTTTGTCACCAACAGACCTTTGTGACTCAGGGTGGATTGAGGCTGGCCTTCATTGCTTGGTGTAGCTTCATGCTCTGGCCAGAGAGAGGCTGAGAAACACCTTCACCAGCGGTATCTCAGATGGAGTTTGGACCTCTGCAGCAGTTGTGATGGTGAGACAAGGGTCTCAGGTTCTGTCACTGGGCCTTCAGCCAAGGTTTCCCCTATGAAACTAATCTTAGGGTCCACCTCAACATCCAGTTGACCGATGACATTGCCTGATTGCCTAAGTCTCCTCTTAGAGAGAACTCTGCAAGGATCCTGTCTTGGATTCTTTGAGCCAGCCTGTCAACTTGTCTATATTTGCTTGGATTGACAAGTGGCATGTTGACTAAATCCAGTCCTTCATAGAAGCTCAGGCTTTGGAACTGAAAGACTTCTTGTTAGCCTGAACTCTGTGAAGTATGAGGGCTCTTCTGTTATCATCATACCTCCATCTGATGATGTAGTTGCCAGTTCCATGTGGTGGAGATGAGACAGCCCTTGGTATACCTTCCTCAAAGAGACTCCTGATGATAGAGTCTATAGAGTCCACATTAATGTGAGTTGAGGAAGTTGCTGAGAATGCACAACAGCAAGTGAGGATGGTGAGTCCTCTATGTCCATCTCTTTGAAGAACTCCCAGGTTCTGTGGTTGTGATAACTTTCTCCCCCTTTTTGGTAGCATCACCCACTTGCATAGGTGAGCTGGAGGATAAATCAGTCACTTCCACAGGTTCTTGTGTTCCTGGTTGAGCTCTCCTTAAAGGTCTCTCAGCTAGTTTTTCCTGCAGATATGAAATCTGGAGTTGCTGATCATTGACCCTGTTTTGCAGGGTAGTCACCTGAGATTCCAAGTGACTACCTTTGAGACTAGATAGGTGCATGTTTGTGACAATTTTTGTACCTTTAGTCTCAAATTCCCCTCATCTTCATCAGAAGAATCACTGGGGGATGAGAGGTTTGGACCAAAGTCCTCTCTCTCACCACCAGCTTGAGTTTCTTGGTTGCTGGTTTTCCTCTGCTCACTGGCAACCTCAATTAAGATGCCAATGGGCTGAGTTGCCATGGTTGAGGTCTTAATGATGTAATCACTTTCAAAAGTGAGAGCCTCTTCCATATGGACATCCTGAACAGGTTCAGATGTGTCCACCTCAGTAATAGGTGACTGATGAGGGATAGACTGAGGAGAGTCAGAGGTACTCATCTCTCTTTGAGTAGGGGAGGAGAAGAGAGACTCATGGTACTCACTGAATCCTAAGTCTTCATCAATGTAAAGGATAGGTTGGGAATTGGTTGGTTTAGGTCCAAAGGCTGGGGATGGTAGCTGTCCCTTGAAGGTTGTCACTTGAGTGTTGAGACTCAGAGTGAAAGCTTACGGTTGTTGGGCTAATGAGCTCATCAGGTTGAGCTTGAGGAACCTCAGCCCTGATAGGTAAAGTAATGGGAGTGGTTTGCTCCTCAGGAGAAGTGGGAGCTCTGGAGTCCACTTCTTCCTGTAAGGTTGAGTATTTGGGGGCCTGCACAGACTCAATAGCCTGAGCAGGGGTTCGTTGGGATTTTCTTTTGTAGGTGATGAATATTTGAGGTTGTGAAGAGGGTAGGAGAGTAGTAGGTGTGGGTTCAACACTAGCTTGGACTGCTATGTTGTCACCTTGAGCAATGAGCTCTAACATTTTTGGGACTAGGGCTGTTTCTACCCCTGAGAAGCCTACAGTTGGCTTCTTCATAATTTTAAAGATGCGGGCTTCATCTGTCCCAGTTTAAGAATATTGCCTGTTTCCCTCAACTGTGAGCCCAGTTCACAGTTGAGAATGTGTTGAACATATCTAGAAAACATGTAATACTCTAAGGAGTCTAAGTTTGCAAGTAAGTTAGTATAAACAAATTGTGAATACCTGAACTTGACCCCCTGAACCATCCATGAACTATAAAGGAGAGATCCTCAGGAATCTGGTCCCATCCACCATGCTTGTTTGATAAGCTGTGGATAACCACATGGAGCAGGTATTTCCACTGGGATGAGACCTTCCCTTTCCTGAAGGTCTTTACAGAGAAATCTCCTTCATATCCCATCTGCTCAAGGAATGATTAACCACTTCTTTTGGGAAGAACACTTCACCTGCTTCATCATCCAGCTGAAGATGTCGGTTGATGATGGCCGGAGTGATGAAAATTGTTCTCCCCTGCACTGTGGCAGACAGTGCCTTCTCCCCATCCATAATGACCTCTTGGCAGGTCTTCCAGAATTCAAGCAAATGATCCTCATATAGAGGAGGATCAATGGTTAGGGAGGTGAAGTAGTGAGACAAAGACAAGAAACGGCAAACCTCTGAGAAATGAGGATCTTTGTCAGAGCATAACAGAGCAACCTGATTGTGTTGTCTGTGTAGCTGCATGGCAAAGTGAGGATCATTTCTGTGTGTAAGGTCAGCCATTGTGAGGTAGCTCAGAGATGAAGAGAAAAAATGGGAAGGAAATTTCAGAGAGAAAGCTTTGGTTTTAGGTATGGAAGAAAAGCAGATGATAGAAGAGGGGGAAACCGTTGGGTTTATATGAGAGAGAAGGATTTCAGATAAAGTTTAATGAAAGAGGATAAACTTTGAAATCCGTATGTCGGTCCCACCTCTGAAAAAGTAGTTTACCTTTTTGCTCAAAAAGTAGTTTTCTTGGAATTCGAAAAGCTTCCGAAAGTAATTTGTCTTCGGAAGTGTGATTGAAAAAGCTTCCGAAGCTAAAGTGGCTTTGGAAGAATTTTCCTGAGCGTCTTAAAGATTTATGCTTCGGAAGAGAAATAAACTTTTGGCTTTGTATAAGAATGAACAAAGCTTCCGAAAGTAATTTTTGCTTCGGAAGGAAAAAGTCCTTAAAAATGAATAAGTGTCTAAGTTAAGAATTTTAAGCTTCAGAAGATAAATTTTGACTTCTTCCGAAGGTAAAATTTCTTAGACAGTCATTTATTTTGAAGACATATTTTTCTTCCGAAGGTAAACGTTATCTTCCGAAGTATCAGAAAATTTTCAAGAATCTAAGGAAAGTCTTCAAAAAGAGTTTTTCATTCAAAGAAAACATGAGCTTATGAAAGTGATGAACTAGACAACTTAGGACACACATATTTTTAAGAAGAAATAATTAGAATTAGTTTTAAGAAAAAGTCTACTCAAAGTTAATCATCCAAATAGCTGATATCAGATACTTAAATCTCTGTTCATCAAAAGCTTTTGTGAACAGATCAGCATATTGTTCATCTGTGTGAACTTTGACTAGTTTAATTAACCCCTTTTCATAGTTATCTCTTATTAAATGATACCTGATGTTGATGTGTTTGGTCCTTGAGTGCTGCACAGGGTTCTCAGTGATAGAGATAGCACTGTTGTTGTCTATGTGGATAGGATTCTCTTTGAAGTTAAATCCGTAGTCTAGCATCTGATTTTGAATCCAAAGCACTTGAGCACAGCAGCTTGCAGCAGCAATGTATTCAGCCTCAGCAGTTGATGCAGACACACAGGTTTGTTTCTTGCATTGCCATGAGACAACCCTTCCACCAAGGAATTGACATCCCCCAGATGTAGACTTTGCAGTCATGTTGCAGCCACCATAATCACTGTCTGTATAGGCATACAGATTGAAATTAGAATTCTTTGGATACCATAACCAAGTGTTGAAGCACCTTTGAGTATCTTAAAATCCTTTTCACAGTGATTAAGTGAGACATCTTAGGATTGGCTTGATATCTTGCACAAATACATGTAGCAAACATGATATCAGGCCTGCTAGCTGTAAGATACATAAGAGACCCAATCATAGCCCTGTATAAGTGCTCATCTACACACTCCCCCTCAAGATCTGGACCAAGGGAGTGGTTTCTGGCTATGGTTGTCTTAGCAGTCTTACAATCAGTCATGTTGAACCTCTTGAGTATATCTTGAACATACTTTGACTGACTTATGAAAATGCCATCTTCAACCTGCTTCACTGAATTCCCAGAAAGAAATTAAGTTCTCCCATTGAACTCATTTCAAATCTATCTTTCATCAGCATTTCAAAGTCTTTGCAGAGCCTTGAATTGGTTGAGCCAAAGAAGATGTCATCCATATATACTTGAACTAGCAGAATGTCGTTTCCTTGTCTTTTGATGAAGAGTTCCATCTATAGTACCTCTCCTGTAGCCATGTTTACAGAGATACTCAGACAGTGTCTCATACCACTTCCTGGGTGCCTGATGCAGCCCATAAGAGCTTTGTCAAGCTTGCAGACATAATCAGGATGATCAGGATCTACAAAACCAGGTGGTTGTTTGACATAAACTTCCTCATCAATCACTCCATATAAGAAAGCACACTTTACATCAAGTTGGTAGACCTTGAAGTTCTTGGATGCAGCAAATGCCAGGAATATCCTAACAGCTTCTAATCTAGCTACAGGAGCAAAGACATCAGTGTAGTCAATCCCTTCTTCTTGTGTGTATCCTTGAACAACTAGTCTTGCCTTGTTCTTGATGATGATTCCTCTATCATCCTTTTTATTCCTAAAAACCCATTTGGTTCCAATGGTAGTCTCCCATGAGGAAGAGGACAAAGGTTCCAAACTTTCTGCCTTTTGAATTGAAGCAGCTCTTGTTGCATAGCTTCAACCCAACTTCCATCCTTTAGAGCCTCCTCACTTTCTTTGGCTCTAACTGGGATAGAAAACAAGAGTGAAGACAAACATTTGCTTCATGGGTTTGCCCTCTTGTCTTTACCCCGAGATAACATCTCCAATGATGTTTGTGGTAGGATGAGACTTGTGGATCCTTAGCAAGGGATCACAGCAAGTTGCTGAGATAGATCCAAATTGAGAAATTTAGATCTGGTCTTGAAGATTGATCCTCCACATTATCACACCTATCAAGATTAACTTGATCCAATGAGTGTGTGACATCATTGATGTTGTCATCTATGGTATGGTTATTAGCATCAAGAAATTCTTGATCACTATCACCATCACCATTGTTGTCTTCTGCAATTGAGATGTCTTTATCTGGTTGAGAAGCCTCTGAACTGGAATTTGAAGGCATGCCAGATGTATCAGCTGGATTTGTCATTGTTGTGCTGATAGAAACCTCATTTGCTGAAGTAGTTTCAACTGGAGCTGAAGGTCTTCCTAGCTCAAATCTTGGATCAGGATCACCTGTATTTAAATTTTCTGCAGATCCTGAAACATGCTCACAAGATTTTTAAAACAGTTGGTAACTAAATCAAGATCAAATAGCCAATCCGGACCAGAACCAGCCACACTGGGAGTGTGCTCATTGAAAGTCACATTGGCTGACTCCTCAATGATTCTAGTTCTGAGATTGTATACTCTATAAGCTTTAGCTTGAGAAGAGTATCCAATGAAGTGTCCATCGTCTGATTTCTCAGCAAACTTGGCAACTTGATCTTTGGTATTCAAGATGGTGCAGGGACATCCAAATGACCTGAGAAAACCAATGAAAGGTTTCCTCTTGTGCCAAAGTTCATAAGGAGTCTTACCATGTGTCTTAACTACTAAAACTATGTTTTGTACATAGCAAGCAGTATTAACTGCCTCTGCCCAGAAGGTGATAGGCAGTTTGGAGTAAGACAACATAGTTCTTGCAGCTTCAATAAGTGTCCTGTTTCTCCTCTCAGCAACTCCGTTTTGCTGAGGAGTCCTGGGAGCACGGTATTGTCTTGTAATACCCTTTTCATCACAAAATGTATCAAGATTTGTTCTTGAATTCAGTTCCTTGATCACATCTTATGGTTTTGACCTTGTGATCACATTGATTCTCAATCTTTAAGATGAAATTCTTTAGAATCTCAGGAGTCTCATCTTTAGTTCTAAGAAAGAAAACCCAAGTGAATCTTGTAAAATCATCTGTGATCACTAGACAGTATAAGGTCCTTCCTAAACTCATTACACTGGTGGGGCCAAAGAGATCCATATGTAATAAGTGTAGGGGAGTAGTGATGGAGTTCTTTTCCTTAGGCTTGTGAGATACCTTGTGTTGCTTCCCTTTCAGGCATGCAACACAATGATCATCACTTGTAAACTCTTTCTTTGGCATTCCAGTTACCAGATCATGTTTGATTAATTTATTCATATTCTTAAAGTTTACATGGCACATTCTTTTATGCCATAGGAAAGACTCATCACTATTTGCTTTAGATAGAAAACATGAAACTTCTCCAGAGGGAGATGTTTCTTGCAAATCCATCTTGTACATATTCCCTTTCCTGGGGGCTCTGAGCAGGATATGCTCATGAGGAATGACCACTCCAGGCTTGAGAACAATGCACTCATGCTCAGTGAAGAGCATGTTATGACTCTGATCACAAAATTGGGATACACTCAGAAGATTGTACCCAAGCTCCTTAACAAAGTTTACCTTCTCAATGCTGAGCTTATCATTTGTGACCTTGCCCCTTCCATAAATGTAACCACCTTCATTTCCTCCAAAAGCAACTGGTCCTCCATCAATTCTCTCAAAATTATGAAGTAAAGACCTATTGCCTGTCATGTGCCTGGAACAACCACTGTCAATTATCCAGACATTCTTGTTTGTCTTGAGCTGTTCCTGCACAAAGAAAATGATTAGTTACATTTGGAAACCCAAGCCTTACTTGTCTTGGGTTCAGTAAGTGTAATAGAAGGTAATGCAACAGTAATAGATCCTATGGTTGTACAGAGGGAATCTTCAGCTGTTGTTGATGGAGAAACCTCAGTCATTTGGTCTTTCTTAGACTTCCACACCACCTTTGGAGTCTTGGACTTGACCTTCAAAACCTTAGAAGCTTTTGGAGCTTCACAAGTTTTAATGACTGATACCTCGGAAGAATCTACAGTCACTGCAGCAGACTTTAGTGCTTCGGAAGAACTCCATTCTTCCGAGACCAACTTTGCTTCCGAAGGTAATTTTCCATTTACCTTCTTCTTTGATTTGGAGCTTCCGAAGGAAACAGACTTTCCTTCCGAAGCTTTAGACTTCTTGAGATTCTTTGAAGTCTTTGTATTGGTCATGTGGATAGTACTTTTAGGATTGTATGGACAATCCTTGGCAATATGAGAGGTACTTTCACACATAACACACAACTTTTTCTTCTTCAAAGAAATCTCCTTTTGAGAGCAAGACTGGCATTGGTCACATCCCTTTTTCACCTTCATCTTGGTAGATGTAGATACAATTCCCTTGGGCTGTGAACTGTTCTTGGAATTTGATGGTCCAGGCTGTGCAACAGTGGTACATAGTAGCTCAGTCTTCTTCTTTGTACTGAGATGATTTAAACATGAACCAGAACTCTTGGCTAAGAGGCTTTGGTGGATGTCTTCAGTCCTTACTGCTTTGAAACCTGCAGAGATAAACACTTGTTTCTGCTTAGCATCAAAGGTAGCCTTGATTTCTTGAGCCTTCTTTGCTTTCCTTTTGCTCTTCCTGATCAAGTTCTTTCTCTTGGACTTGGTCATCACAGTTAATTTCTTCTCCTCAGAAGGATAGTGGCCCTTGGAGGAATCCTCTTCTTCACTCTTCTCAGAGGATTCCTCACTATCACTTCTTCATCATCCTCACTTATTGGATCTATGAGAGGAAGCTCATCTTCACAAGTTCCACACCTAGGAGATCTTACAGACAAGATTGTGTGTGGAGGAGCTATCTCATTTGATCCCAGTCCCTGTCTATTTTGATAACAAACCTTATTGTGTAGGGATGAGGATATCATGTTCTTGAAGGTCTCTTCTTCAAGAACACTTTTCTCTGCCAGGGCTTTGCTGATCACAAGCTCAGCCTGGCACTTAGTCAACTTAGTGATGAGATCTTGGATCTGAGTTCTAAAATCTGTATGTTCATGTTTTAGTACTGAAATGGTTTTCTCCAAGTCTTCTATCTTTAACTTGTAATCATTTTCAGACTTTCTAAAATCAAATTTTAATATGTTTAATGACTCAAGATTAGATCTCATCTCTAGGTTGTAGGACCTGATACCAATTGCAGGATCGTTTAAGGGCTTGAACAAAATTACAACACAACAACACAATGAGAAGATTAACTAAACTTTAATCAAACAGTGAGTTAGGTAACCAAAGGTGATACAAAGAACACAAGTAAAGCAAGAGACGGAACAAGAGAGTATAGTTTTCAAGGGAGCAGTATATTGCTTTCTCAAGTTCTTTTACAAGTGTTACAAAGCATGTTAAAGATACAAGAAACTTGAAATACTTATACTACAACCTACAGCCGGCTATACTATGAAAGCCAGCTGGATACAATTGACTAGACACTAACAAAATCAATTGTAGAATCAAAAGGCATATCTGCCTTTTGACCTTGTGACTATGACATGCCATAGCTCACATCCTTATACATTACAAAAAGGATAAAGTACATAAAGTGGAAAGTTTCAGACTCAAGACCTCAATGTACAGTTACCAAAAGCATGGACCTTTTCACCAACTCTTGTAAGTTGGTGACTTATCAGAGACGCAGCGGAAAAGGTGCTTTATGGAACAGTACATCGGATAAAGCATGTGTACTAAAAGTCTTCGGAAGAAATCTGTCTTCATAGGGTGAAGCTTCGGAAGACTTTGTCTCTTGAAGCTTCGGAAGACTTCATGTTTGGCTTCGGAAGATATTGGTCTTGGCTTCGGAAGATATTACACTTAGAGTATTTTCTAATGCTTTGTGTAATTCTTCCGAAGCATTCTTCACTTCAGTACTTAGTGCATGTTGCTGAAACACTTAGGCAGTTTTGGGTTGCATCAGACTTCAGGAATCCTTACACATACATCATCACATATTAGCTCAATTGATCCTATCAGGATGTGATCTCTAATCGATTTAAATCTCTGTTAATTCTTATAAATTTAAAAAATAAAAAATAAATAAATAAATAAATTTGCGAAACTATACTTTCGCTATTTGTTTCGCTAGACGAAATTGCAATTCCCTCAGCATTCTCATCCTGTGTGATGTCATTTTCGATCTGAGTTTCGCTTGGCGAATTGCAGCTTCACTTAGCGAAAGTGTAGATTCGTTTGGCGAAACTATAGTTTCACTACCTGTAAAACTATATGCTATTTAAGTCAGTTTGCAAAGTTATCTTCTCACTTTCGCACCTTCGAGCTGTTAGGTTTCTTAGGGTTGTTCCGTGACCTCTACATGTGTTTCTCTGATTCTATGTTTTTATTTCAATTGTTGGTTGATTCATACCGCAAGTGAGTTTTGAACTTAGGACCGTCATTTAATCTTGTTTATAATATCACATTGTGAGTTTATTTGATCGAGACTCTTCGGTACCTTCGTTGTTCTTCCGGTGAAATTACTAATAATCTAGCGAAACTGAATGAAAGTTCTTGAATCCTCAGCGAAACAGTAAGGTTATGCTATCCGAGCGAACTTAACAGTTACGCTGACTATTTTTCAGTTTCGCTATGCTAAAACTATTGTTTCGGCTTGTCGAATCTAGCTCACTATTCGGGCAAAACTGGTGTGTTCTTGCTGGCGAAACTGTACTTTCGCCTACCGAAATTAAATCTCATCCTGCGAAACTATAGTTTCGGCCAGCAAATTTAATTTAATTTTTGATTTTTCTTTATTCTTTTCTTATTTTTTATTATTATTTTATTACTTTATTTTTTTTAAATATTTCATTTGTATTTCAGGTTTAAATGGCTAATCTAAAGTTCGATGAGAGAAACAACATCACAGCCATTCTGGATGATACACATCCTAAAGCAGCTGGGTTTAGAGACTGTATTTGGTGGCTGCAAAGATCCCCTATAACTTACGCTATCTCTTTTTCTACTACCATATATGATCTGCACATGAGAGACTTTTGGAGATCTGCTGAGTATGATACGAGAGGGAACACCCAAAGGAGCACTGCTAAAGTCATGGAGAATGAGGTGACTATTACATCATAGACAGTTTCAAGAATCCTAAGACTAGAAGAGGATTCAGGAGAAGAGGTTACTATGTCAGATACTGAGGTGTTCGTAGCATTCAGGAGTATGGGCTATGAGGGGCCAACTTTTGGTTCCTAAAAGAGATCAAGAAGTCCTTTCTCTCAAAGGAATGGAGATTCATTGCCCATGTCCTTATTATGTGTTTAGATCACCGTAAAGGTGGATCAGATGGGCTGAACATAGACTGGGCAAAAGCTATGGTGTTATTCTGCATAGGGGAAAAGGTAAACATTATGAGACTGATATTTGCTTGTATGGCAGAGAATGTGATGGCCCTGAAAAAGGATAAGTGGCTCATGTATTCTAGATTTCTTCGGATGATCTTTGATGACCTAATTCCAAATGTGCTAAGACACGGGGAGGTGAAAAGGTTGGTGCAGATGAACCCACGTATTTTTGCAAACTGTTGTGCCATCTGACATGACTTTAGCGGGAAGATCACCCATCTATGGGAAAACATGTACCCACCTGAAAGATGGAACTATATTAAAAGGGTGGACAAGTCGGAGAATAAATGAGTTGAAGAAACTAGAGTACAACAGACTGATGCAGCTAAGAAGAGAAAGAGATATGCAAAAGAGAAGGTATATGATTTTGAAGAAGAAGTAAATGAAAGGACTGAAGAGATAAGGTTTGAAAATGAGAAAAGATCAAAGAAGAAAGCTGATATAGGAGAATCAGAAAGGAGAACTAAACAGAGACATCAAGCATTCACTGAAACACCAAGGAGAGGAGAAAGAGGAAGCTTAGATGAGGATATGATTCGTAACCTTAACAGCTCTCTGGCAAATAAATTGAGCATGATAAAGACCAAACTCATTAATGAAGAGATGTGGAAAGGCAAAAAGATGAGATGATAGAGGGAATAAAGAAGTTGCTGGTAGATCAAAACTTACTGCTAAAGAAGTTGCT
This sequence comes from Flaveria trinervia, assembly GCA_025506515.1. Classification (NCBI taxonomy): domain Eukaryota; kingdom Viridiplantae; phylum Streptophyta; class Magnoliopsida; order Asterales; family Asteraceae; genus Flaveria; species Flaveria trinervia. The sequence goes on along the minus strand of CM046445.1, from coordinate 67,479,234 downwards.
CATTTGAAAGCTGTTGCCGGCCTGCCTAATCAACAAATTCAATATGAGTTAGATGATTTAACTAATACTTCTAAATACCCGTTCTTGAATGTGGGTACTTCCTCTAGGGCAGGAGAAGGCACATTTGGGGCAGCAACTGCCGGTGCTGAAGGTTCTTAAATAAGAAATGAAGGTGAAGGTAGGGAGAAAAGTTGGTTTACTAGAAACATACCTCACATAACATCGGGCTCTGTCCTAGCCTCCTCCTACGTCATCGTGAATGCCCTGGCGCTCGCCCTCTGCCCTTCATTCCCGGTCGTCTTTTTCCCTGCATCGGTCCTCCCACAACAAAAACAAACATTGGATCCCACTCTACATTCCCCAGTGTGCTCTCGTCCACACTAAACACACCTCCTCGACCCCACATCGGATGTGACCACCCGTCAGTCATCCTCCCATGCATATTTGTTGCTTGGAGAAGCCCCGCCACGTCCAAATCGCTTCACGTTCCAATTCCAGTCACCACTACCTTTCTTGTTCCCCTCAGCCACCACCACCTCACGCTCATCATACAACCATCATGCTCATCTACCGACAAGCCTTGAATATACCTCTTGATCTTTTGTGACAGAGGTGTCACCTGATCCGGCACCAACCATGCCATCTCACTAAACTTGGTGGTGTACTGTTGATGGGTCATTGTTCCAGCCTCCAACTGCAGGAACTCCCTTTTAACTTTGTCCATCTCTTGGTGAGGAAAAAACTTCTCAATCACCAGCTTGTTCAACTCTAGCCATCTCATTCTTCCAATCGCCCGACTACCCTTGGCTTGGACATTATTGTCCTTCCAACACAGAGCCGAGTCCACAAACAAGTAGGCAGCAAAGTTCACCTTCTTGTCCTCCTGGAACTTGCTGATATCAAGTACAACCTCCATCTCTCTCACCCACCAGTGAGCGGCAGCAGCAGTGCCATTACCATCAAAGGTAGGGGCTGGCATCTTTGAAATGCCCCGTAGTTGTAGCCTCATGCCGCCTCCGGCACAGGATCTTCCTCCTCCTCCTCATCCTCGGAGAAAACCGTCTCAGTCTCTGGTCGCACCTGTCCTCCCGAGGACCTGTTCCTCTCCCTTCTATCTCCTTCCCGCATAGCCTTTATCACTTCTTTCACCACAGATGGTAGGATAGTTTGTATGACCTGATGCACCTCCTCCACAACAGCCTCCTTCACTGAGGCTCTTAATTTAGCACGCTCATCGCTAGCCTCTAGACGAGGGGTCTTGGGTTCTTCATGAACCACCTCTTCGGCTCTAGGCCTTCCTCTTGTGACCCGAGGTTAAGCATCACGTCCACCATGACCTCCACCACGTGAATCCTTTGACGATCTTCCACCGGCCATCCTCTAAACACACTATAAGATTCAAACACTAACATGGTTATTCAAGGGAGTAGCTCAGTTTATGTCAAATATAGTATGTCCCTAATTACAATTGCCAGTTGTGATTAGCCACTTACTTTACTCTTCATACCCCAAGCATTTCCTATCTTGACTACAACAGTATCTAAATCTTCTAAAGGCACAAAGATCAAATAACATGCACACATAATTTTTGTTAAACATTAAAGAAAATACCTCATGGCACACAGCTACTTGGACTAGCATCCCTTCCCTTTCCATCCCATTTTCAATTTAAGTTTAGGTTTCTTTTGAAAATTTACTTATTTCACTTAAACTTTAGCTCTAATACCAACTTCTAAGTCCCCGTTCTCGGGACGATCACAGCCGGTCAATCATCGTACACAAAACGTATAATTACATTAACTTTAATAAAACATTGCAGCGGAAACATTTGAACAAACATTTCATTTCATTATAAAAATCGCTTAATACAACATTCATTACAAAACATTGTTTGTTCGCATTATAATGCAAAAACATTATACAAAAGAATGCCATCCAAAACGAGCCAAGTAGTCGCCCCGTGCCATCCTCAGTAACAATCATCTGCCAACTAGAAACACATAAAAGTCAGCATTGCTGAGTGAGTTCTTGTTTATAAAATAAAATATACTTTACTTTCTTTCAAAACCATTCAATACTTTCATACATGATCACACATCATACGTACACATAGATAATATCATTATTATCTTCATTTACTCTTCATCATATTCTTTCTTTACTTTCTTCCAGATCAGTATCATCAGCTATAACCCAAACGTATGCACAAAGCGGGTACTGGGCCGAAGATCATAAATGACACACTCGATTTATCCAACATCAGCCAACACACTCGATTCATCAAGTCCATAAAAGCAGCTAGGGCATTGGTTAAACCAAAGGACATAACGAAAACTCATAGTGTCCATAACGCGTGCGAAAAGCTGTTTTAGGAATATCTTGCTCCTTAACCATCAGTTGATGGTAGCTAGATCGAAGGTCTATCCTCGAGAACCAACTAGCACCCTGGAACTGATCAAACAGATTATCAATTCGCGGTAAGGGGTACCTGTTTTTCACTGTCGACTTGTTCAGCTCATGTTAGTCTATACACATCCTTATGCTACCATCTTTCTTCTTCACAAACAGGATCAGAGCATCCCAAGAAGAGATACTTGGTCTAATGAACCCCTTATCAAGCAACTCATGTAGTAGCTCCATCAGTTCTTCATCTCGGTCGGAGCCAATCGATATGGCACCTTAGCAACATGTTGGGCACCCGGTATCAAGTCAATCTAGAATTCAATCTCACAATCAGGTGGCACTCCTGGTAAGTCTTCAAGAAACACATCTGGAAAGTCACACACCACTGGTACATTGGAAGATTGTGGTGTTGGCGTATCCACGTCCTTCACGTAGGCCAAGTAGGCACTACATCAACGCCTCATGCACTTCCCACCACCACCATCTAAATCACCTTCAAAACTATAGTGACCAAATCACCATAGACCATCACCGAACTCCCCTTAGGCATTGTCAATAGAATCATCTTCTTGTGGCAAACGATGTTCGCCTCGTAGTTTGCCAACCAAGCCATTCTCAGGACTACATCGAACCCACCTAAGGTCATCATGAATGGTCTTACAGGAAACTTGTGACCTTCTATTCTACGTCACAACCTTGTATCATTTAAGAGATCCTGGTAGACTTACCTATGGCAGTTTCTACATCAAAGGGATTTTCTATACTCCTACTACTAATAGGAAATTTAGCAAAGAAAGCAGCAGAAATAAATCTTTTCCTAGCACCGGAATCAAATAACACAAAATCTAAAGTTTGGTTTACTAGAAACATACCTGGCACAACATCGGGCTCTGTCCTAGCCTCCTCCTACGTCATCATGAATGCCCTGGCGCTCGCCCTATGCCTTTCATTCCCGGTCGTCTTTTTTCCTACACCGGCACTTTTAGCCCTCGGATTCTTGCATTCCCGACTCATGTGACCCTCCTTGCCACAAGTATAGCACCTCCTTACCCCACAGTTCTTCGCCACATGTTCGGTCCTCCCACAACAAAAACAGATATTGGATCCCACTCTACATTCCCTAGTGTGCTCTCGTCCATACTAAACACACATCCTCGACCCCGCACCAGATGTGACCACACGTCGGTCATCCTTCCATGCATATTTGTTGCTTGGAGAAGCCCCGCCACGTCCAAATCGCTTCACGTTCCAATTACGGTCACCACTACATTTCTTGTTCCCCTCAGCCACCACCACCTCACGCTCATCATACAACCTTCATGCTCATCTACCGACAAGCCTTGAATATACCTCTTCATCTTTTGTGACAGAGTTGACGCCTGATCCGACACCAGTCATGCCGTCTCACAAAACTTGATGGTGTACTCTTGATGGGTCATTGTTCCAGCCTCCAACTGCAGGAACTCCCTCTTAACTTTGTCCATCTCTTGGTGAGGAAAAAACTTCTCAATCACCAGCTTGTTCAACTCTAGCCATCTCATTCTTCCAATCGCCCGACTACCCTTGGCTTGGACATTATTGTCCCTCTAACACAGAGCCGAGTCCACAAACAACTAGGCAGCAAAGTTCACCTTCTTGTCCTCCTGGCACTTGCTGATATCAAGTACAACCTCCATCTCTCTCAGCCACCAGTGAGCGGCAGCAGTAGCTCCATTACCATCAAAGGTAGGGGCTGGCATCTTTGAAATGCCCTGTAGTTTTAGCCTCATGCTGCCTCCGGCATAGGCTCTTCTTCCTCCTCCTCATCCTCGGAGAAAACCGTCTCAGTCTCTGGTCACACCTATCCTCCAGAGGACCTGTTCCTCTCCTTTTTATCTCCTTCCCGCATAACCTTTATCACTTCTTTCACCACAGACGGTAGGATAGTCTGCATGACTTGATGCACCTCCTCCACAACAGCCTCCTTCACTGAGGCTCTTAATTTAGCACTCTCATCGCTAGCCTCTAGACGAGGGGTCTTGGTTTCTTCATGAACCACCTCTTCGGCTCTAGGCCATCCTCTTGTGACCCGAGGTTCAGCATCACGTCCACCATGACCTCCACCACATGAAGCCTTTGACGATCTTCCACCAGCCATCCTCTAAACACACTATAAGATTCAAACACTAACATGATCATTGAAGGGAGTAGCTCAGTTTATGTCAAATATAGTATGTCCCTAATTACAATTGCTAGTTATGATTAGCCACTTACTTTACTCTTCATACCCCAAGCATTTTCTATCCTGACTACAATAGTATCTAAATCTTCTAAAGGCACAAAGATCAAATAACATGCACACATAATGTTGGTTAAACATTAAAGAAAATACCTGATGACATACAGCTACTTGGACTAACATCCCTTCCCTTTCCATCCTATTTTCAATTTAAGTTTAGGTTTCTTTTGAAAATTTACTTATTTCACTTAAACTTTAGCTCTAATACCAACTTCTAAGGCCCCGTTCCCGGGACGCTCACAGATGTTTAATCATCGTACATAAAACATATAATTATATTAACTTTAATAAAACATTGCAGCGGAAACATTTGAACAAACATTTCATTTCATTATAAAAATCGTTTTTGCAAAATAATAAAACATTCATTACAAAACATTGTTTGTTCGCATTATAATGCAAAAACATTATACAAAAGAATGCCATCCAAAACGAGCCAAGTAGCCGCCCCGTGCCATCCTCAGCAACAATCATCTGCCAACTGGAAACACATAAAAGTCAGCGTTGCTAAGTGAGTTCTTGTTTATAAAATAAAATATACTTTACTAAAACCATTCAATACTTTCATACATGATCACACATTGTATGTACACGTAGATAATATCATTATTATCTTCCTTTATTGTTCATCACTTTCTTTCGTTACTTTCTTCCGGATCAGTGTCATCAACTATACCCCAAACGTATGCACAAAGCGAGTACTGGGCCGAAGATCATAAATGACCTTCATAACGCACATAGCCTGGTACCAGGATCGGGGAAAGCGACAAAGATCCCAACTGTATACTACACCCCAAACGTATGCACAAAGTGGGTACTAGGCCGAAGATCATAAATGACTTCCATACCACACATAGCCTGATACCAGCACCGGGGTGAGCTTCCACTATAATCCATGTAGAATAAAACTGGCTAGTCAGAAAGACTAGACCCCTACGTGGATACTTATAGGTTAGCTACAACACACACAGTTGAGCTAATGATATTTTAGAGTCGTGGACCTCCGTAGATTTTGCTTGCAAGCCTTTCATTATTTTCACTTTCATTAATGCATGCATTCTGTCATTATGTTCCTCTTTACATTATCTTCCACTTCACGTTACATAATACTTTATCATTTCATTCGTCAACATTCAATGTAATGTTATGGAAAATAAACATACATAATAAGGAACATAAATATAATCATACAAGATATCATCATACACATCACATCATCATGCATGCCACATCACATAATCATCATCATACATGACCTTAAAGGTAAAATATATCACCCTCGGGAATCCCCATGTCAAAGCTTATATTTCACTTTTTCCCAAAAATGTCAAAAATTTTCTAAGTCCTAGGCGCATGAGCACTATGCAGGCGCATGGCCTTCTGGGCGCATGGGGAACACTTAGGCGCATGGGAATCTTTCAGGTGCATGGGCACTATTGGGGCGCATGTGCAACACTTACCTAATTTTGGGAAAACTCTAGGCGCATGGGCACTATGCAGGCGCATGGGTGCCTAGGCGCTTGGGCTTTCTAGACGTTTGGACACTTAGCCAAATTCAGCCTTTTTCCAGGCACATGGCTACAATTTGGGCGCATGGGCAGTCCATAACACACTTTAAACAACTAAATTCAATCCCCAATCATCTTTTAACATCTTTGAAGCTTAATTCATACATTCTAAACCTCATAACAAGAACATAGCACAGTCATAAAATCATAAATCGCCCAAATCAAAATCCACCCGCATTCATACACACACATACATACGGGTACACACCTACATTTTATAAAAATGCTTAAACATGCATTTCCAGCACCAAATCAGTTAAACAAGTAAAAATAGGATTCTAGAACTCACCTTGACAACTTTCGGATGAACTTCTTCCAAATCCCAAATGTAAATTGAGTCTACCACCTAGAAACCCACCAAACACACACAATTGAACATATAAACACATATAATGTAACGCCCGATTATTTTTAAAGATAAAGAAGGAAGAATAAAGTGAAGGAAAAAGAAGGAAAATAAATAAAACCAAAGCCTAGGGGTTAAAAGTGACAAAAATGACAAAATATTTGAAAAGTTGGTGATAAAGGTGGCATGGCCACCCATCACTCTCTTTACACACAAATTCTCGGATATTTTAGAGAGAGAAGGAAAGAGAGCAGAAAACTCTCGGTTTTGAAGGAAGATCAAGATAGAATTCAAATTCAAGGTAAGAATTCATATGTTTATGATGTTCTTGACTGGTCATATCCTCGGGCTTATGCTTATGTGTGTTTGTATGTGTTCGGGTATGTTTTTAGTGGGTTTCTAGGTGGTTGAACTCAATTTCAAACAAGTTTGGAAGATGCCATACTCAAGAGCTGCAAAGATGAGTTCTAGAACCCCTCTCTTACTGGTTTTTAACTATTTTGTGGCTGGAATTGCAAGAATGTATGTTTTTATAAAAGTGGGTGTTTACCCGTACGTAGGAATGTGTGTATGATGTGATTATGACATGATGTTGCGCTATGTTCATGCTTGATGATGTTATAGTTGTGTTTCTAAGGCTTAGAATGTAAGATTTAAGCTTAGAACATGATAGATGGTGATTGGGAACTGAGATCTGATGTTTCGGGCTCATATATTTAAGTTTTAGAATCTGCCTAACTAAGCCAATACGGATGAGTATCGGAAGTCAATGCGGATGAACAGTTAATGCGGATGAGCATTAACCACTAACTAAGCCAATGCGGATGAGTATTGGAAGTCAATGCGGATAAATAGTAATGAGGATGAGCATTAACCACTAAGTAAGCCAATGCAGGTGAGTATCAAAAGTCAATGCGGATGAACATTTAATACGGATGAGCATTAACCACTAAGTAAGCCAATGCGGATGAGTATTGGAAGTCAATGCGGATGAACAGTTAATATGGATGAGCATTAACCACTAAGTAAGCCAATGCGGATGAGTATTGGAAGTCAATGCGGATGAACACTTAATGCGGATGAGCATTAACCACTAAGTAAGCCAATGCGGATGAGTATTGGAAGTCAATGCGGATGAACAGTTAATGCGGATGAGCATTTACCACTAAGTAAGAGGAACGGGGATGAGTAGTGGGAAATGCGGATAAAGTAAAAGAAATACAGATGAACTAAAGCAAATATGGATGACAAAAGGCAAATGCGGATGAACATTTATAATATTTTCTGACTTTTGGGGAAAAAGTTGAAATGTAGGCTTTGACTTGGGAGGTTCCCGGGGGCTATGTAAGTTGACTTTTGAGGTCGTAGATGTTATGATGGGCATGTTATGATGTATTTTTGATACTTATGCATGATGGTATGTATGATGTATGATATGTATGCATGATGCCCTACATGATGATGTTGACTGTTTATGTATATGTTCCTTATGATGTATGATTATTTTCCTTGGATTTAAGTTGAATGAAATGAAAGTATTATGTAATGTAAAGTGGAAGATACTGAAAAGAGGAACGGGATGACTGAATGCATGCATTAATGAATGATGGAAAGTAAAGAGCGTCTTGCAAGCATGGCTGTCGGAACATGCCCTAATGTAGGGTGTTAGTCCAACGGTGTGTGGGTTAGCTACCCCAGAAGGATGCACATCGGGGTCTTTCTTTGTGATTGACCATCTGTATAGAACCTTTGTCGCTTACCCTAGATACTGTGGCTAGTCTACTATCCGCCATGACAGGGGATCAATGATGGACCCCAGCCCAGTATCATCTTTATGCAAGACGGCAGGTATAGCACATGACAATGGTACACCTGAACATACCTTAGGTAGTGTGGCCAGGCTGTTGTGCGCCATGACGGGGGGTCTATGATGGACCTCGGCCCAGTACCAGCTTTATGCATGACGGTAGGGTAAGGTTCATGGTTTTTGATGGAATGAAAAGAAGTAATGATGAACGTATGAATGAAAGTAATAAAGTATGAATGAAGGGGAATGAAAGTAATGAAAGTCAATGATGATGACATACGATGAATGAACAAAAGTTAATGAATGAATGATGAAGATAATAATGATATTATCTATTTTTATGTATGATGTGTGTTCACATGCAAATGTAAAGAACGGTTTTAACGAAAGTAAAGTATGTTTGATTATAAAACTAGAACTCACTCAGCAACGCTAACTTTTTATGCATTTTCCAATTGGCAGGTGAGCATTGCTGAGGATGGCACGGGACAACTACTGGGCATGATGGATGGCATTCTTTTGTTAATGTTTTTGCATTGTTATGCGAACAAATAAAAATCTGTAATGAATGATTGTATTATTTTGCAAAAGCATTTTTAATGAAATGAAAAGTTATTTTGATGTTCCGCTGTGATGTTTTATGAAGGATAAATATAGTTATATGTTTTATATGTGATGATTGGCCAGCTGTAAGCATCCCGGAACGAGGCCTTACAAGTTGGTATCAGAGCCAAAGTTTAAGTGAAATGGGTAAATTTTTAAAAGAAACCTTCACTTAAACTGAAAATGGGATGAAAAGGGAAGAGATGCCAGTCCGAGTAGTTGCGTGCCATCAGGTATTTTCTTAAAGTTAACCGGTATTACGTGTGCATGTGATGTGGTTATGTGTTGCTGGTAGATTTAGATACTAATGTAGTAAGGACAGGTAATGCTTGGGGTATGAAGAGTAAAGTAAGTGGCTAATCACAACTGGCCACTGTAATTAGGGACTTACTATACATGACATAAACTGAGCTGTTCCTTCGAATGACCGTGTTGGTGTTTGAATCATTCAGCATGTGTCTGAGGATGGCCGGTGGTAGATCATCTAAAGCTTCACATGGTGGAGGTCATGGTGTTGAACAACGGGTTACGAGAGGAAGGCCTAGAGCTGAAAAGGTGGTTTCGGAAGAACACAAGACCCCTCATCTGGAGGGTGGCGATAAGAGTGCCAATCTGAGAGCCTTAGCAAAAAGGTTGTTGTGGAAGAAGTTCATCAGGTCATGCAGACAATCTTACCATCTGTGGTGACCGAAGTTATCAAGGCTGTGAGGGAAGGAGAAAGGAAGGAAAGAAGTGGACCTACGGGCGAAAGAAGACAGCCTGACACTAAGATGGTTCTGTCTGATGACGAAGAAGAAGAGGAAGAAGAAGAGCCTATGCCGGAGGCGGCAGGAGGTTGTAACTACGGTCATTTCGAAGGTGTAAGCCCCCTACTTTTGATGGTAATGGCACTGTTGTTGCTGCTCACAGGTGGGTGAGAGAAATGGAAGATGTTCTGAACATCAGCGAATGCTGGGAGGATCAGAAAGTAAAGTTTGTTGCCCCCTCTTTCGTGAACTCAGCTTTATGCTGGTGGGACAATATTGTCCAAGCTGAGGGTAGGCAAGCAATTGGGAGGATGAGATGGTCTGAGCTGAAAAATTTGGTGATTGAGGAGTTTTGTCCTCATCGGGAAATGGACAAGGTTGAGAGAGTGTTCCTGCAGTTGGAGGCGGGGACGATGACACATTAACAGTACGCCACCAAATTCAATGAGATGGCACATCTGTACCGGACCAAGTGACGCCTTTGTCATGAAAGATCAAGAGATACATTCAGGCTTACTAGCGGATTTGTGCAGGCACATGATTGCCGCCCGACCAAGCACGTTTAGGTCGGCGGTTGATTTGGCAGGGAGGTTGTACGATGAGAGAATTGTGGTGGTGGCCGAGGGTAGCATGAACATGGTGGTGACCGGAATTGGAGTGGGAAAAGGTTTGGTCGAGGTGGTGCCCCGATGAGTAACAAGAAGGCGCGGGTGGATGACCGTCATGTGGTCACATCTGGTGGGTGGTCGAAGAAGTGTGGGAGATGTGGAAAGGAGCATACTGGACAATGTAGGCTAGGATCGAAATTATGCTTCAAATGTAGGAAGATGGGGCATATAGCAAAGGACTGTCGTATGGTCTGATGTTTTAACTGTGGCGTGGAGGGCCACATAAATAGAGATTGTAAGAAGCCAAGGGCTGAAGGTTCGGGGGTGAAGAAGATTAGAGGTGAAGGACCGAGGGCGAGCACCAGAGCGTTTACGATGATGCAGGAGGAGGCTAGGACGGACCCTGATGTCGTGTCAGGTACGTTTTTAGTAAACCAAACTTTAGCCTCTATTTTATTCGATTATGTTGCTAGTAAGAGTTTCATTTCTGCTGCTTTATGTGCTAAACTTACTGTTAGTAGTAAGAATATAGATGTGCCCTTTGATGTAGAAATGGCCATAGGTAAGTCTACCAGGATTTCTGAGGTGATAGAAAGATCTGATGTGGAATTAGAAGGTCATAACTTTCCGGTTAGACCATTCGTGGTGACCTTAGGTGGTTTTGATGTGGTTCTTGGGATGGATTGGCTAGCGGACTGCGAGGCAAACATTGTGTGTGGCAAGAAGATGATTTGTTTGACAGCACCTGACGGGAGTTCGGTAACGGTTTATGGTGATCGAGTCACTACGATTCCGAAAGTGATTTCGATGGCGGTGGCGGGAAAGTGTATGAAGCGTGGATGTAGCGCCTACTTGGCCTATGTAAAGGATGTAGAAACACCAACACCACAACTTTCTGATGTACTGGTTGTGTGTCACTTTCCAGACGTGTTCCCAGAAGACTTACCAGGAGTGCCACCTGACCGAGAGATCGAGTTCCAGATTGATTTGATACCGGGTGCCCAACCTGTTGCTAAGGCACCGTATCGGTTGGCTCCGACTAAGATGAAAGAGTTGATGGAGCATTTGCAAGAGCTTCTTGATAAGGGGTTTATTAGGTCGAGTATCTCTCCTTGGGGTGCTCCAGTTTTATTTGTGAAGAAGAAAGACGGTAGTATGAGGATGTGTATTGACTACCGTGAGCTGAATAAGTTAACGATAAAGAACCAATACCCCTTACCGAGAATTGATGATTTGTTTGATCAGCTTCAAGGTGCCAGTTGGTTCTCAAGGATAGATCTTTGATCGGGCTACCATCAGTTGAAAGTGAAAGAGCAGGATATTCCTAAAATAGCTTTTTGCATGCATTATGGTCACTACGAGTTCCTCGTTATGTCATTTGGTTTGACCAACGCGCCAACTACTTTTATGGATTTGATGAATCGAGTGTGTCGGCCGATGTTGGTTAAATCAGTGATTGTGTTTATCAATGATATCCTGATTTATTTCAAGAGTGAAGAGGAGCATGTCGGTCATATTCGAGAGCTGATGGAGACATTGAGAAGTGAAAAGTTCTATGCTAAATTCTCCAAGTGCGTATTCTGGTTGCGCAAGGGGATTATGGTGGATCCGGCAAAGGTGGAGGCAGTGATACAATGGAAGTCTCCAAAGACGCCATTCGAGATTCGTAGTTTCTTTGGTTTGGCGGGCTACTACAGATATTCATTCAAGACTTCTTGAAGATTGCTTCTCCACTAACCAAGTTGACCTAGAAAGATGTAAAGTTTGTATTGGGGTCAAGTTCAAGAGAAGGCGTTTGAGGAATTGAAGGCGAGTTTGACTCAAGCTCCTGTTCTGTCATTACCCGATGGAGGTGAAGATCTGGTGGTTTATTTAGATGCTTCCTACTCGGGGTTGGGGTGTGTGTTAATGTAGAGAGGAAAGGTTATAGCCTATGCATCCTAACAGTTAAAGGTTCATGAGGTTAATTACCCAACTCATGATTTGGAGCTTGCGGCTGTGGTCTTCGCGTTAAAGATTTGGGGGCACTACCTATACGGTAGAAAGTGCACCATATTCACCGACCAGAAGAGCTTGAAGTACTTCTTTGAGTGAAAGGACCTAAACATGAGGCAAAGGAGATGGTTGGAGCTCATAAAAGACTATGACTGCGAGATCCATTACCATCCAGGCAAAGCCAACATGGTGGCGGATGCCCTTAGTCGGAAAGAGAGACATGAACCGATTCGGGTGAAAGCTTATCAGTTGATCATGACCTCTGATGTGATGAAGCAAGTCAAAGAGTTTCAAGATGAGGCATTGAAAGAAGATCATCTTAACTTTGAAAGAATGAGAGTTCTGGTTGTGGAATTGGGTGAAAACACGCTTGGTGTTGCAACCCAATTTGGACGAATGTGGATTCCTCACTTTGGGGATCTACACATGAAGATCATGGATGAAGCTCATAAGACTCGATACTCTATTCATCCTGGTACTATGAAGATGTACCAAGACATGAAGAAAGATTATTGGTGGTCGGGTATGAAGCGTGATGTGGTGGAGTATGTGAGTAAATGCCTTACTTGTTTACAAGTAAAGGCCGAGCACCAAAAGCCATATGGGAAGATCCAACCTTTGGATATACCGGAGTGGAAGTGGGAACATATCACCATGGACTTTATTATGAAGCTACAACGTACCCCGAAAGGGTATGATGCCATATGGGTGATAATTGACCGTTTGACAAAGAGTGCTCACTTTTTACCAATCCATGAGACATATTAATCCGAAAGGTTGGCAGATCATTTCGTCAAGGAAATTGTAACTCGTCATGGTGTGCCGGTGTCTATTGCGTCTGATCGTGACACCCAGTTTACATCTAAATTTTGGAGGAAATTCCACAACGCGATGGGGACAAGGTTGCATATTACTATGGCTTATCATCCTCAAACGAATGGTTAGTTGGAGAGGATTATTCAGACTCTACAAGATATGCTTCGGGCATGCGTCATTGATTTCGGAGGAATTTGGGATGACCACTTACCGTTAGCTGAGTTCTCATATAACAATAGTTATCATGCCTGCATTGGTATGCCCCCTTATGAGATGCTATACGATAGGAGATGTAGGACATCCGTCTGTTGGGGTGATATTGGCCAGAAGGAGTTAGGAAGCATCGAGGTGATCGAGGCTACGACTGAGAAGCTTAAAAAGATCAAGGCCTTCATGAAGGTAGCCAAAGATAGATAGAAGTCGTATGCTGATAAACAACATAGACCGATTGAGTTCCAAGTGGGTGACAGAGTTATGTTGAAAGTCTCACCTTGGAAGGGTATCATTCGGTTCCGAAAGTGGGGCAAGTTGAGCCCGAGATACATAGGGCCTTTTCAAATCATTGCTAGAGTAGGGGAGGTGGCCTATAGGTTGGAGTTACCAGATGAGTTAAGTGGAATTCACCCGATATTCCATGTATCTCATCTAAGGAAATGTTTAGTAGATGAGGGTATGGTTGTACCACTGGAAGATATCGAGGTAGATGAACGACTCAATTATGTGGAGCAACCAGTGGGGGTCATTGATCATAAAGAGAAGAGGTTAAGGAATAAGGTGGTTCCTCTTGTGCATGTACAGTGGAAGCACAGAAAGGGATCCGAATCTACGTGGGAGACTGAAGAAGAGATGAGACATCATTACCCACGATTGTTTGAGGAATAACAGGTTTTGGGGACAAAACTTATATAAGGGGGGTGGACTTGTAATACCTGGTTATTTTTAAAGACAAAGAAGGAAGAATAAAGTGAAGGAAAAAGAGGGAAAAGAAATAAAACCCAAGCTTAGGGGTTAAAAGTGACAAAAAGGACAAAATCTTTGAAAAGTTGGTGATAAAGGTGGCATGGCCGCCCATCACTCTCTCTACACTCAAATTCTTGATTATATTAGAGAGAGAAGGAAAGAGAGCATGAAACTCTCGGTTTTGAAGGAAGAACAAGAGAGAGTTCAAATTCAAGGTAAGAATTCATGTGTTTATGATGTTCTTGACTGGTCATATCCTCGGGTTTATGCTTATGTGTGTTTGTATGTGTTTAGGTATGTTTTTAGTGGGTTTCTAGGCGGTTGAACTCAATTTCAAACGAGTTTGGAAGAAGCCATACTCAAGAGCTGCAAAGATGAGTTCTAGAACCCCTATCTTACTGCTTTTTAACTATTTTGGGGCTAGAATTGCATGAATGTATGTTTTTATAAAACTGGGTTATTACCCGTATATAAGAATGTGTGTATGCTGTGATTATGATATGATGTTGGGCTATGTTAGATGGTGATTGGAAACAAAGATCTGATGTTTAGGGCTCATATATTTAAGTTTTAGAATCTGCCTAAGTAAGCCAATGCTGATGAGTATCGGAAGTCAATGCGGATGAACAGTTAATGCGGATGAGCATTAACCACTAAGTAAGCCAATGTGGATGAGTATTGGAAGTCAATGCAGATGAACAGTTAATGCGGATGAGCATTAACCACCAAGTAAGCCAATGCGGATGTGTATCGGAAGTCAATGCGGATGAACAGTTAATGCGGATGAGCATTAACCACTAAGTAAGCCAATGCGGATGAGTATTGGAAGTCAATGTGGATGAATAGTTAATGCGGATGAACATTAACCACTAAATATGCCAATATGGATGAGTATTGGAAGTCAATGCGGATGAACAGTTAATGCGGATGAGCATTTACCACTAAGTAAGAGAAATGCGGATGAGTAGTGGGAAATGCGGATGAAGTAAAAGAAATACGAATGAATTAAAGCAAATGCGGATAAACAAAAGGTAAACGTGGATGAACACTTGGAATATTTTCTGACTTTTGGGGAAAAAGTTAAAATGCAGGCTTTGACTTGGGAGGTTCCCGGGGCTATGTAAGTGGACTTTTGAGGTCATAAATGTTATGATGGGCATGTTAAGAAGTATGTTTGATGCTTATGCATGATGGTATGTATGATGTATGATATGTATGCATGATGCCCTGCACGATGATGTTGACTGTTTATGTATATGTTCCTTATGATGTATGATTATTTTCCCTTGGCTTTACGTTAAATGTTAATGAATCAAATAAAAGTATTATGTTATGTAAAGTGGAAGATAATGAAAAGAGGAACATGATGAATGAATGCATGCATTAATGAATGATGGAAAGTAAAAAAGGCTTGCAAGCCTTGTATGTCGGAACACGCCCCAATGTAGGGTGTTAGTCGAACGATGTGTGGGTTAGTTACCCTAGAAGGATGCACATTGGGGTCTTTCTTTGTGATTGACCATCTGTATAGAACCTTTTTCGCTTACCCTAGATACTGTGGCCATGCTATTGGGTGCCATGACGGGGGGTCAATGATGGACCCAGACCCAGTATCAGCTTTATGCATGACGACGGGTATAGCACATGACAATGGTACACCTGAACTTACCCTAGGTACTACGGCCAGGCTGCTGTGCGCCATGACGGGGGGTCTATGATGGACCCCGACCCAGTACCAGCTTTATGCATGACGGTAGGGAAAGGTTCATGGTTTTTGATGGAATGAAAAGAAGTAATGATGAACGTATGAATGAAAGTAAGAAAGTATGAATGAATGGGAATGAAAGAAATGAAAGTGAATGATAATGACGTACGATGAATGAACGAAAGTTAATGAACAAATGATGAAGATAATAATGATATTATCTATTTTTTCATATGATGTGTGTTCACATGCAAAAGTAAAGAACAGTTTTAACGAAAGTAAAGTATGTTTGATTATAAAACTAGAACTCACTCAGCAACGCTGACTTTTTATGCATTTTCCAAATGGCAGGTGAGCATTGCTGAAGATGGCACGGGACAGCTACTTGGCATGATGGATGGCATTCTTTTGTTAATGTTTTTGCACTGTAACGCGAACAAATGAAAATGCGTAATGAATGATTGTATTATTTTGCAAAAGCATTTTTAATGAAAAGAAAAGTTATTTTGATGTTTCGCTGTGATTTTTTTTTAAGGATAAATATAGTTATATGTTTTATATGACATGATTGGCCAGCTATAAGCGTCCCGGAATGGGGCCTTACATATAGGCATACAACCGAGGCTAAGGCCAGGTAAGAACATCATAAAACCATGAATTCGATCTTCTCCTTCTTGTTCTTTGAAAATTCGAACTCTTCTACTCTTTCTCTCTCTAACCCGAACTCAAAAAGGTGAAAAGTGGCATGGCATGGGCGGCCATGCTACTTGTGTATAAAATAATAACTAATTTTGTACCTTTTACATATTTAACCCCTCTACTTTGGTTAAATAGCATTTCTTTCTTTTACCAGAAATCCAGGTTTTACATGATGCTTGCATTGGAGAGCTTGCAGTAGAAGTAATCAATGCATCATTCTATGGAAAACTAGATGATGGCATCAAGGACTTATTAAACTCCCTTCTCTTCATGTCTAATTCAAATGATTCAAGCTTGTTGATGATGTTCGTAAGCTTGTAGTCAGTAAACCCCCTCTCTTGTTTCAACATCCTCACTTGTAGACTCCACTATGGTGGAAGTGAATCCAACAACCTATTCACTTGTTCACTATTTGAGAGTTTTTCATTATATCTCTTTAAAGTTCTAGAGATAGTCAGAAAACGGTTTGTCAAATCAGTAAGATTCTCATTCTTTTAAGCCTCAAATAAATTAAACTCCTTCTCAGCCTGTATACCCTTGTCTTTCACTAACCCATCACTTCCATCGTAGAATTCACAGAGAGCATCATAAAGAGACTTGGCATTATTGTGTTCAGCAAAGCGGTTGTAGATGTCTGGTGTGAGGAACAGACTTAATGCTCCAAATGCTATCTGATCCATGTCAATCAACTCCATATCCTTTTCATTAAACGTGGTTGGGTCCTTGCTTTGAGAAACAACATCTCCAACAGTAATAGTTGGTATGTGTGGACCAAAGATGATTGATTCCCATTGATTATGATCTGTGTAGAAAAAGAATGCCTTGAGACATCTCTTCCAATCTTCAAAATTATCTCCATTGATTAACGTCGAGGGTATATTGGGTGCCACACTCTCAAAATCAGCAAGGATGAGAGTAGTCATCTTTGACATTGTAGTTTTGCAGAAGAAATGGTAGTTTCACTAGATTGAGTAGTTTCATTGAAAAATCAGTAGTTTCCTTGTAATTTCGATAGCAGTTTCGCTAGCTAACTGCTTGATTATGCTAGTTTCGCATACATTTTCACACGAAACTAGCTTGAACTTTTGTTTAGATGTAAATTCGGCAGCAATTTCGCTTGATAATGGATCTCAAGCACTGTGAACTTTCATTCAATGATGGTACTGCTGTCGAGTTTACAAAAATAATCACAGCAAGCAAAACACTCGTAGTTTCGCTGATTGAAGCTCACAGTTTCGCTGACAGAACAGTAATTTTGCTGGATGATTCGGAAAAACTTTTTGAACACGAAATCAATCCAAAATCAATCAAATCTCAATGAACTTGAGATCACATGATTACCACGGCTTTCCCAACCAAAAATTAATCAAATTCCATTTCAAATACACTCAAATTTGATCCGAAATTAATGAAATAATGATATTGAACTAAACTAATCAAAAACCACAAACTATCAAGAGAACAAAGTCTCTAATACCATTTTGTTGGTCCAAATGATCGAATCACACTACAATTGATTGAGAGAATCATTCAATATCAATACCAAACACATAATAGAAGCAATTGATGGTGAAGAAAAGACCCAAAGTATTCAAAAGTAGACAATCAAATCCAATATAAACAATAGAATAAAAGTTTAATAATATTTTAGTGCAATTCAGCTTACAAATACACTTGCAACAAAGATAAGACGAATTAGGTTAATTTCAATGTAGGAAACAAATTCTATATTAAAGTTGATAGTTTCACTGATAGTTTCGCTGTCAGTGAAACTATCATGCCCAAGTCTAGTTTCGCCTGGCTAAGAAACCTTGTTCGCCAGGTGAAACTGACAACTGACTATGAGCGAAACTATTGTTTCACACATAGTTTCGCTGGACAGCAAAACTATAATAATTAACATACTTAAAAAGTATTCTAACATTTAACCTAATACAATTAAACATAAACAAAAACTAATCAAAGGTGAGTCCAACCTATTCTTGATCTTCCGTATTAAGCATGTTAGGCTAGCCTTAAATGAGATAAGTTGGGTTTAGGTGGAAAATTTGCAAGTTCTAGTGTGAAACATATATTTTAAACTACCAACAATTTCAATTATGATAAAGTTCTCACGTGATATGCTAGTTCTATCACAATTGATAAGTTTTCATGCCACTAATTTGGATTGATGTGACCTACGCGTGACATGGAGGTTTCTCACGCAAGATTATGTTGTATGATGGTCAAGTTTTCATGTGGCTCGTTGTGATATGCGTTATGTTATCTTTTCATGTTTTAATCATTTTCAAAATGATAAAGTATTAGGATATGTCTTTACTTGGTATGCTATATATATGAGTAAATTATTATGTAATGAAAATGAAAGATAATGATGATAACAAAAAGTGAAACGTAATGAATGAATGGAATTCTTGCAAGCAAAATGAAAGGAGGTGCACACCCATCTTGTTGTTAGCTCAGTTGAAGTGCGACTTCGCTAGCCCATAAGGATTCTCTTTGGGGGTCTAATCCTTGAGATTGACCGAACGATACAGGGTCCTTGTCTCTTTACCATGGTACAATAGTCAGCTTTGTGCATAATGTATGGGGGTTTATCTATAAGCCTCGACACATTACTAGCTTTATGCATAATGTTGGGGGTCTAGCACATAACATTGATCTATATAGTGAAAGATAATGATGAACGAATGAATGGAATGTACAATGATTAAAGAAAATGAATGAATATAATCAAGGTGTATGTATTGATGTATGCTAATATTTAAAAAGGAAATGTGTCTATCAAAGGGAAAGTATTTTACTTATAAAACTAGAACTCACTTAGTGTCACTAACTTCATGTGCATAGATGTTGGTAGGTAATTGATAATGTTGTGGTGGTGCAGGCATGGATTTGGAAGCTACCAGGACTATTCAAGTCTATCATCCATATTTTCAGGAATGATGTTTTATTTGATAATGTTTTTATGTGTAAAGGAAATGATATTGTAACATCCAACCCCTCATACCACCAATATTGTTTGCTTTGCCCACAAGAAGCTCACTGTCACGCCCTCGCTAGAGCGGAAACACGGGGATGTAACGAGACGGGATCGTCATAAAACATGGTAAGCGATAGAGAAGCAATATAATAAATGATGACAAGCGTGTGATGACGACACCCAACAATAAGGGGACTTGTGTCGTGTTTAGTCAATATTCATGACAACATAGCCATAAGCATAAACATGTTAAATGATTCGCATAAACAAAGATGATAACATTACATGCAATTCCCACAACCCAGGAACAAGTTACAAAAGTATAATGTTGTTTAAAGAAAACTACAACAATGTTTTCCAAAAGACAAAGTTTAGCCACAAAATGCATCCTAGGGTCTCCACTAAGGCAGCACACCTAGATCTTCAGTTAGCATGATCACCTGAAAAGATATGCACAAAATGGTCGACAACATTATTGGTGAGCTCACAGGTTTAAAAGTAAATAAGTAATTGATGCTGTATAAATGTTGTTGCGGAATACGATGAATACAGTTATAAGTAAGCAAAATCACATGACATGAGCTTTACAACCAAACCTAACGACGTACACAAAGAATCTTGTCGGAATATATTTACCCAAGGCCCGTTCCTGGCGACTGTTGATACTAACTAATATACCAACAACAAGGGTGGGGGTGTCAACCCAAGTAGTACTACCAATACCTATCCGTCGGTTCCACACTGGAATTAAATGGTTGTAGGAAAGAACCACACAGCAGACTCAAGCATGTATCAAATAAGTACTCACAAAACAGTAGCACGTTGATTCCAAGTATGTAAATTGTATGTATGTTGTACAGCATAGAAAACGGGTGAGCATACTTTTCCCCCATGTTTGTAAATTATTGAAAAGTTGTACAAGCATAAAAAGGGACCACGAAACTCACTTGTTAAGTGGTAAGTATGGATGATCAAAGTTCATAACAGTTGTATGTAATGAACAGTCAAACACCTATCGACAGTTATTGTTATGCATTAATGATAAGTATTAAGCATATAGTAATGTTCGATCGGTTCGAGTTGTATCGGGTCGGTCGCGGGTAACACACACAAGCGGACACACGTATCAAATCTTATGTAGATCCAGGTACTAGAAGGAGTCGTCATTGCCGATCATATTTGTGTAACTTGTTAAATATTTGTAGTCCCAAATGGGTTGTTGATAATTGTACAATGTTAGGTTGATTTAAATTGGAATAGTATCTATATGTTGGTAGCGTTGACTTTAATCTTTGTGGTCGAGCAATGACATTTGTGTTGATGTTATCTTATCATCACATGACATTCAAGAAGGAAATTCACACACACAGCATCAGCAATCGCACGATAGGACCAGACACTCGACTCAATACTCCATTCGTACGAATCAACCCTCAATTGTATGAATCAGCTTCGTTCGTACGACTGAACCTTCGTTCGCACGACTGGCATTCAGTCGTACCACACAACACTCAATCGCACGACTTAATCTCCATACGCACGAATCAACCTTCATTCGTACGAATCAGCTACATTCGTACGACTGAACCTTCATTCGCATGATTGGCCTTCAGTCGTGCAATACACGCATAATAGCATACATCATTCATCCGCATTGACTTAATCGCACACATTCATTCGGTCACATGACTCAATCGCACACATTCATTCGGTCGCATGACTCAATCGCACACATTCATTCGATCGCATGACTAAATCGCATGACATCCCCAATCGCACAACTAAGTCGCCTGAATGACACAGTCGCATGACTCAGTCGCACGACTCCCCAGTCGCACGGCTCAGTCGCATGACAGACCCAGTCGCCTGAACTGCAGGTTCGCGACTGCTAAAGTGCAGAGCAGCCTTCGGCTGCCCCGAGCACGAGTTTTACACGATGAGAACTTCCAGAAACACACTACAAACACACACAAACAAGAAGCACACGCAGAAAGGCATCACACGCACTCACACGAACTCTTATGTTCGGGTTGACCCGAACACCTGAAATCCTAGAAATGGACAGCAGTAAAACGAGCAAGAAAGGGACAACCAAGGTCGTCTACCTGCAAGGATGGAGTAGACTAGGTTGTAGATGAAGTCTAGACGACGAATACGAGACGAAACGGGGCGGTTTTGGTGCAAAGATGAAGAAGATGTGAAGTGAAGAAGAATGGAGAAGAAGTGAAGAAGATGAAGAATGATGAATGGCTGGGAATGGAGGATTTATACCCATCCCAAGTTTACAAAATGATAATTTTAGTCCCTGCACTTAGCCCCCGAGTTCCCAAAGTTTGTTTCGGTTGAAAATGACTTTAAAAGTGGTTGTTATATTAATGTTAAAAAGGTATTTAATAAGAACTGGCACTTAAAAATGGTTTTATTAATGACAATAATATTATATAAAATGATATGTTTACTGATAATGGCGATGAAATTTGTAAAAGTTTTAAGCATAGCACACGTTTACAAAGGTAACACAAGCACAAAGATATTAAAGCAAGTAGGATATCCACACAAGAAGTAAATAAAGATGAGGAATGAACGATCAAAGAAAAGTTAACGGATAATCACGTTAATTGACGGACCTTATGGTGACGGATGTCACAGTATCCCCTAGTTAAGAGAATTTCGTCCCGAAATTCAGCTGGAGTTAGGTCTAAGAGTGTCATCCTCGAATAGATGTGGATATCTAAGTTTCATCTGATCTTTTCGTTCCCATGTAAACTTTGGCCCTCGTTTGGAATTCCATCTCACGCGAACGATTGGTATCCTACTGCGCTTCAATGTTTGACTTTTCGGTCCATGATCTCAATGGGTTCCTCAACAAAATGAAGCTTTTCGTCAATCTTGGTGTCCTCAATTGGTACATGAAGTGTTTCATCAGCCAAACACTTCTTGAGGTTCGACATGTGGAAAGTATCATGTATGCTGCTGAGTTCTTGTGGTAACCTTAATCAGTAAGCCACTGGACCAATCCTTTCTTTAATCTCGAATGGTCCTACGTATCTTGGGGCTAACTTCCCTTTCATTCCAAACCAAAAAATTCCTTTCCAAGGAGAGACTTTGAGTAAAATATGATCTCCAATGTTAAATTCCAGAGGCTTCCGACGGTTGTCGGCATAGCTCTTTTGGCGATCTCTTGCAGCTTTTAGTCTGTCTTTAATTTGGAAAATCTTGTTGGTTGTTTCTTGAATGATCTCTAGGCCTGTTAGCTTACTTTCACCAATCTCGGCCCAACAAATGGAAGATCTGCATTTTCCTCCATACAACGCTTCGAATGGAGCACATCAATGCTCGTATGGTAGCTATTGTTGTAAGAGAACTCAATCAACAGTAAATGAGTGTCCCAACTACCACCAAAGTCGATTACACATGCCCTCAACATGTCTTCTAGCGTTTGTATAGTTCGTTCACTTTGGTCGTCTGTCTGAGGATGGTAGGTTGTGCTCATATCTACTCGAGTGCCCCTCGTTTTCTGCAGTGTCTGCCAAAATCGTGAAGTAAATCGGCTGTCGCGGTCAGATATGATCAACACCGGTACTCCATGTCTTTTCACGACCTCTTTTGTGTACAATCTCGCCAATTTATCAATCTTGTAGTCTTCTCGGATCGACAAGAAATGAGCTGACTTCGTCATCCGATCCATCATGACCCATATCGAGTCATGCCCACTGCTCGTTCTAGGGAGTTTGGCCATAAAATCCATAGATATGTTCTCCTATTTCCACTCGGTAATTTCCAGTTGCTGCAATAATCCTGATGGTTTCTAATGTTCCGCTTTAACTTTCGAGCATGTCAAGCATCTGCATACGTACATGGCAATGTCTTTCTTCATTCCTGGTCACCAGTACGGATCCTTAAGATCATGGTACATCTTGTCTGCACCAGGATGAATAGAATATCGCGTCTTGTGTGCTTCATCCATGACCAAGGTATGTACACCTCCCCATCTGGGTACCCATATACGATTTATGAAGTACTATACACCATCATCCTTGCAAATCATTTGTTTTTCCAACCCTCAGAATTCTTCTCCCGCAAGGTTTTCTTCTTTCAACGCCTCACTTTATGCAATTTGGATCTGAGCCTTTAAATTCGTTTGGATAGTCGATCCCAACGCTCGAGCACGTAATGGTTTCGCGCGTTCTTTGCGGCTTAAAGCATCAGCCACCACGTTGGCTTTCCCTGGATGATACCGGATTTCACAATCATAGTCACTAAGAAGCTCTACCCAATGTCGTTGATGCATATTAAGCTCCTTCTGATCCAATATATGTTGCAGGCTCTTATGATCAGTGTAGATGATGCATTTGGTTCCATATAGGTAATGCCTCGATGTCTTAAGTGCAAATACTACAGCGCCCAACTCCAAATCATGGGTTGTATAGTTCTTTTCGTACACCTTAAGTTGTCATGAAGCATAGACAATCACCTTATCCTTCTGCATTAGTACACATCCCAATCCTTGATGTGAAGCATCACAGTATACCACAAAATCATCAGTTCCGTTTGGGAGGGACAATATTGGTGCATTGCACAACTTATCTTTTAACGTTTGGAATGCTTGTTCTTGTGCATGACCCCAGTCAAACTTCTTTTCTTTTTGAGTCAGCAGTGTTAATGGTTGAGCAATCTTTGAAAAGTTCACGATGAAACGGCGATAGTATCCGACCAATCCTAAGAATTGCGTATCTCTGAAGGCGTCTGAGGTGTATCCCATTTCTTCACCGCTTCGATCTTGTCAGGATCTACATGAATCTCATCCTCGTTAACCACATGACCCAAAAACTTCACTTCCCGCAACCAGAATTCACACTTCGAGAACTTGGCGAAAAGATTCTCTTCCCCTAACAGTTCCATTATTTCCTGAAGGTGTTCTTTGTGATCCTCTTTCGATCGGGAGTAGATAAGTATATCGTCTATGAATACGATCACAAACTTATCCGAGTAAGGTTTACACATCCGATTCATTAGGTCCATAAACACAGCTGGTGTGTTAGTCAACCCAAATGGCATGACCAAGAAGTCATAGTGCCCATAACGAGTTCTAAACGCTGTTTTCGCTATGTCCTCCTCGAAAACCCTTAGTTGATGATATCTAGAACGAAGGTCGATCTTGGAGAAATACGAGGCTCCTTGCAACTAGTCAAAAAAATCGTCGATCCTGGGAAGAGGATACTGATTCTTCACAGTTAACTTGTTCAAATCACGGTAATCGATACACATTCAGAATGACCCATCCTTCTTTTTGACAAATAATACCGGTGCTCCCCATGGTGAGTGACTCGGCCGGATAAAATCCTTCTCCAGTAGTTCATGTAACTGACTAGATAACTCTTGCATTTCATACGGTGCTAACCGGTATGGCATCTTTGCTACTGGCGTAGCTCCAGGAACCAACTCTATACGAAACTCCACCTATCGTGGAGGAGGCAAACCAGGCAAGTCATCAGGAAATACATCTAGGTAGTCCCGTACAACTGGAATATCTACCAGTTTCCTCGCTTCTTCCTTCTTTTCTACCACATGAGCCAGAAAAACGTAGAACTGTTTTCGTAAACTTGACGTGCTTTCATGCAGGAGATAAGCTTTAGGTTTCTTCCCGGTTGTTCTCCTTGAATTCTGAGTACCTCCTCGTCTGGCATGGGGATTCGTACTACTTTGTCCCCACAGACAATCTCAACTCTGTGTTTCAACAACCAATCCATTCCCGCAATCACGTCGAAACTTACTAACTCAAAGGGTATCAAGTCTATATCGAAGGCATGGTCCTCCAATATCAATGATCACTTTCTAATAATTTCATCAGCCTGAACAATCCTACCAATGGCCATTTCTACGGAGTAGCTATTTTCTAGCCTACTAGGACTCAAATCAAGCAATTGCACAAACTCAGAAGATATAAAACTATTGTCTGCTCCAGTATCAAACAATATAAATGCGAAGTGATTATTGAGTAAGTGCGTACCCGTGACAACGTTCGGGTCCTGATGGGCATTGTTAGCTCCAATGACGAATGCACGTCCCCGAGCTGTATTCCCTTGATTTCCCAGGCCTTGATTTCTAGCTATGGCCATCACCGGTTGCTGGTTGTTCCCTTGTTGACCCGGCGATCGATTCAGTCTGGGGAACATGTTTCTATAGTGAGGGCTTCCACACTCATAACAGCCCCTGGCATTCCCGGAGGGGTTAACCACGTTGACTGGTGCCACTAGATTCAGTGCTGTTCTGCAGTATTTCGCTAGATGCCCTGGGTGTCTACAGTTCGCACACACCCGACACAGCATTGCTAGGGGATGATGGAAGTTGCACCTATGACATTTGGGGTGCGGCCCAACATACTCTCTCCTGCCTTGTGTCACGGCCACAAAATTTCTAGTTGTCTTGGCCCTTATCAAACTTCCCGGAACTTGACCGGCTCGTTTCCCAACATCTTTCCTTTTCTCGGCTCCTCTACCCAATACCCCTGTTTTGACCATCTCGTCTGTTAGAGCGCCAGACTCCAGAATTGTGCTATGAATCGTAGGAGAGCTGTTGCTGTTACCATCGCTCGGATTTGAGGCGTAAGTCCCCAAATATACCTCTCAATCCTCTTTGATTCTGGAGTGACCAGATGTGGAACCAATCTTGCCAACTCATGAAAACGATCAGTGTAAGCGGCGTGCCTAGCCCCCACCATAGCATGATTCCAGAATTCATGCTCCAGTTTCTGCATCTCGTTGAGGGGGCAATATTCCTCAGTGATCAAGGCTTTAAACGCGTCCCATTAGATCTGCATCGTTGATTCTCTTCCCCTAGCCTGTATCTGAGTATTCCACCTAGTTAGTGCCTTGCCCTGTAGTGAGCACGTGGCATACTTGATTTTCTGGCTAAGGCACTCGTTGATGTCAATCACTGCCTCCATTTTCTCTAGCCACCTGGTCAGGGCTATCAATCCACCCTTTCCATCAAAATCTTTCGGTTGCAGGCCACAAACTCCTTGTACGAACACCCCCTTCTAGCATTAACAACCCCGGTCTCATTAACAATCCCAATTTCATTACCGGTTGTACCACCATTCCCGGTCTCCTGGTTACTCTCATTTCCAGTCGGGTTTCTGTTATCATCATTATCATTGCGACCAACCCCATGGGGGTGGGGATTTTGAAGAGCATCACTCACTTGGGCCACAATAGTCGGGATCAGTGTGGCCAGCTGTTGAGCGATCAGAGCTGCCATATCAGCGTTTCCTGTTCCCTGATTGTTGCTAGCAGGGCCATCATTTGTTCTTGGTGCTCTACCTCAGCCTCTGCCTCTGCCACTCGGGGCTTCACTCCCGCCACTATTGTTGCGGGTAACTCTTCGAGGCGGGATTCTCTAATCATAGAAGTAGTAAACCCAAGTAGTACTACCAATACCTATCCGTCGGTTCCACACTGGAATTAAATGGTTGTAGGAAAGAACCACACAGCAGACTCAAGCATGTATCAGATAAGTACTCACAAAACAGTAGCACGTTGATTCCAAGTATGTAAATTGTATGTATGTTGTACAGCATAGAAAACGGGTGAGCATACTTTTCCCCCATGTTTGTAAATTATTGAAAAGTTGTACAAGCATAAAAAGGGACCACGAAACTCACTTGTTAAGCGGTAAGTATGGATGATCAAAGTTCCTAACAGTTGTATGTAATGAACAGTCAAACACCTATCGACAGTTATTGTAAACCATTAATGATAAGTATTAAGCATACAGTAATGTTCGGTCGGTTCGGGTTGTATCGGGTCGGTCGCGGGTAACACAGACAAGCGGACACACGTATCAGATCTTATGTAGATCCAGGTACTAGAAGGAGTCGTCATTGCCGATCATATTTGTGTAAAGATCCCGTTGTTATGAGAGAAAGTACTTGTTAAATATTTGTAGTCCCAAATGGGTTGTTGATAATTGTAAAATGTTAGGTTGATTTAAATGGAATAGTATCTGCATGTTGGTAGTGTTCACTTTAATCTTTGTGGTCGAGCAATGACATTTGTGTTGATGTTATCTTATCATCATATGACATTCAAGAAGGAAATTCACACACACAGCATCAGCAATCGCACGATAGGAACAGACGCTCAACTCAACACTCCATTCGTACGAATCAACCCTCAATCGTACGAATCAGCTTCATTCGTACGCCTGAACCTTCATTCGCACGACTGGCTTTCAGTCGTACCACACAACACTCAATCGCACGACTTAACCTCCATATGCACGAATCAACATTCATTCATACGAATCAGCTACATTCGTACGACTGAACCTTCATTCGTATGATTGGCCTTCAGTCGTGCAATACATGCACAATCGCATACATCATTCATCCGCATTGACTCAATCTCACACATTCATTCGGTCGCCTGACTCAATCGCACACATTCATTCGGTCGCATGACTCAATCGCACACATTCATTTGATTGCATGATTCAATCGCATGACATCCCCAGTCGCACAACTCAGTCGCTTGAATCACATAGTCGCATGACTCACCCAATCGCACGGCTCAGTCGCATGATAGACCCAGCTCCTGAACTGCAGGTTCACGACTGCTAAAGTGCAGAGCAGCCTTCGGCTGCCCTGAGCACGAGTTTTACATGACGAGGACTTCAAAAAACACACTACAAGCACACACAAACAAGAAGCACACGCAGAAAGCATCACACGCACCCAGACGACCTCTTTTGTTTGGGTTGACCCGAACACCCAAAACCCTAGAAATGGACAGCAGTAAAACGAGCAAGAAAGGGACAACCAAGATCGTCTACCTGCAAGAATGGAGTAGACTAGGTTGTAGATGAAGTCTAGACTACCAAAACGAGACGAAACGGGGCGGTTTTGGTGCAAAGATGAAGAAGATGTGAAGTGAATAAGAATGGAGAAGGAGTGAAGAAGATGAAGAATGAAGAATGGCTGGGAATGGGAGTTTTTATACCCATCCCAAGTTTGCAAAATGATAATTTTAGTCCCTGCACTTAGCCCCCGAGTTCCAAAAGTTTGTTTCGGTTGAAAACGACTTTAAAAGTGCTTGTTATATTAATGTTAAAAAGGTATTTAATGATAATTGGCACTTAAAAATGGTTTTATTAATGACAATAATTTTATATAAAAATGATATGTTTAGTGATAATGGCGTTGAAATTTGTAAAAGTTTTAAAGATGAGGAATGAAGGTAACACAAATAAGTGTGCTTAGTTGGCACACGTTCACGAAGGTAACACAAGCACAACGATATTAAAGCAAGTAGGATATTCACACAAGAAGTAAATAAAGATGAGGAATGAACGATCAAAGAAAAGTTAATGGATAATCACGTTAATTAACGAACCTTGTGGTGACGGATGTCAGACTCACGGATTTGCTTTTGGTTGCCCAAGGAAAAACTTCTCTAGGAGGTCACCCATCCTTGGATAGCTGCCAACTAAGCACACTTATTTGTGGCGTTCTCCTCTCATCCACAACCAATACCCTTCAAATGACTTGGTGATGTTAGAGGCAGGATATTTCTTATGAACCAGGAATCTTTTTTATCCATGACCGTTGTGGGGTTTGCCTAGAGGGTTACAAACACCCCCTTTTAGACTCATCGTCCTTGATGAGTTTTGCCCGACCAACTCATCTATAGACATGGGATTGGCCTAAGGGGTCCCTCTAAACATAGAATAGTTTATTCTCATTATTTAGTATAAAAGTCCTCATACTTGTATATGAGAAGCAAGCTTTCTAAGCCATTTGATTGTATCTGCCGAATGGTAATCTTTTTACAAATTCAGATTAATCAAATGAATACTTTGAAAGAACTTATTATGCATTTGATTGTATAGCTAAAATCTATGCTAATAAATATAACGTTCAAACTAAAAAGTTTGAAAAATTACTTCTATTTATTGAAAACACCCCAATGTTGTATCAAATAAGACAGGTTTAGGGTATAGTTCTGTGGAACCTCCAATGATAGGTTTAGGGTATAGTTCTGTGTATCAAATAAGTTGGAGAAGTGATGATGTAGATGAAGAGAAGTAGAAGATAAAATAAAAGGAGGGCAAAGGATAGAATGAAAGAAGATTTGAAGGCAAAATCATAACAGGATGTGATTAAAAAGATAAATTTATAAAAGAAAAGTCATCTTCTGAACTATATCAACTATTTGTCGAGTAAGATTCTTCTACCAAAACAAAGCTTCACTCAAATCACAGTTGCAGCAAGAGGAACCACACTAGAAGTTGTTATGATGGATCCTCAGACTCTTCAGAAATGTGACCCAACAATACATCAAAAGTCCATTTCTGAAGTAGCTGAAATTCAAAACAAGAGGTTCCCGAAGAAAAAGATAGACTTGTCCTCTTATGTGATCAAAAGAAAATCAATAAGATGAGTGGAACCAAGAGAAGGAAGGCTGAGAAGAAGAAGAAGGAGCTACAAGAGATTGGTAGATTCTAAAGTCAGCAAAGTAGTAGATAAATACCACATGCCTGGGGAAGACAATCACTTTGCAAAAAACTATCATTGCAATCCCTTAGCCCACTCCTTCAAACATTCCAAACCCTTAAGAAAGTCTACACCTACCAAAGACCATCAAAAGAACAAATTCAGCAGACAAATCACTTAAGTGCTCAAATCAAGAAAACCTCAACAACTATGCATGATATTCTGAATAATTCAGCAGTTGTAGATTAAAAGAAAAAGAAGAAGTTGAAGAACCCTTCACCATCTCCAAAAGCTTCAAAGGGTCACAACAAGAAGGATGATCTCAAAGAATCAGGCAAAGTCACATAAGAAACCTGGAAACCAAAGACATCTACCAATCCTTAGTTGACCCCAAAACCAACCCACACCCTCCTCAGCAGTTACTATTGACTTAAAACTGCTAAAAACTAGAAGACCTAAGAATAAAGATGACAAACATGGAGATCGATAACTAATAGCTTGCTTTATTAATTAAGGGGATGATGTTGCTTATTTATCAAGTAAAACCGGATTACGCATATTTGTTTAGTTTTTTAAATAAATATCTAATTAATGGTCCATAACTTGTTTTATGTTTACGTCTAGTTGGTATTTTGTAATTAATTGTCTAGTTAATGGTTCATGACTTGTTGGCCACAAATATGTTTAATCCTATTAGGGCATGGATTGTTGAATGGAACCCAAGGAAGGCAACAATTACATAAATACCAATTGTGAATAGTGTGATGGTTCCAAAGAAATGTTTCAATTGGGATAAATAGGTGTGTCAAGAACAAACGATTGTAATCTAAAAAATTTGAATGTCAAAGTTCTATGTTGTTTATTTCTCTAATCTTAATAAAATCCATATTAATTTGATAGTTTTTGTTTGATCAATTATAAAGGAGAAATTTTGTGAACACTATGAATTATATTTGTAGTATTACTTCAGGGATGATATTGGATCCGAGAACATTCATAAAATGTCACAAGTTTGAAATCCAAAAAACAAATTTCAACCTTGCCGCCATCCCTTAATATAAATTGCTACATTAATCATTATGTAGATCGTTCAAACTCACTTGATTATCTGTCATTTTTAACAACTGCAACAAGAAAACACAATAAACACCATCTTTCTATCTTGATCTTGTTTCCAAATCTCATTTTTAAGCAATGGGGCATATCAAAGCTTAAAAAGAAAAGTTCAATAATGTTTTTCAATAAATGCAATTTTGAGATCTTATTTTTCTAGCTAATGATGTTCAACACATTTTTTTAGATCACATCTCTAACTCCTGTATCTATTTTTGGATCTTGGGTTTAAATTTATGATGGCAGCACCATTCTAAATTATTGGTATCATCGGGTCAAGAAGATGTCCTATAGATCTCTAGGATGGATGTGTTATATTGGTAGTAGTTTTGATTTACGGGTCACATCACTATCAGAAAACAAAAGTGAGAGGGAAAACAAAACTATAAATGTAAACTAGCTAGATAATCAACAATACTCTTTGTATTTCCCATTATTCTTTAAGAACCTGATGGTATCGAGTGAGGAATTTGTAACAATAGTTGAGATGGTGGCGAAGGTTAGAGGAGAGGGTTTGGTAGAAATTAAGTGTTAGTGGTGGATGCAAGAGAGTTCTAGTACGGAACAAAAGGGAGGGCGTTTGTGAGATGAAAGAACTTAAAGCAAGAGATTAACATGTGGGAGACAAATGGTGTAAACAACTATATGTATATAATGTGGGCCTCATCATTTAGTTTTAAGAAAAATTACTGATTTCACCAATTGATCAACTCATATTACCAAACCAAAGAAATAAAAAAGTTACATTTACTAAAAATGAAACCTATTAGAAAGAGACACGTGGATATTCCTCACCACATGTATGACGAAATCTCATAGAGTCATAATCCCTCGCTGACTTATCATTATTCACTTGTTCCTCATTGACAGGCAAGAAAATAAGTCATTTACCTCGCAGACGTGTGTAAGGATTCCTGAAGTCTGATGCAACCCAAAACTGCCTAAGTGTTTCAGCAACATGCACTAAGTACTGAAGTGAAGAATGCTTCGGAAGAATACACAAAGCATTAGAAAATACTCTAAGTGTAATATCTTCCGAAGCCAAGACCAATATCTTCCGAAGCCAAACATGAAGTCTTCCGAAGCTTCAAGAGACAAAGTCTTCCGAAGCTTCACTCTATGAAGACAGATTTCTTCCGAAGACTTTTAGTACACATGCTTTATCTGATGTACTATTCCATAAAGCACCTTTTCCGCTGCGTCTCTGATAAGTCACCAACTTACAAGAGTTGGTGAAAAGGTCCATGCTTTTGGTAACTGTACATTGAGGTCTTGAGTCTGAAACTTTCCACTTTATGTACTTTATCCTTTTTATAATGTATAAGGATGTGAGCTATGGCATGTCATAGTCACAAGGTCAAAAGGCAGATATGCCTTTTGATCCTACAATTGATTTTTGTTAGTGTCTAGTCAATTGTATCCAGCTGGCTTTCAAAGTATAGCCGGCTGTAGGTTGTAGTATAAGTATTCCAAGTTCTTGTATCTTTCTTTATGCTTTGTAACACTTGTAAAAGAACTTGAGAAAGCAATATATAGCTTCCTTGAAAACTATACTCTCTTGTTCTGTCTCTTGCTTTACTTGTGTTCTTTGTATCACCTTTGGTTACCTAGTTCACTGTTTGATTAAGTTTAGTTAATCTTCTCATTTGTTGTTGTGTTGTAATTGTGTTCAAGCCCTTAAACGATCCTTCAATTGGTATCAGAGCGCTCAGGCTCGTGATATAAGATCTAACCATCTTAAGATCCCTCACACACACAAAAACTAAACTCTTCAAATGGCTTCCATCTCAAAGACTGATATGGAGACTGGAACCATGAACAAATCCCCACTGATCACTCTTGATGACTTTGACACCTGGTGCATGAGGATGGAAGGCTTCATCAGGTCTCTGACTCAAGAATGTGGGAATCTGTTGAATATGGACCTTTCATACCCAGCACCCCCTCTGCTACTGGTGCTGGTATGATTCCTAAAGATGTGGCCAACTACTTAGATGAAGATAGGAAAAGAGTAGAGATTGACAGGAAGGCCATGACTGCTCTTCAGACTGCTATCCCAAACTCTGTGTACAGAGGTTTTAAGAAGTGCAAGACAGCTAAACAGCTGTGGGATGCACTGAAGCTGATGTATGAAGGCTCCTCTGAAGCCAAGGAGAACAAGAAAGATCTTCTGAAGCAGCAGCAGTTTGAAAATTTCACCTTTAAAGCAGGTGAAACCATGGAACCAACAATACTTCAGGTATGTTGAGATTGTGGATACCCTTGTGGATGGAGGAGTTCCTCTTGAGAACAGAGACATTGTAAGGAAGTAAGTTAAGTCCTCACTTCCTAGGCAATGGACACACTATTGTGTGGTAATCAAGAGGACGAGAACCTTAAAACTCTTTACTCTGACAGATTTATATGGGATTCTCAGTGGATACCAGATGGAGATGAACAACAAGGTTCATCTGGCAACTCTAACAATCAAATGGGTTCAGCCCTTCAGTTGTGGTTGAAAGGATAGCATAGAACCCCAACATCATCTCCTATGCTACCCTGACAACTCACAAAAGGGTCCTTCATCACCTTCCCGGAGGACCACCAAGGGAGAACTTTACTCAAGGAAGCCCATTCCAAGAGACAAGTTCTTCTCAAGCCTTTGTTCTGTCAAGGAAACTTATCACTGAAATTGTGGATTAATTTCACTCTTGAAGACTAGACTGTATCATCCAGATGACCTGGAATACATGGAGATAGTTCAGCAGATGGCTCTCACTCACAGAGCCAAGAAGTTCTACAAGAGGACAGGAAGAAGAATTAGAAGGATTCCAAGCAATGCTACCAGTGGTAAGTTTGGGGCTGGTAAAAGCGTAAAAGCAAAGTTAAGTGTTACAATTGTAACCTTATGGGTCACTTGCTAGGGAGTGTAAGGCACCTAGAGCAAATGGGGGTCAAACACAACTCAGACCAAACTACACTAAACAATCCCCTCCAGGCTGAGAAGACAAAGCAACATGCTGCGGTTGTTGTTGAGAGAGAGAGGATTTGACTGAGTTTTTAGGTGGAGGATGCTTCTCCAAACCAAGCATGATGGCTGACCATGATGAAGCCAAGGTATTAGAACATCTTTGCTCCCCTGAATGCATTGCTAAAGTAAATAGATACAGGTCCTACAACCTAGAGATGAGATCTGATCTTGAGTAAACATATTAAAACATTTTAAAATCTGATATGTTTAGAAAGATCTGAGAGAGAAAGAAAACAAGTTAAAAAGAACTTGGAGGAAAACCATTTCAGTACTAAAACATGAACATACAGATTTTAGAACTCAGATCCAAGATCTCATCACTAAGTTGACGAACTGAGTGCCAGGCTGAGCTTGTGATCAGCAAAGCCATGGCAGAGAAAAGGGTTCTTGAAGAAGAGACCTTCAAGAACATGATATCCTCATCCCTAAACAATAGGTTTGTTATCAAAATAGACAGGGACTGGGATCAAATGAGATAGCTCCTCCACACACAATCTTGTCTGTAAGATCTCCTAGGTGTGGAACTTGTGAAGATGAGCTTCCTCTCATAGATCCAATAAGTGAGGATGATGAAGAAGTGATAGTGAGGAATCCCTCTGAGAAGAGTGAAGAAGAGGATTCCTCCAAGGGCCACTATCCTTCTGAGGAGAAGAAATTAACTGTGATGACCAAGTCCAAGAGAAAGAACTTGATCAGGAAGAGCAAGAGCAAAAGGAAAGCAAGAAGGCTCAAGAATCAAGGCTACTTGCTTAAGAGAAACAATTGTATCTCTGCAGGTTATCTTGCAGGTTTCAAAGCAGACTGAATGAAGACATCCACCAAAGCTTCTTAGCCAAGAGTTCTGGTTCATGTTCAAATCATCTCAGTACAAAGAAGAAGACTGAGCTGCTGTGTACCACTGCTGCACAGCCTGGACCATCAAATTCCAAGAACAGTTCACAGCCCAAGGGATTGTATCTGCATCTACCAAGATGAAGTGAAAAAGGGATGTGACCAAAGCCAGTCTTGCTCTCAAAAGGAGATTTCTTTGAAGAAGAAAATGTTGTGTGTTATGTGTGAAAGTACTTCTCATATTGCCAAGGATTGTCCATACAATCCTAAAAGTACTATCCACATGACCAATACAAAGACTTCAAAGAATCTCAAGAAGTCTCAAGCTTCGGAAGGAAAGTCTGTTTCCTTCGGAAGCTCCAAATCAAGAAGAAGGTAAATGGAAAATTACCTTCGGAAGTAAATTGGTCTCGAAGAAAGGAGTTCTTCGAAGCACTTGAAGTCTGCTGCAGTGACTGTAGATTCTTCCGAAGTATCAGTCATTAAAACTTGTGAAGCTCCAAAAGCTTCTAAGGTTTTGAAGGTCAAGTCCAAGACTCCAAAGGTGGTGTGGAAGTCTAAGAAAGACCAAATGACTGAGGTTTCTCCATCAACAACAGCTGAAGATCCCCTCTGTACAACCATAGGATCTATTACTGTTGCATTACCTTCTATTACACTTACTGAGCCCAAGACAAGTAAGGCTTGGGTTTCCAAATGTAACTAATCATTTTCTTTGTGCAGGAACAGCTCAAGACAAACAAGAATGTCTGGATAATTGACAGTGGCTGTTCCAGGCACATGACAGGCAATGGGTCTTTACTTCATAATTTGAGAGAATTGATGGAGGACTAGTTGCTTTTGGAGGAGATGAAGGTGGTTACATTTATGGAAGGGGCAAGGTCATAAATGGTAAGCTCAGCATTGAGAAGGTAAACTTTGTTAAGGAGCTTGGGTACAATCTTCTGAGTGTATCCCAATTTTGTGATCAGAGTCATAACATGCTCTTCACTGAGCATGAGTGCATTGTTCTCAAGCCTGGAGTGGTCATTCCTCATGAGCATATCCTGCTCAGAGCCCCAGGAAAGGGAACATGTACAAGATGGATTTGCAAGAAACATCTCCCTCTGGAGAAGTTTCATGCTTTTTATCTAAAGCAAATAGTGATGAGTCTTTCCTATGGCATAAAAGAATGTGCCATGTAAACTTTAAGAATATGAATAAATTAATAAACATGATCTGGTAACTAGAATGCCAAAGAAAGAGTTTACAAGTGATGATCATTGTGGTTGCATGCCTGAAAGGGAAGCAACACAAGGTATCTCACAAGCCTAAGAAAAGAACTCCATCACTACTCCCCTACACTTATTACATATGGATCTCTTTGGCCCCCACCAGTGTAATGAGTTTAGGAAGGACCTTATACTGTCTCTAGTGATCACAGATGATTTTACAAGATTCACTTGGTTTTCTTTCTTAGAACTAAAGATGAGACTCCTGAGATTCTAAAGAATTTCATCTTAAAGATTGAGAATCAATGTGATCACAAGGTCAAAACCATAAGATGTGATCAAGGAACCGAATTCAAGAACCAAATCCTTGATACATTTTGTGATGAAAAAGGTATTACAAGACAATACAGTGCTCCCAGGACTCCTCAGCAAAACGGAGTTGCCGAGAGGAGAAACAGGACACTTATTGAAGCTGCAAGAACTATGTTGTCTGACTCTAAATTGCCTATCACCTTCTGGGAGAAGCAGTTAATACTGCTTGCTATGTGCAAAACATAGTTTTAGTAGTTAAGACACATGGTAAGACTCCTTATGAACTTTGGCACAAGAGGAAACCTTTCATTGGTTTTCTCAGGTCATTTGGATGTCCCTGCACCATCTTGAATACCAAAGATCAAGTTGCCAAGTTTGCTGAGAAATCAGACGATGGACACTTCATTGGATACTCTTCCCAAGCTAAAGCTTATAGAGTATACAATCTCAGAACTAGAATTATTGAGGAGTCAGCCAATGTGACTTTCAATGAGCACACACCCAGTGTGGCTGGTTCTGGTCCGGATTGGCTATTTGATCTTGATTTAGTTACCAACTGTTTTAACAAATCTTGTGAGCATGTTTCAGGATCTGCAGAAAATTTAAATACAGGTGATCCTGATCCAAGATTTGAGCTAGGAAGACCTTCAACTCACACACCTTCAGCTCCAGTTGAAACTACTTCAGCAAATGAGGTTTCTATCAGCACAACAATGACAAATCCAGCTGATACATCTGGCATGCCTTCAAATTCCAGCTCAGAGGCTTCTCAACCAGATAAAGACATCTCAATTGCAGAAGACAACAATGGTGATGGTGATAGTGATCAAGAATTTCTTGATGCTAATAACCATACCATAGATGACAACATCAATGATGTCACACACTCATTGGATCAAGTTAATCTTGATAGGTGTGATAATGTGGAGGATCAATCTTCAAGACCAGATCTAAATTTCTCAAATTTGGATCTATCTCAGCAACTTGCTGTGATCCCTCAGCTAAGGATCCACAAGTCTCATCCTACCACAAACATCATTGGAGATGTTATCCTGGGGTAAAGACAAGAGGGCAAACCCATGAAGCAAATGTTTGTCTTCACTCTTGTTTTCTATCCCGGTTAGAGCCAAAGAAAGTTGAGGAGGCTCTAAAGGATGGAAGTTGGGTTGAAGCTATGCAACAAGAGCTGCTTCAATTCAAAAGGCAGAAAGTTTGGAACCTTTGTCCTCTTCTCTCATGGGAAGACTACCATTGGAACCAAATGGGTTTTTAGGAATAAAAAGGATGATAGAGGAATCATCATCAAGAACAAGGCAAGACTAGTTGTTCAAGGATACACACAAGAAGAAGGATTGACTACACTGATGTCTTTGCTCCTGTAGCTAGACTAGAAGCTGTTAGGATATTCCTGGCATTTGCTGCATCCAAGAACTTCAAGGTCTACCAACTTGATGTAAAGTGTGCTTTCTTATATGGAGTGATTGATGAGGAGGTTTATGTCAAACAACCACCTGGTTTTGTAGATCCTGATCATCCTGATTATGTCTGCAAGCTTGACAAAGCTCTATGGGCTGCATCAGGCACCCAGGAAGTGGTATGAGACACTGTCTGTGTATCTCTGTAAACATGGTTACAGGAGAGGTACTATAGATGGAACTCTCTTCATCAAAGGACAAGGAAACGACATTCTGCTAGTTCAAGTATATGTGGATGACATCATCTTTGGCTCAACAAATCAAGGCTCTGCAAAGACTTTGAAAAGCTGATGAAAGATAGATTTGAAATGAGTTCAATGGGAGAACTAATTTCTTTCTGGGAATTCAAGTGAAGCAGGTTGAAGATGGCATTTTCATAAGTCAGTCAAAGTATGTTCAAGATATACTCAAGAGGTTCAACATGACTGATTGTAAGACTGCTAAGACACCCATAGCCAGAAACCACTCCCTTGGTCCAGATCTTGAGGGGGAGTGTGTAGATGAGCACTTATACAGGGCTATGATGGGTCGTCTCTTGTATCTTACAGCTAGCAGGCCTGATATCATGTTTGCTACATGTATTTGTGCAAGATACCAAGCCAATCCTAAGATGTCTCACTTAATCACTGTGAAAAGGATTTTAAGATACCTCAAAGGTGCTTCAACACTTGGTTTATGGTATCCAAAGAATTCTAATTTCAATCTGTATGCCTATACAGACAGTGATTATGGTGGCTGCAACATGACTGCAAAGTCTACATCTGGGGGATGTCAATTCCTTGGTGGAAGGGTTGTCTCATGGCAATGCAAGAAACAAACCTGTGTGTCTGCATCAACTGCTGAGGCTGAATACATTGCTGCTGCAAGCTGCTGTGCTCAAGTGCTTTGGATTCAAAATCAGATGCTAGACTACGGATTTAACTTCAAAGAGACTCCTATCCACATAGACAACAATAGTGCTATCTCTATCACTGAGAACCCTGTGCAGCACTCAAGGACCAAACACATCAACATCAGGTATCATTTAATAAGAGATAACTATGAAAGGGGTAAATTAAACTAGTCAAAGTTCACACAGATGAACAATATGCTGATGTTCACAAAAGCTTTTGATGAACAGAGATTTAAGTATCTGATATCAGCTATTGGGATGATTAACTTTGAGTAGACTTTTTCTTAAAACTAATTCTAATTATTTCTTCTTAAAAATATGTGTGTCCTAAGTTGTCTAGTTCATCACTTTTATAAGCTCATGTTTTCTTTGAATAAAAAAACTCTTTTTGAAGACTTTCCTTAGATTCTTGAAAATTTTCTGATACTTCGGAAGATAACGTTTTACCTTCGGAAGAAAAATATGTCTTCAAAATAAATGACTGTCTAAGAGATTTTACCTTCGGAAGAAGTCAAAATTATCTTCCGAAGCTTAAAATTCTTAACTTAGACACTTATTCATTTTTAAGGACTTTTTCCTTCCGAAGCAAAAAAATTACTTCGGAAGCTTTGTTCATTCTTATACAAAGCATCCAAAAGTTTATTTCTCTTCCGAAGCATAAATCTTTAAGACTCTCAGGAAAATTCTTCCGAAGCCACTTTAGCTTCGGAAGCTTTTTCAATCACAACTTCCGAAGACAAATTACTTTCGGAAGCTTTTCGAATTCCAAGAAAACTACTTTTTGAGCAAAAAGGTAAACTACTTTTTCAGAGGTGGGACCGACATACGGATTTCAAAGTTTATCCTCTTTCATTAAACTTTATCTGAAATCCTTCTCTCTCATATAAACCCAACGGTTTCCCCCCTCTTCTATCATCTGCTTTCTTCCATACCTAAAACCCAAAGCTTTCTCTCTAAAATTTCCTTCCAATTTTTTCTCTTCATCTCTGAGCTACCTCACAATGGCTGACCTTACTCACAGAAATGATCCTAACTTTGCCATGCAGCTACACAGACAACACAATCAGGTTGCTCTGTTATGCTCTGACAAAGATCCTCATTTCTCAGAGGTTTGCCGTTTCTTGTCTTTGTCTCACTACTTCACCTCCCTAACCATTGATCCTCCTCTATATGAGGATCATTTGCTTGAATTCTGGAAGACCTGCCAAGAGGTCATTATGGATGGGGAGAAGGCACTGTCTGCCACAGTGCGGGAGAACAATTTTCATCACTCCGGCCATCATCAACCGACATCTTCAGGGATGATGAAGCAGGTGAAGTGTTCTTCCCAAAAGAAGCGGTTAATCATTCCTTCGAGCAGATGGGCTATGAAGGAGATTTCTCTGTAAAGACCTTCAGGAAAGGGAAGGTCT
Source organism: Flaveria trinervia (assembly GCA_025506515.1). Classification (NCBI taxonomy): domain Eukaryota; kingdom Viridiplantae; phylum Streptophyta; class Magnoliopsida; order Asterales; family Asteraceae; genus Flaveria; species Flaveria trinervia. The sequence goes on along the minus strand of CM046445.1, from coordinate 67,438,969 downwards.
CATCCCAGTGGAAATACCTGCTCCATGTGGTTATCCACAGCTTATCAAACAAGCATGGTGGATGGGACCAGATTCCTGAGGATCTCTCCTTATAGTTCATGGGATGGTTCAGGGGGTCAAGTTCAGGTATTCACAATTTGTTTATACTAATTTACTTGCAAACTTAGACTCTTAGAGTATTACATGTTTCCTAGATATGTTCAACACATTCTCAACTGTGAACTGGGCTCACAGTTGAGGGAGGGAAACAGGCAATATTCTTAAACTGGGACAGATGAAGCCCGGCATCTTTAAAATTATGAAGAAGCCAACTGTAGGCTTCTCAGGGGTAGTAGAGAAACAGCCTAGTCCCAAAAATGTTAGAGCTCATTGCTCAAGGTGACAACATAGCAGTCCAAGCTAGTGTTGAACCCACACCTACTGCTCTCCTACCCTCTTCACAACCTCAAATATTCATCACCTACAAAAGAAAATCCAACGAACCCCTGCTCAGGCTATTGAGTCTGTGCAGGCCCCCAAATACTCAACCTTACAGGAAGAAGTGGACTCCAGAGCTCCCACTTCTCCTGAGGAGCAAACCACTCCCATTACTTTACCTATCAGGGCTGAGGTTCCTCAAGCTCAACTGATGAGCTCATTAGCCCAACAACCGTAAGCTTTCACTCTGAGTCTCAACACTCAAGTGAACAACCTTCAGGGGACAGCTACCATCCCCAGCCTTTGGATCTAAACCAACCAATTCCCAACCTATCCTTTTACACTGATGAAGACTTAGGATTCAGTGAGTACCATGAGTCTCTCTTCTCCTCCCCTACTCAAAGAGAGATGAGTACCTCTGACTCTCCTAGTCTATCCCTCATCAGTCACCTATTACTGAGGTGGACACATCTGAACCTGTTCAGGATGTCCATATGGAAGAGGCTCTCACTTTTGAAAGTGATTACATCATTAAGACCTCAACCATGGCAACTCAGCCCATTGGCATCTTAATTGAGGTTGCCAGTGAGCAGAGGAAAACCAGCAGCCAAGAAACTGAAGCTGGTGGTGAGAGAGAGGACTTTGGTCCAATCCTCTCATCCCCCAGTGATTCTTCTGATGAAGATGAGCGGAATTTGAGAGTAAAGGTACAAAAATTGTCACAAACATGCACCTATCTAGTCTCTAAGGTTAGTCACTTGTAATCTCAGGTGACTACCCTGCAAAACAGGGTCAATGATCAGCAACTCCAGATTTCATATCTGCAGGAAAAACTAGCTGGGAGACCTTTAAGGAGAGCTCAACCAGGAACACAAGAACCTGTGGAAGTGATTGATTTATCCTCCAGCTCACCTATGCAAGTGGGTGATGCTACCAAAAAGGGGGAGAATGTTATCACAACCACAGAACCTGGGAGTTCTTCAGAAAGAATGGACATAGAGGACTCACCATCCTCACTTGCTGTTGTGCATTCTCAGCAACTTCCTCAAGTTCACATTAATGTGGACTCTATAGACTCTCTCATCAGGAGTCTCTTTGAGGAAGGTATACCAAGGGCTGTCTCATCTCCACCACAAGGAACTGGCAACTACATCATCAGATGGAGGTATGATGATGACAGAAAAGCCCTCATACTTCACAGAGTTCACGGCCAACAAGAAATTTTTCAGTTCCAAAGCCTGAGCTTCTATGAAGGACTGGATTTAGTCAACATGCCACTTGTCAATCCAAGCAAATCAAGACAAGCTGACAGGCTGGCTCAAAGAATCCAAGACAGGATCCTTGCAGAGTTCTCTCTAAGAAGGAGACTTAGGCAATCAGGCAATGTCATCGGTCAACTGGATGTTGAGGTGGACCCTAAGATTAGTTTTATAGGGGAAACCTTGGCTGAAGGCCCAGTGGCAGAACCTGAGACCCTTGTCTCACCATCAACACTGCTGCAGAGATCCAAACTCCATCTGAGACACCTGCTGGTGAAGGTGTTTCTCAGCTCTCTCTGGCCAGAGCATGGAAGCTACACCAAGCAATGAAGGCCAAGCCTCAATCACCTTGAGTCACAAAGGTCTATTGGTGACAAAGGGAAAAGGATAATGACTCCTGAGGAAATTGAGGAGGAAGAGAGAGAGAGGAAAAGGAGGCTAAGGGGGAGAAAGTTCTTCTGGGTCATCTAAATTCATGCAAGCTGCAATCAGGGCTGCCCCTAGACCAAATACTCAAAATGATGAACAAAGGGCAGTCAGGATTACTTATTTACAGACCACAGGAACTATGATGTTGATGAAATCATCTCCCTCCCCTTAGAAGAGTTGAATGAACTGGCTGACATGGAAGTGTCAAGAGAGATAAAGGAGAGAAAGAGGATGCAAGGTTACTTCTCAATTCAAAGAGGAGAGGAGACAGAGAAAAAAGACTTCACAAGCATACTCCCACTCTCTCTCCAGTTCAAGAAAATCCTGCACAGGAAGATGTGGCTCCACAAGAACCTCAGGTAGATAAAGAAGAAGATAGAATCAAAATGATAAACTACCTGAGTGCCATAGGCTTCTATCAGGAAAATGTACTTCTTCCCTTATCCTATGACTTCATTGAGTTCGAATACTTAAAGCAACTTGAACTTGAGCAAGTCAAAGAAAGAAAAACAACCAAAAAGAAGCTAAGGGAAGAAGCTGCAAAGTCAAGAGTCATCATTCAAAAGAATGCAAAGAAGTCTGCTGACAGACAAAGAATGGTGAGCTTCTTGAAGCTGTATGGATTCTCCGGAAGGAGACTTGGCCCCATGTCTCTATCCACTATGGATGAACACATAGGGTGATCAAGCAGAAGATTAAAAGTGGAGAACTCATTGACTTGCACTCTCTTCCAAGTCAAGTCCCACCTGAAGTGGAAGTCAAGTTTGAACAACCAGAGACACCTCAACCAGCACCTCCAGCTGAGCCTCAGCAAGCTTCATCTTCTGATCCTAGGCAGGGTCAAACTCCCTCTCCTTCTGAACCTGTGAGGGAGGAACACCCAACTGAGAAAGACACTGATGATCAACATGGTGCTGTAGACCAGTGTTCTCAGTTAAAGACATCCAAGAGGAAGAAGAAAATGGCTTCTAAACCAAAGATAAGAAGAAGCGAATGTCATCTACCTCTACACCCCAGGCTGAATCAGATCAACCTGAGGAAGTGCATGATGAGGCAGCCCAATCAACTCCTATGCAAGTGGCTCCTCTAGCAACTGAGACACCCATCTTATCCTGGACTTACTCTACCAATCCAGAAAGATGGAATGTTATCAGAGATCAAGGTGTTGAAAAGTCTACTCATGGCAAGACATAATCAACTTACCTCTGCATGATCTCTTTGAAATGAGAAGATACTATGAGAGTCTTGATGATCCTGACCATCAAATGAAGAAAGGAATGGTCTTGATTGTACTGAAGACTACAAACATTTAAAGATCTTCTAAGTGTTTGGTAGCATCAGCCTAGGGGGAGTTTGTAAGGATTCCTGAAGTCTGATGCAACCAAAACTGCCTAAGTGTTTCAGCAACATGCACTAAGTACTGAAGTTAAGAATGCTTCGGAAGAATTACACAAAGCATTATAAAATACTCTAAGTGTAATATCTTTCGATGCCAAGACCAATATCTTCCGAAGCCAAACATGAAGTCTTCCGAAGCTTCAAGAGACAAAGTCTTCCGAAGCTTCACTCTATGAAGACAGATTTCTTCCGAAGACTTTTAGTACACATGCTTTATCTGATGTACTATTCCATAAAGCACCTTTTCCGCTGCGTCTCTGATAAGTCACCAACTTACAAGAGTTGGTGAAAAGGTCCATGCTTTTGGTAACTGTACATTGAGGTCTTGAGTCTGAAACTTTCCACTTTATGTACTTTATCCTTTTTATAATGTATAAGGATGTGAGCTATGGCATGTCATAGTCACAAGGTCAAAAGGCAGATATGCCTTTTGATCCTACAATTGATTTTTGTTAGTGTCTAGTCAATTGTATCCAGCTGGCTTTCAAAGTATAGCCGGCTGTAGGTTGTAGTAAGTATTCCAAGTTCTTGTATCTTTCTTTGTGCTTTGTAACACTTGTAAAAGAACTTGAGAAAGCAATATACTGCTTCCTTGAAAACTATACTCTCTTGTTCTGTCTTTTGCTTTACTTGTGTTCTTTGTATCACCTTTGGTTACCTAGTTCACTGTTTGATTAAAGTTTAGTTAATCTTCTCATTGTGTTGTTGTGTTGTAATTGTGTTCAAGCCCTTAAACGATCCTGCAACGTGGAATATTGAACCTTTTTGTCGCTGACTAAGCGGTAATTATGAGTTTTCCTGCCGCCAAAATTAAAAAATTTTCCTCCTCACCCATATTATTGGAATTTTTATATATTACTATATAATTAAAAATATTATTGTTTTATTTAAAAAAATTAAATATATTAATTTTCACAAAAAGTTGAATAATTATATCTTTTATAACTCTTTACATAAATATAATAATGTTGTTGTTCATGTTTATTCATTCACTAAAAGCATGAACGCAAGTAAACCACATTTATTGCTCATGCACATTATTGTTTATCTATATTATTTACAACTCTTAGTTATAATAAGATTTTAGATACTTTTATGTTGAACACATTATTTTTATTATTTTTATAATAATCCCACATTCATCTATAGAATATTCCATGCAATTATTTATAGTTAATTACTTAAACAATAGATAGACTTAATCTCACTTGCAATCTATAAATAATTTCTTCATCTTGAGAGGCTAAAGTGAACTTTAAGGTTAAGTTTTTATGTTTTAACCACATGAGTTTGGTTTTTTACATAACAACCTTATTTCCTCTTTCAATTTTTAAGTTGAAATTGTTTTGTTTTTACTCATATTCTTATCTACTCCTCTCACGATAGTCACTAGAGGAGTCGTGAACTTTGATTAACAAATCAAGTCTATGTTTTACAAGTTCAAGGCCCCGCCCGACCTTCTTTAACAATTTTATCTTTCTCGATTTTTACGAGTTTTTTTATTATTTTGTTGATGTACGTTATTTCTTTTGTTTCATTTCCTAAGATATCTTGGGATTTTACGTCAGATTGATAGTCATGATATTTTTTGTGTTCATGGTTTGATATTTGTGTCCATGACATATTTCTCCCAGCAACACACATGTAGGATATTTCTAGTTTTATTAATTACATGAACTTAAATTTACTTTGTGTTGAATGGTTCACTAATCTTATATATGTGGAACAAACTCCATATTAATATTCATTAAATGTTTGGTTCATTTACAACACTGAGTGTTGTTTGGTTCATTTGCAAAACTAGACGTAACATTTTTACTTATTTATTTTGTATTAATGTTATTATATATATATATATATATATATATATATATATTAATTGACTTGTTGAAATAAACAGTAGTATTATTGTTATAAAAACAACGAGTTTAACAATTAATTGAATTTTATTAGGTTTTAAATTTATTTACTTTTGTAGTTTTAGTTATAGAAACAAAGAAAATCATGGTTAATTAATTACATTTACAAATAATAATTTTAAGAGTAAACTGACATTTTCATCTCTGTGTTTTGATAAAAATTACTACTTTGAGCTAATAGTTTGTTTTCTCACATCGGGTCACTATTGTTTACAAATTTTACCATATTCATTTAGTTTGTTAACTCTATTCAAAATTCTCGGTTAAGTGAGGACATATTGGTCATTTTACATTTATATTTTATTTTTTCAACCTAATTTAATATATCTTCTTTAAGTACATTGTTATTTTAGTCCCAATGGTTTAGACATGTTTGTCAATTCTATCCAAAAGAAACCACCACACCACCACCCCATACAAAAACAATCAAACTACCACCACCGCCCCATCATAAAACCACCATGCCACACGAAATTACCACCCCCACCATTGACACTAGATTGTCGCTACCATGTAAATCCTAAAAATCAATAGTCAATATTGAACTTATAACATATTGCTTCGTAAACTCATGTTAAACCTTTTTAATACCTTTACAAAACTCATTTTCAAGGATTCCATATGCGTTTTCGAAGGGTGTGTTACAAGTTCGAGATTGAAGGTTGATTTCTAGGGTTTACAAGGTGGCAGTGATCTCGTATGCGTGGTGGTGGTAGAGATCTAGTGTGCACGGTGGTGGCGGCAACAATTTAGGGTAGTTTTTATGGTTTTTTGAGGAGGTGGTGGTTTGGTGGTTCTTGTGATAGGTGTGGTGGTTCTATGACACGATGATGTTTATATAATGGGTGGTGGTGATGTGGTGTTTTATGATGAGGTGGTATTGTGGTAGTTTTTTTTGGACTGAATTGGTAAACATACCCAAATCACAAGTACTAAAATAGCAATGTACTTAAAAGGGATATACTAAATTAGATTTAGAAAAAAACACATATGTAAATTGATCAATATACCTCTCATTTAGCGAATAATTTTGGACTGAGTTAATACACTGGATGAATATAACAATTTAAACGACAAAGATCAGGATGCAAGAAAATAAATTATTCGATGAAAGTGGTAATTTTAGCCGAACCAAAGGGACGAAAATAGCAATTTACACTAGTTTTAAAATATTTTAGTTTTTTAATAAATTTAATTAAAGTTATTTATAAATGTTTATTATATTTTAAACTAAAAATGTATATACTAACCTGTTTAAATAATTTTATATGAAACTTTACACATTAAACTTTTAATTTGTATGACAATATATATATGAAAATAAATTTGAAATATGTGTAAGTATAATGATATATATTTTATATTTAAACTAAACATTTATATTTTTGAAAATTCATAAATTATATAAAAGAAGAAAATCATTTCTAAAAAAATTAAAACCATTGTTTTTTAATTTCGTAAATTTCTTATGAGTTTTATACATTAATATAATAATTTCTTAATTTTTACATAATAATTAGTTAACTTGTAAATAAAATGTTATGCAAATTAAATAAATAATTTATCAATTTATATATAAGTTTTTTTTTAATTTCTCGCCTAGGGAACATATGTGAAGAGAAATACTTACATCCTCTTGTCAGGGTAAGTGTGCTCTTCACCTAGGGAACTACAAGCGAGGAAACCATCCATCCTTCTTGCTTAGGGAACCACCGAAGCGAGAAAAACATTAGATTAATACATGTAAGTGAGGTTGTTGACATGTGATCGAGAGATTTTTTGCCACGTGAGTCAGAGATTATGTGAATTTCTTGTCAAAGACGAGGGTCATCAAAGATATTGTCATTTTTGTAAATTTTAAAGTTAATGTTTAATTTTGTAAATTAATATGTTCAAATGTGTATTTTGATAATTTTCTCTTTGGTTTATATTTATTTGTTCTTTTTTATATAAAGTGTATTTTGGATATCTTTTTAAAATTAACTCTAACATAAATGCAAATCTTCTTTAGCAACTAATTGTGTTACGTTTGACCAAATCGTGAGATCATACTTGCATTTTTTTGTTCTTGGGAACCAGTACCATAATACAAATAAATACCACAGACTATTCGTTTAATTAGTTAACTCATGTTGAATTTCCATGTGAGCTACACAACATTTTCTTGATGGCACGACTAAAATATTATGAGGTACGGTCCAATACATGTTTAAATTGGTTCTACCCGCCTAACCCACAAAAATACACGTCCAAATAGATTACATAATGTTACATGTTTTATCTTTACTAAACAGGCATAGGGTGTGTTTTGGAAAAGGCTAGTTAGGTTGTAGCCTAGTGGTTGGAGGTGAACCCTCTTTAAACTAATCCCAAATTCAAAGTCGATAGGAGATGTCATGATGGTATAGCTTAGAAGTAGTGTAAGTTCATCTTTAAATAAAATCATTTATACCTAATAGTTATTAAGAATACTTCAATCATACAATAAAAGTTTTAAAGTTCGTTAAAGCAAAACAATTGAAAACTAACTTCATTGGATACAATATTAAACATCAAGACTATACGATATGAAGTAATTATAATATATGTTATAATGCTTGATTTCCCCTTTCTATTATTAAAAGGAAAGTTAAATTCATGAGTGGTAGTTATTATTCTACAAAAATAATTATAAAGTTAGTAATTCAACTTAGTAAAATGAAGTTCTGAGTGTAGTGCGAAAAAAATATGAAACTAGTTGATAGAGAAATTAAAAATATATCTAACAAACTAGACAAACAAATTGTTATAAGCTTATCTAAAATTTTTACAGTTATTAACAAAAAAAATCATCATGTTCGTTGTTTTATAAGTTTTAAAATCATATAAAGATAATAATCATATCTAGATTATCTTTAGTGGTATTGAAAAAGAATAAAAGATCGTGTTAAAGAAAAAGGTTGAACATGAATATTATTTATTATGAGTACCAAATGACAAAAGTGATAGAAAATCAAGGACGAAAATAACAATCTACTAAAGAAAATGGCGAGTTTCGCCCCTCGTGGTAACGAATATTATCTATGAATTTCGACAAAATTGTTGTTTCAACAATTTTATTGAAACACGGAACAACAAAAAATGAAACACGGGTACTAAAATAACAAAAACAACATAATTTAACTCTGTATAATCTCATAAATTACTATTTTCAAACCTTCTAATTATCAACGTAAGAAGCTAACTTTTGTGATCACAAACAACATGCTAATCAGATTTAGACTAAGAGTGTTTATGGGTTAACTCGTCAATCTCGTTAGTTTTCTTACCTTTAACCTGAAGTATTTCATGTTCTTGATGAAGTAAGCTTTCTAGGCTACCCGACTGATTCAACAATTTATAACTTTTGTTGTTGTGTGTTTATACATGTTCTTGATGAAGTGATTTCCTGATATATATAAAAACTTTAAAAAGCTTAGTGAGCTACTTACTATCAACAAATACATCATGACGTAATTTTGCAAATTGCAAACCCATTGTTTGATGATAGCAAAACACACAACTCAAGCATTCGTAATGATTCCAATTGACTTCCAGTTATTTCTCTTGAACGATTGATGTAACATAAGTACATAATGTGGAAATCTTAAATTAACAATCCAACAAGTTGAGACTAAAAAAACTAACTAATTAAGAATACAATACCAAGTTTTGTAATATCTTAAAGGAACTTACTAGTAAATAAGATAATACAATACCAAGTTTTGTAATATCTTAAAGTATGAAAGATAATTACTTACTAGTAATTAAATCACTTAAACAACATCAAACAAAGAATTTTGAGATTTATATAATAGATTTGTAGATTGCTTGATTGTATAGTGAAATAAGAAAATTATTAATGTAAAATGAAAACGAGAAATGGTGGAAGAAAATGAGAAATTTATATAAAGAAAAGAGAATGTGATTTTAGTAAGTGTGTAGAATCATTTTAATTTTAATTGGGATGTTTACATAGGTTTAGAGCATAAAATCGTGTCATTTGTCTTTAAAAATATTGGTTTATTAGAACACTAGCTTTCAAAAACTTATATGTAACACGAGTTAAATTATAAAAAAATATTATTTATAAATTTATATAGACTTTTGATTAGTGAAATAATTTATTATGTATAAAATAGTCTCAGGATATATGATATATATGTTATATTTTCATTTGCAAATGAAAAGTGAATAAAGAAACATTAATTTGTTTCTTTGAATAAAGTAAAATTAAAACAATCACTACTACACAAACATGTATCTCTTACATATATTTGCTATAAAAAAGTTTTGTAACAAATTTGTTACGGATTAGCTATGGATACATGTTGCTACGGTTTGCTTTCGAATAATCCATAGTAAAATGTCTTCGTAGCAAATCTGTAAGAAAATTCATAGCAAAAGTTTTATGATAAATATATTAACAATGATTTAATAAATTCGTAGCAAATTCAAGAAATAAATTTTGAAAAAAATAACTAAAAATAGTTTAGCAACACCCGTAGCAAAATCCATAGCAATTATAAGAAATAAACATTAAAAAAATAATTAATAAATTCCATAGTAAATTTCATAGCAAAAATGAAAATATAAAATTTTAAATAATGATAAAACAAAATCATCAAAAGAATCAATAGTAAAATTCGTAACAAAACCTATATCTAGGAAAATAGTACATAATAAATATTAATACCCCTAGCAAAATCAAGAAATTAAATATTTAAGATTTTTGAAACTAGTTAGTTAAAATTTAAAGAGAAAAAAATATCAGAATAAAAATAAGTTTTTGAAAAGTAAATAAGTTCACTTAATAAAACCCTTCTAAAATTCCAAATGAAATCAAGAAAAATATAACTATAAATAATAAACAGAAAATATTAATAAAAACGATAGCAAATTTACAAAAAAGTAAGTTTTGGTTATCTTTTGATATAATTAATAAAACATAATAAAATAATACGAATATGATCAAGTGTGACCCATCAAGACATGTTAAAGTTATTATAACCCTCAAAAACCAATACGACTTATTAAGGTGCAAAACTCGTTATAAATTATTAAAAAACTCTTTGCACTTATACTTAGTCATGTACAAAAGTGAATGTATTTCTAGAGAATTAATAATAAATCATTTATGATTGTGATGAACTAGGGTTAGATATGCAAATATTATGTAATCAACGAATGTCAATAATGGTTAATGATAATCAATTAACTAGGATCAATAATGGTTAGTGATGATCAATTAGTCGTCAATAACACTCAATCATCGTATATTACGGTAACCAGCTTTTTATTTCAGCCAATCATGCTTAATTAGTGGAGAATTAATTATAGGGATGTTTATTAAATCAAATGAATTTCAATCTAATCGGATCAAGTAAATCGAATTTCAAATTTTTCTAAACAGAATCAAATTCAAAAAAGATAAGTCGAAATTAAAATTCGAATTTGATTCACATGGCAAGAAATTTCGATAACTCGTTCGTATTTCAAGATTGAACACCCTTAATTAATTATATTATATGTAAGTAATATACAAACACATAAACAATTAGTGCCTAATATAGCAATTCATAGTCAAACATGGGTGCAAATGACCTATTAAGATATCTTATTATAGCTAAATCCGTATGTTTCTATAGATCCATTATCATGTAGCTAAATCCGTAGCAATGTTTTTATAAAATCCGTAGCAAAAAATTGTAAACTCATAGCAAGATTGGTAGCGAAAGTATAACAAAACTCATAGCAAAATTTGTAGCCAACCCCATAGCCAATATGTAGCAAATCTATAGCTAAATTTTATATTTGTTGATAAATCATCCCTAGCAAAACCGTGCCTAAAATCCCTAGCAAAACCGTAGCAAACATTTCTATAGCAAAATGTTCATAGCTAAAATCAAACAAAACTCCGTAGCAAACTCCATGGCAAATATTCATAGACAAATACGTAGCTAAATTAGCAACGTCATTTTTTATATCTAAACCCGTTGCAAATATTGGTACGTAGCAAGACAAATTAACGACAAAAGTATCATATATCTACAAATCAAATTTGTAGCAAATTCGTAGGAAACAATTGTTGTGCTATGGATTCGTTACGGATTTGACCGTAGCAAATACCTTATTCTGTAGTAGTTAATAGTCGTAAAAGTCTTAATAAATTATTGTCTTAGTTACTAATAATTACTAATCGCTATAAAATGGATAAAAATTAATGTTTAGGAGGAATTAATATTGACAGTCTACGATTATGATATGTCATTTATAAAATATTATTTTTTTAGAGTAAAAAGATGTTCGTATCATAAAAAAATTAATAATGATTTAACTATAAAGGTTCGATAACAATTTTTTATAAAATATTATTTTTTTAGAGTAAAAAGATGTTCGTATCATAAAAAAATTAATAATGATTTAACTATAAAGGTTCGATAACAATTTTTAACCGATTTGAACAATTTCAATAGTGTGTGTGTATAAAGTAGTAATATAACTAGTAAGATTTAATATAATTTTTACAATATGCAAATAATGTTTTTTTTTACTTTTCTACCTACCTTGTAACGCAGCCAGTGCTACACAGTTTTTAATCGTTTTGTTTCATTAAAATGTAATTCAAACTATTTGTAAATACTAATATACTTTATGAACAGTATATTAATTTATACTTTTTTTCTCTAAATACAAATGATGATGGTAAGTAAAACATTAGAGTAACAAATTAAACAAAACTCTCGCAAAACTTCTCCAAATCAACAATTCAACATTCAGACTAAAATGCTTTGATTTATTATCATTATTTTCTGTCTTTAAACTTGTAATAATATAAACCACCTATTAAGTCAAGCAAAAAGTGATAACTTTTATATCTGAAGTGAACTAGAAAGAATGATAAGACACACGTTTTGTAACCATTGAAGTAAAATTAGTAATGTTTTCTTTCAAATTCAATATATTAACTACTAGTGTAAGTTTCATCTAAAGCAAAAATATAGAACAAGTAAGTTAATAAAAGAAAATAAGAATAATATATGGTGACTAGGTCTAGTAGAGCATAACCATGTACAAAAAGACAAATATACCCTGGGAAGATGAGATCAAGTTGTTCATGTTGTTGGTGATCATGGATGCATGGCGGTGATGCCGACGGAGTTGTGGTGGTGCGAAGGGCCCGAAGGCGGTATCGGCAGCGCCTTCGGGAGAAACCCCTTAACAGCAGCACCATCGTACACATATTTGTGGGAGATTCGAGGCCTCATTGTCTTGAAGAATTGCGAGTTTGTCACTCCTCTTGATGAAGCTTTTGTTGTGGTGACGGCACCTGAAGATATTAACATGAAGAACATTACCCATATGACCAGTGAACCATGGCCCGGTCTTTTCGTCACCATCCTCACCATGTCCCTGAACCAGAGCATTTCAAAGGGTTTTGTTTTAGATGGGTGGGGGTGGGGGTGGGGGTGGGGGCGGGGGCTGGGAAGAGTGAAAGATCTGGTGTGTGTATGGAGATGACTTGTGTCTGAAGAATAGGTATGAATAGCAAATGAAAGATGGGGAGGGGTGGAAAACATAGGCTCATTAAATGATGGGCCATACTTTTCAAGACTTTTTCCATACCTTCTATTTCAAATCTTGATTTCACAATTTTAACCTACTATTTCAGTATTTTGCATTTTTTTTAATAATATTACGTTGATTTATATCACTCTAGTTACAGAAACATATTTATATAAAGGATGAGTTAAGCCCCTGTTTTTTTTTTAACACCAAGATAGTGTATGGTATGTAATAATTACTACCAAAATGAAATGGATTATTATATTAGAATAAGAAAAATAGAGTGTTTGATTCTTAATGAAATTAAATCACCTCTTATAAATAGACTCGCATGCAATCTAAAACCCTTCAAAATCATTCCTGTTATACAAGGACCACCACCACCTCAATTGCCACCGTCGCCATCACTCCTTTCTCTTTTCCGACATACAATACCGCGCTAATTAATGATTTATTTTATTCACATAGGATAATAAAATAATACAGTGGAATAGTAATAATCTACTGAATTTTGTTTCGATTCCATTACACAACAAACAATTACTCATGTCATATGTATCAATTTTAGTGGAATGAATGATATAAGAAAATGTAAAAACTAATAAAATGGATTATTACAATTGCAATGTTTAGTATTGTTACCAGTAGAGTGAAAATTATTAATAATAGGTAGAAAAATACGAATGAATAAAATACAATGGTGGTGGCATTGAGGGTGAGGATGATACTTGTCATGGTGGTGGTAGGCAATGGCAGGCACGATGGTGGTCACGAAGGGTGAAAGAAAAATTAAATAAAAACACAAAAGAGTGGATAAATGATCTTGAGGGTTTTTAGAGGGAATTGAATATGAATCGTTATGTGATAAGTGATTTCAATCTATTGACTTACCATACATGCATTTCTCTTATTCTCTCATAATTATCTATTACATTGTGTCGATCATTACTACATAAAAAATCTACCTAAATAAATTTGGGAAAGAAATCAATGAATAAACATTTGTATTTAATTACTTAAAAATTCAAAACAACTAGTTCTTTTCATATGGCCATCTCGAAAGATCTGATACTCTATATATAAGGTTCCGTTTCCAGAACGCTCATAGCTGGTCAATCATCGCACTTAAGACATATAATTACATTAACTTTACTAAAACCAAGCAGCGGAAACATTTAAATAACTTCCTTATTTCATAAAATGTTTTTGCAAAATAATACAATCATTCATTACACAATATCATTTGCTTGCATTACAATACAAAAACATTAAACAAAAAAATACCATCCAAAAAAAGCCAAGTAGTCGCCACGTGCCATCCTCAGCAACATTTACCTACCAACTGAAAACACATAAAAGTCAGTGTTGTTGACTAAGTTATAGTTTTATAAAATGTTGGATCTTATATGCCCAAGACACATACAAGATTGATGTGGTTAGTACGTTATGATCCAAGCCAGGTCATACCCAATAACAAGCTATATAAACACCAATAAATATTTATTTGTTGATGAGATCGTATAAATAAATAATGACACCTATTTAGAAAATGGGTTTTCTAAAACATTGCTTTTGTGATAGAACAACATTATATAGATAATTTGTTCATGAGAAATTATTTGTTTTATTATTTAAGTTGGTTAAGTAATAACAAATATAAGTGTGTTAATGTTATAAAACTAAAATAGGTTTTAGTTTTATAAATTAGGGGTTGAAAGAGTAAAATTTTATAAAAGTTTCAAAATGGGGGAACCCATTTTGAACATGATATTCGGCCGCCCCTTGTGGGTATTGGGACTCCACTTTTTAGTCTTGGTCTTTGCAAGACATTAGTCACTCTTACACTCTTTTATAACCCACACTTTTTCTTACACACACAAAGCAAGATTCTCTCTCAAAGGACCTAAAAATTTCCAGATTCAAGAGGAAAAAGGAGCTAAAATTTCGGATTTCTTGGCTGATCTTCAAGAACTTCTTAGCTGATTCGGATTGTTCAAAAGGGAGTTGGTCTTGGTGCTCTACTACCTAACAAGTTAGGTCTTTGCTAAGGCTTGTGGGTATACAAGCTTGAGGTCTTCTCTTTTGAAGGCTAGACATAGAAAAACATCATCATCTTCATCTCATCCATCTACCACATCTTATGCTTGAAAGGTTATTTCATTGAACACCCTATGGTTGTTATTTTGGTTTTGATAGCATACTATTTCACATATATTATTGATCCCTGTTCTTGGGTTTTGTTTATGGTTTAAAATGGTAAAAATTTCAGATTGGTAACCTCATTTTAAACCCTACTTTCCGCTGCGTTTTAATAGTTTAAATGGTAAACTAGCTTTGATTTACATGTTACAAAATCCAACAATAAAACTTTATATGACTTTCAATTCGTTAAAACATTTTCTTTACTATCGCACGTGATCACACGTCATATGTATATCAAGGTAATAGTTATTATCTTCTTTCATTGTTCGTTTCATACATTTCGCACATTTCGTATTTATCGCACTTTTTGTACATTTATTTATATACTTAACCCCCTTCTTGAGAAGAAAGCTATATCATCTAGGGTTAAGCGATAAGTATTGAGTAGTCACATAGACTAACTCCTCCTGTGTGTGAACCCTTAAGGGTTAGCCAAGATCGCACGTTGTAAACACACAGTTGAGCTAACAGCTCTCAATGAGTTGTGAACCTCCTTTCATTTGATTGCAAGACTTTTCATTCGTTCATTATGTTCCACTTCCATTATCTTAAATCTTCCACTTTGTTAAGATAATACTTTATGTTCATTATCATAATCGCATCACGTAAAGTCATATCATCATACGTAATAAAGAACATATCATACATAACATACATAATCATCAAATATCAACAATCACACATCATCATTCAAGTCACACCAAACATCACCCATCACATTATCTATGACTTCAAAAAGTCAACTTACATATCCTCCGGGAATCTCCCAAGTCAAGCCTACACTTTACATTTTCCCTAAAATCAAAAAAATATTCTAAGTCTTTAGGCACATTGGCACTATTCAGGCGCATGGCTTTCTGGGTGCATGTGGAACACTTAGGTGCATAGGAAATTTTCAGGCGCATGGGCAACATTTAGTCATTCTGGGTAAAATTTTCTAGATGCATTTGCACTATTAAGGCGCATGGCCTTCTAGGCGTCTGGACACTTAGCCAAATTTATCATTTTCAAGGTGCATGGCTACTATTTGGGCGCATAAACGTTAGGCATATGGGGACACTTAGCAATTATTTCAGTTGGGCACATGGGCTATTATTTAGGTGCATGGGCAGTCAACACTTACAATCAATCATCATAATTTCCCCAATCATCAAACTAACATGTTCTAAGCTTATATCTTACATTCTAAGCATCAAAACAAGAACATAGCATCATCATATCATCATAAACATACCCAAAATCACACCCCACCTACAAACACACGCACATAACATACGGGTGCAATACCCATTTTTATAAAAACATTCACACATGTATTCTAGCCCCAAAATCATGTAAAATCAATAAAAATGGGGTTCTAGACTGACCTTAGCAGCTCTTGGGTATGACTTCTTCAAAACCCTTTTGTAATTGAGTTCAATCGCCTAGAAACCCATCAAAACACACCCAAACACACAAAAACACACATAAGCATATAACCGAGACTAAGGCCAGTTAAGAACATTTTAAAACAACGAATTCTTACCTTAAATTCGATCCGTTTTTGGTTCTTCTTCAAAAACCCGAGAACTTCTGCTCTTGCCTTCTCTCTCTAAAAACCCAAACTCAAAAAGGTGAAAGTGGCATGGCATGGGCGGCCATGCTACTTTTGTACAAAATAATAATTAATTTTGTACCTTTTACATATTTAACCCCTTAACGTGCGTTAAATAGCATTTCTTTCTTTTTCTTCATTTTATTTTTCCTTTCTTGCCTTCTAAAATAACCAGGTGTTACAGTATAACCCAAGCGCAGAACAAGTGTTCGGTTGCGGATGCTAACCATAATTCGTAGCCACGCCTAAGCAACTGAAACCACTCTAGTGTCATATCACTGCCATTTAAACTCATCATGTGAACAACACATTAGTAGAAAACAAAGAAAACTGATGCACATTGAGCGACGGCCAAGTCTCAGTTGAGGTGGTCCTTATTATTATTGACACAATAAAACCATTGAACCATCTAGCCAATAACACAAAAGTGTTAGTAATCTATCAACTGGTTGTACAATAAGAATCATAAATGGTATATACAATGGAATACCAAAAAGAGAAACCCAAAAACAAATCTCAGAGGAGACAATTTTCATTATCATTGACCCCACGAATCCGCCTATATTGGTACTTGGTGATAGGAATCTTGACTAGGGTTAAAAACAGATCTTTAAACTTTGAACCAGATAAAGGGGATATGCAGGACCGTTTGTTGGATCAAGAAGAAGGCTAATGCAACCAAAACTATGTCACTTAAGTTATTTTGCTGCTGCATGCAAAAGGCTTCAGAAGCTTAGCATGGAACTTCCAAAGGTTGTAGAGTTCTTCCGAAGACAAAATGAAAGATCAACTTCTGAATACAGAACTCTACTTCCAAAGACAAGTGCATACTTCCAAAGTTCAAGACATAGAAGAATAAAGAAAAGACCACTTCCGAAGTATGATGAAAAGAAGAAGTCTCCAAGCCTTAGAAGAAGCAGCCTCTTCCGAAGTATAAGTGGCTTCGGAAGAACTTACTCTTCCGAAGCCATTTTACCTTCGGAAGACACTGCTATGAACCAGTGGAGACAAGTATGGTCTCTAACACTCCACTGCAGACTTCTGATATAGCATGGCTTCTTCCTAAAGAGCCATGTTGTTGACCATACTTTATTCCACTATCACCTTTTCATGATAGTACATGTTACTACTTTAGTTGGTGACAAAAGGCGAGTCAGGGACATGTCATGACCACCACCAAATCAGATAAGATTTATCTGAGATACCTTAATCTTTAGTCTTGTAGTATAGACTTTAGCTATATGATCCCAGCTGGTATCAAAGTATATCCGGCTGTAGATAGTATTATATATAGGTTCTCCTTGTAACTCATTGAAAAAAGGCATAGAGATCTGCTTGTAAGAGTCTTGTATTTTGAGTTTAGAATCAATATATAAAAGTATCTTGAAAATTATCTTTCTGTGTTCCTTATTACTTTCTATATTGTGATCAACTCTTACCGATTCTTCATATATCTGAGTGTGTTGTAGGTGAGTTTGAGAGAAAACCTTGTGTTTAAGTGACAAACACCAATCCTGCAATTGGTATCAGAGCACCTCAGGCTCTTGATTACGTGATCTCACCATCCAAATCAACCTGTTTTTACTCCTCCCTACCACTTACTCACTCAATGGCCCTTAACAAATCCGAGGTAGAGATGGTAACAATGACAAAAGCTCCCATCATTACCCCTGAAAACTTCAGGTCTTGGAGTAGAAGAACAGAAGGCTTAATTAGATACCAAGACAGCAAACTATGGAACTCCATTGTCAATAGACCGTATAAGCCAAAGGTGGCATCACCTGGTGGAAACGGTGCCATCAAAGAGAAGGTGTCGAGGACTATTCTGATGAAGACAAAAAGAAGATGGACATCGATAGCAATGCTATGACAATCTCATGACTGCAATACCGAACTCTATTATGGTGGGGTTCGAGCATGCAAGACTGCCAAAGAATTGTTTGATGCACTTGCTCAGATGTACTCAAGCTCCAACGACTCAAAGAAGAACTCACTGAAGCAGCAGTTCGAGAACTTCACTCATATTGCTGGAGAGACCCTCAGCCAGCAGTACTTCAGGTACATGGATCTTATCTCTTCCTCAGTCTGTGAAGATCACTCAAGAACTCAGAGATCTCACTAGAAAGTTCATGAGTGCTCTTCCCAACGAGTGGACATTCTACTGTGTCTCTATCAAGAGAACTATAAATTTGAACACTCTTTCCATGAATAAACTCTACGGCATCCTTGATGGATATTGCCTAGAGATGGAGAGTAAGAAGGGTCACTAAACAAGCAGACCCATGAGTCTTCTAGCAACGCTTTAATGGTTGCTGAAGGCTAATTAACCCCTCAACCTCAGCATTTCCTGACTTATCAGCAGTCATCCTGCACTTCTGGACCTTACATCACTTTTCCTGAGACTCCAAGGTCTCAACAGGCTCAACACAACTCCTTCTAGGAAAGTTGTGCCTTTGTTTCAGGAAGTGGACACTCAGGAGATTTTCAATACTGTTTTTATGATCTTGAGTGTTTTAATCCAGATGACGTAGAGTACGTGGATATTGTCCAGCAGATGGCTTTCTTAACTTACAGAGCGAAGAAGTTCTTTAAGAGAAATGGAAGGCATTTCCCTCAAACCCAACTACCAGCAAGTTCGGTTTGACAAGACCAAGGCAAAGTGTTACAACTGTAACCAACTGGATCATTTTGCAAGGGAATGCAGGCTCCCAAGACCAATCCGGGAACCCCACAGGCCTCCACACATCCCTCAACCTCAAAGCCCACTAAGAGGTCAACTGAAACAGCTGCAATGGCTTAAGAAGTTGACTAGAGCTTCATGGTACAGGATGTGACTCCTGCTCAAGCTCTCATGGCCGGAACAGATGATGCCCAGGTATATGAACATGTTTGCACTCCAGCCTATATGGCTAAAGTTAAACTTTATCAGGATAATATGGAAATCAGATATGATATTAAGTCTTTAAATATTCTAAAATCTGATTTTAAAAGAGTTGAATCTGACTATCAAAAGAAAATTGATGAGTTAGAGAAAACTGTATCTCTTTTAAAACATGAACACACCAACTACAAGACTCAAATCAAGGATCTGATATCCAAATTGTCTAAGGCTCAAAACATGTAGAACTTCCAAACTATTCTTGCATCATCCTCCCATTCCAAACTCTATTATCAAAAAAAGAGGGTTGGGAACCAATAAAATTGCTCCACCACACTCCTATAAGTCTATTAGACTGCCTAGATGTGGCACTGATGAGCAAGAGGTTCCAACTGCTGACCCTTCCTTTCCAGAGTTGAAGGATGAGGCATCAATAGAGGCCACCACAGGGAAGGAACAGGTAGATGTACCCATCTCTCTGTGAAGATCAAATCCACCACTAAAGCCAGAAGAAGCAGAGCTAAAGCTGCTAGAAGAACTTCTAAGAAGGTGGCTGAGTCCAAACTGAAGATTGACCCCAAGCAGAAGGGTGTCTTTATCTCAGCTAGATTCCAAGTGGTAGGTACTTCTGATTCAGGAAAGGAATGTAATACCAGCATTCCTGTCCTCCCAAAGGATCAAAAGTTGAAGGGAAAAGTTGTTGATGAAGAAAAGAAGCCAAGAAACTGCAACCCTCACTTTCCCAAAAGACTAACATTGCATGCATCATGTGTGGGCTGCAAAATCACATGGCAAAAGATTGTTACTACAATCCTGCAAGCACACATTATGCAAATAATGTTAGGAAAGAAGGAGTCAAGGAGGGGTTCACATTTGGACCTTTTCAAATGGTTCAAGTGATGAAAAAAGGAAGGCTAGTCTCGAAGCCAGGTTGCTTTTGAAGAAACTCCTTCTTCCGAAGGGAAAATGGCCTCGGAAGCAAAGCACTAAGGTTCGGAAGAACAAGAAAGCTCCCTTGAAACCATCCAAGAAGAAGACTGCTTCGGAAGAAAAGGTGGTGAAGGCTTCTTCGAAAAGAAAGAAGCTTCGGAAGAAGGCCATGCTACAAAAGCTTCAACAAGCTCATCCTCCAAGGTCAGCCAAGGGGACTAGAAGATCAAGGAAGATGCTGATGCCCAAACCTCTTCTTCAAAGACCTCTATTGAACCCCCATGCATAAATTTGGTTCAATCATGTCATTATCTTTGGAAGAACCCAAGACCAGCAAGGCTTGGGCTTCCAAACAAAACTAACAATCTCATCTTATGTGCAGGGACATCCATTTGACAAGAACAACAATGTCTGGATGTAGATAGTGGATGCTCCAGGCACATGATAGGGAACAGATCTCTCTTCAACAGTTTCAAACTATGATGGAGGTCCTGTCCAATTTGGAGGTGAGGCCGGAGGATATATTTCTGGCAGAGGAGTATATCCAACGGTAAATTAAAGGTTGACAAAGTCCACTTTGTCAAACAGCTTGAACACAATCTGTTAAGTGTTTCTTAATTCTGTGATCAAAAGCACAAATGCTATTCACAGAACATGAGTGCATTATCCTCAAACCAGGGATGACAATTCCTCGGAATGGTGCTTCTTAGATCTCCCAGGAAAGGGGATATGTACAAGCTTGATATGAACAATGCTCCCCAATGGGTGAAGTATCATGCTTTCTTTCCAAAGCTGATAGTGATGAGTCAACACTATGGCATAAAAGTATGTGTCATGTAAATTTTAAGACAATGAACAAATTGGCTAAAAATAACTTGGTACATGGTTTGCCTAAAAAGGAGTTTTTCTGCAAAGATAACTGTGTTGCATGCCTAAAAGGGAAAAAACACAGGACATCTCATAAATCCAAATGTGTAACTCTATCACTACTCCATTACACTTATTGCACATGGATCTTTTGGTCCCACAAGTATAATGAGCATTGGAAGGAAATCATACTGCCTTATGATAGTTGATGATTTTACAAGATTCACATGGGTATTCTTTTTAAGAACTAAAGATGAAATGCTGAAACATTAAAATCTTATTCTTAAAATAGAAAATCAAATTGATCACAAGGTTAAAATCATTAGAAGTGATCAAGGGACTGAGTTTAAGAACTTTGTTCTTGACTCATTCTGTAACTCAAAAGGGATTGCCAGACAATATAGTGCTCCCCGAACTCTCAACAAAACAGTGTTGCTGAGAGGAGGAATAGGACACTTATTGAGGCTGCTCGAACAATTTTAGCTGATTCAAAGCTACCTCTAACATTCTGGGCAGAGGCAGTCAGCACTGCATGCTATGTGCAGAACAGAGTTCTTGTAGTTAAGCCACATGGAAAGACCCTTTATGAGCTATAGAACAAGAGGCCACTGTTCATTGGCTTTCTAAGGTCCTTTGGCAGCAGGTGTACCATACTTAACACAAAGGACAATTTAGCAAAATTTGCTGAAAAGTCGGATGATGCTATCTTGTTGGATACTCTTCTAGCTCCAAGCTTACAGAGTATACAACATTAAGAATCAACAATTTGAGGAGTCATCCAATATAGTTGTTAATGAGCACACTTCTTGTGTTAGGGGGAATGGCCCTGATATATTTTGATTTAGAATTGTTTCCAAACTATTCTAAACCATCTTGTGAGAATGTTTCAGTTGGAACAGGTGCTCAAAATGATGCTGATGCTACTGCTAATGATCAACTGTTTGAGCTTCCAGACCTAGTCCAAGTTCTCCAAGTGCTACAATACACCAAGCTTCCACTATCACAGATCTGATAGTTTAACTATAACAAGGAATAGTGAAGCTTCAACAAGTGAATCACTTACTGAGCCTCAAAACTATTCAGGTGATTCACCAGAGCACCAGGCAGAAGGAAGTAGTATTTTGAAGGAACATGCAACTGTTAATACTACTTCACAGCCAACCATTGATGATGTTTCCCATTCATTCAGTCAGTCCTCATTGAATGACTTTGAAACAACAACTGGACAGAGTGTTCCAGTTCCTGAGCAGAATATGTCCAACCTTGACTTATCTCTACAACTGGAAGTGATTCCTCGTCTTAGGATTCACAACACTCATCCAACTGAGAACATCATAGGGGATGTCACTGAGGGTGTGAGAACAAGAGGACAGACTCATCAAGGGAATGTCTGCTTGTACTCATGCTTTCTATCTCAGATGGAACCCAAGAAGGTAGAAGATGCCTTGAAAGATAGTAGCTGGATTGATCGATGCAAGAGGAGTTGCTTCAAATCAAGAGACAGAAGGTATGGAACCTATGTTCGCTACCAGCTGGTCAAGTACCTATAGGCACCAAATGGGTTTTTAGAAACAAGGGAGATGATAGAGGCTTGATCATCAAGAATAAAGCAAGACTTGTAGTTCAAGGATACACTCAAGAGGAAGGAATCGATTATACTGATGTCTTTGCACCAGTTGCAAGACTTGAGGCAGTTAGGATCTTCCTTGCTTATGCTGCATCCAAGGACTTCACTGTCTATCAACTTGATGTCAAGTGTGCATTTCTATATGGGGATATAGATAGGGAAGTCTATGTATGCCAACCTCCAGGATTTGAAGACCCACAGCACCCCAACTATGTGTGCAAGTTGGATAAAGCTCTGTATGGGCTGCACCAAGCACCTAGGCTGTGGTATGAGACTTTGTCTCAGTTTCTTCTGAAGAATGGCTACACTAGAGGTACCATTGATAAGACTCTCTTCATCAGAAAGTCTGGAAAGGACATCTTGCTCGTTCAAGTCTATGTTGATGACATCATATTTGGTTCCTCAAATGACCAAATGTGCAAGGACTTTGAGAGCATTATGAAGAAAAAGTTTGAGATGAGTTCCATGGGAAAAATGGACTTTTTCCTTGGAATTCAGGTAAGCAGATGAAGGAAGGGTTTTTCATTAATCAATCTAAGTATGTCTCTAACATCTTAGAAAGATTTGAAATGAAAGATTGCAAGCCTGCCAAGACACCCATACCAGAAACCATAATCTTTGTCCTGACTTGAGGGGAGGATACTGATCAACATCAGTATAGGGCAATTATTGGTTTTTTGATGTATCTCACAGCTAGTAGACCTGATATCATGTTTGCTACTTGCATTTGTGCAAGATATCAGGCTGCTCCAAAGGTGTCTCACCTAGCTGCTGTTAAGAGAATCCTCAGATACCTCAAAGGAGCACCTAAACTAGGTCTCTGGTATCCCAAAAACAAGATTTCAATCTCTATGGATACTCTGACAGTGACTATGGAGGCTACAATGTTGACAAGAAATCACATCAGGAGGATGTCAATTTCTTGGTGGAAGGATCATCTCATGGCAATGCAAGAAACAATCTTGTGTCTCTACATCAACTGCTGAAGCTGAATACATTCTGCTGCTAGCTGCTGTGCTTACTGCTATGGATTCAAAATCAGATGTTAGACTACGGATTTAACTTTATGAGCACTCCTATCCATTTTGACAACAACAGTGCTATCTCAATTACTGAAAATCCGTTGAAGCACTCCAAGACAAAGCATATTGACATCATGTATCATTTCATTAGAGATATTCATGAGAAAAATCTAATTAAGTTAATCAAAGTTGATTCAAATGAACAATATGCTGATCTGTTCACCAAAGCTTTTGATGAACAAAGATTTAAGTATCTCATAACAGCTATTGGGATGATTAACATTGATTATTTAATCTCTTTTGAAAACCTTTTAATATGTAAGTCTTGTGTCAATACAATTTAAGCCCTGTTACAAGAAGTTCTCTCTAAAATTTTCTAAGTGTAAATTCCTTCGAAGAAAAATTAACCCTCGGAAGACATTCTCATATCTTCCGAAGCAAGATTTCTCAAAGATAACTTTCTTCTCGGAAGAATTTTGGCCTCAGAAGAAGCGATTGATTGTATATCAGATCTACTTCCGAGACTTACAGATTCTCCATTCGAAAGCAACTCTAACCTTTGGAAGCAAAGTTTTGGCTTCGGAAGTAAGAATTGCCTTCGGAAGACAAGTTACCTTCGGAAGACAGTTACCTTCGGAAATGTTTTCCACTCGGAAGAGAGATTCTACTATGTAACGTAAATCTCTTGATCCCCACACTGTAAAAAGCAAAGATTTTGTTAATGATGTCGGATTTTTTAAATGATTTTAACCTTACCGCCACTGTCAATTCATCCACTTAACCATCACATCACCTTATCCTAACCTCCATTACCGCCTTACCACCCTCTTTTAAATAATCTCGACTGTTCAATTTCATCTTCTTACTTGCAACTTTACTGCCCTAGAAATTATCCTCTCCAACTTTACCCAAGCTCAAATTCATCTACATTCACCTTTCCATATGGCACTCAACCCTCAGCACAACCAAGTCGCACTTCTTGATTCTTCAAGAGATGCTGACTTCTCTGAAATCATCTCCTTTCTCACCCAATCAACCTACTACACTGCCCTTACCGTTAACCCCACTGTTTACTCCAACAAATGGCCCGAATTTCGGGGAAATGGTCAAGTCGAAACCCTAAATGGGATTCGTGTACTACGGTCCAGCATCTGTGGACAGGAGTTGATCGTCACTGAACAACTCATCACGGAGCACCTTGAGTTTCATGATGAAGGAGCTCCTACTGAATTTCCTAAGGAAAATTTGGATAGCACTTATATCCTAATGGGATATGGTGGAGACATCAGCAGGTCGACTGTTTACAAGTTCAACTTCTCCTACAATTGGAAGTTCCTCTTGCATGTGTGTTCTTTATTGCTTGTCCAACAAATCCGGAGGATGGGATCAAATCCCTTACGAACTAGGATGCTTAGTTCATGGATTGGTGAGAGGCCTATGCTTCAATTACTCATGATTTGTGTTTTCAAATCTGATAGGGAATCTGCAAAGGGAGACATTCTTCATGTACCCTAGGTTCCTTCAACACATAATCAACTGTGAGTTGGACCAGAGTATGCTTGTCTGTGCAGCTGCTCTGACTGTCCCCCACATGCGGCCTACCATCTTCAAAACATTGAAGAATGTATCCACTAACTTCACTGAAGGTATACCACTCTGCTTCCAGTATGATTGAGCGCAAAGCTCCTGGTGACATCCCTGTTCACCCCCAGGTGATGAACCCACACCAGCAACCACCACCACGATGCCAAACACTACCTTCTCCACCCATCACCATCACTTATCAAAGACCCCTAAATGAACCCTTGTTCAATCTACTCTGATTGAACCAGCCCTCCCTGTTCAATCTAAAAAGACTAGAGTGGAAACATGGGCTCCCACTCAGTCAGTGGTCTCTCCATCCTTCTCTTTTGAACTCAATTTGGGTTTTGAGTCTCCTCAATCTCAAAGCCAGGAGCCTGATACCCAAACCAACAGCCCTCAGAATGAGTATCTACACTCTTCTGAGCAGCCAACAAGGGACAGCCCCACCAGAGGCTCAATGCTTGTAGACATTGACCAAGTCCCGGGTCAGTAGGCTTAACCTCCCTATCTTCACTAACCTTCTATTCAAAACTAATGAAGAGATAACATCTATCCATGGCAATGAAGTTGATCTATAATACCCTCTTAAGATCAACAGAGCCTAGAGAAATCCCTTATCTCTAGCCCCCATCAGCAACCAATAACTAAGGCGAGTCTCACTGATATGGAGGGGACTCATGTAGATTCAGCTGCCACTACAGAAGGTGCCTCAATGGATCTTGTGGACAGTGGTAACATCTCTCAGACTGAATCTACAGCAACCAAGCCCTTTGATGAATTTGTAAGAGACATCATTGGGCATGGGAAACCAAGGTGCAAAGAAACCACATATGGTGGTGAGGCTGAGCATACTAGGTATGTTACCTCATCTCCCCGTGATTCTTCAAAAGAAGATGAGGGAAGCATGCAACTCCTTGTTCAAGACCTTCTATCTAAAGTCTCAAACCTTGAATCCTTGGTTAGGACTTTAGAAGCAAGGTCTGCCACTCAGCAACTTGAGATTGACAATCTCAAGGCTCAACTAGCTGAGAAACAGACAGAGAGGTCTGTTATGCATGTACCTATTCAGGTCTCATTGACTTCTTCCCCTAGCTCATCTAGCTCTCAAGGTGATGCTACCAAAAAGGGGGAGAATGTTCAAAGACAAACACACGAGGAACCACAGAGCCGACTTAAACTTCAACATCTTCTTCTCCATCATTACAGTGACTGAGCCTCCTCAAGTCATTCTTCAGATTGACCCAAGGATGCATAGTGATCTTTATAGACTCTTTACCAAGTTTCTGTTGAGATCCTCCTTTGAGCAACCAAGCCATGATGTTGCAATGATCTACTTTGGAGCTGAAGAGCTTCAGAGGCTGACTGCACCTTCTACCACTGTGGAAGAAGTTGGTCAACCTAAGGTCCACATGGAACCTAAGATTCAATTCGAAGGGGAAATCGGGACTGATGGCCCAACAACTGAAATAGTTGGGACAGAATCTGCATCTCCTCAAGCTTCCGAAGCCAAAGTTAAAGCCTGGAAGAACAAGCTGAATCTTCGAAGCTGAAATGGAAGCGGCGGAAGGACTGTTTAAGATGTCCGAGGAACTAAACATCACAGATGCAATCCTTGAAATGGCATCTGAGGTGAACAGCGAGGACCCCCTGAATCAACCTCCATTCCTGACACCATCTCTACCTCTCTCACAATCAGAAACCTCTCTTCAAGAACCACCACAGTCAGGATCTTCAAAAGACAAAGGAAAAAGGAAGATGATTGCGGAAGAGCTTTAGGAAGAGGAGAAGACTGAGAAACTCAAGAAGAAAGGAAGAATTCAAACTGAGAAGTTGCTAGCTGCCGTACACAAAGCAGCTGCATCCAATCAGGAGGCTGTTATCAATAAAAGGAGAGAGGAGATCATTGATCAGCTCATTGAGTTGGGAGCTGCCAATGAAGAAACACTCCTGCTACCATTAGAGGAGTTGGTGGATCTGGAGAAGGCAACTAGGCTAAAACTTGAGAAGAAGCTAGATTGGCCTTGGAGATAGAGGAAAATAAACAGAAGGAGGCTGAATTGCAACTAAGGAGAGACAGGGTGAACTTCCTACTCTCCAGAGGCTTTGATCTTCAAGAACTTTCTCCACACAATGATGATACGATCCTTTGGCTTTACAACAAAGAGCAGGATCAAATGGAGAAAGAAAGGAGAAGAAGGCTGCAAAAGAAAAGGCCAGAGAGAAGAAGAAGAAGGAAGAAGAAGCCAGGGTCACTGCCTCCAAGAAGCTCACTGAGAAGGCCTGGATGAAGGACTATCTTCGGGCTCATGGCTTCTCTGGAAGGCAGGTGGGTGCCATGTCTGAAAGGACACTTCAACAGATTGTCAGTGAAATTAAGGCTGGCATCCGGATGGGGAAAAGGAAAGTGATGTATAGAAGGGTAAAAGGATGACCTTCACTGCTACCACCTAATCACAACCTGAACCTTCACCCTTACTTTTCACCATTAAACCTGAACCTTTCACCCCTGAACCCATATCACTACCCACAACTACTCCCTAACCTATCAACCCAAACTTCCCATCATCCAACTCAAAACACTAGCCAGAACCTCTGAACCTAAACCTACCCAATTACCATCCAACCATCCCCTCAGCCTTCTTAACATCTCTCTCTTAAGGAGTTTAAGGCAATCCATGTGAAGCTCGCCAACTGCACCACTCTGAGCGAAGTCTCTTGTGTAGAAGACTCTGTCAAAATCACCTATGTTGATGGGTCTTCAAGTTCCCTCACAAGAGATAAATTCCTTGATCTACTTAGAGGAACTTTGGACCAGGCTGTGAGACTTCTGGGTCTCAACTCAGACTCTTTAAATGATGAAGAGAAGAAGCTCAGAAGGAAACTGGTGACTCTACTGGATACAAAGAAGAGGACAAGATTCCTAGTTAGTCTCTTGCGCCCAAAAGAAAAATAATCCAGTGGAGGTTCGATGAACCTTCTCACAACTTTGTTGTGGAAAGAGAGAATGGTGAGGTCAATAGACTCAATGCAACCTCTCTGTTACACTCCAGCAAGTTCGACATTGTTGAGCTAGCAGAGAAGCCATTCTCCAACTCTAAAACTGCTGCACTCATCAGAAATCATCTCTGCAGTCTTCATCTAGCTGAGTTAACTACAAAGGCAAAGATTAAAGAAGAGTTGAAGTTGAGAAGACAGGAAGACAAGGAAAGATCTCCCACCAAAGATACTACCTTTGTATAGATGGTGGAAGGTCCTGAATTGGAAACTATACTTTGATGGGAATACGATTATAGTTCCCATCAACTAACTCTTTTTAGAGGGCAGCAACAAAGGGTACATGTTATCCAAGGTGACAGACTGGACTTCTTGTCTACCAAGGATCTGTACAAGCTTCTTAGCACCACATCAGGGAAGAACAAAGAGACAGACAAATATTTACTCTCCTTGGTGCTGCAAGTTTTCAGAAGTCGAGACAAGTGATGTTTTGGTAGCATCAGCCTAGGGGGAGTTTGTTGGATCAAGTAGAAGGCTAATGCAACCAAAACTATGTCACTTAAGTTATTTTGGTGCTACATGCAAAAGGCGTCCGAAGCTTAGCATGGAACTTCCGAAGGTTGTAGAGTTCTTCCGAAGAAAAAATGAAAGATCAACTTCCGAAGACAGAACTCTACTTCCAAAGACAAGTGCATACTTCCGAAGTTCAAGACTTAGAGGAATAAAGAAAAGACCACTTTTGAAGTATGATAAAAAGAAGAAGTCTCCAAGCCTTGGAAGAAGCAGCCTCTTCCGAAGTATAAGTGGCTTCAGAAGTACTTACTCTTCCGAAGCCATTTAACCTTCGGAAGACACTGCTATGAACCAGTGGACACAAGTATGGTCTCTGACACTCTGCTGTACACTTCTGATACGGCATGGCTTCTTCCTAAAGAGACATATTGTTGACCATACTTTATTCCACTATTCACTTTTTCATGATAGTACATGTTACCAACTTTAGTTAGTGACAAAAGGTGAGACAGGGACATGTCCTGACCACCAAATCTTAGATAAGACTTTATCCGAGATACCTTAATCTTTAGTCTTGTAGTATAGACTTTAAGTATAGGATCCCAGCTGGTATCAAAGTATATCCGGCTGTAGATAGTATTATATATAGGTTCTCCTTGTAACTCATTGAAAAAAAGGCATAGAGATCTGCTTGTAAGAGTCTTGTATTTTGAGTTGAGAATCAATATATAAAAGTATCTTGAAAATTAACTTTCTGTGTTCCTTATTACTTTCTATGTTGTGATCAACTCTTACTGATTCTTCATATATCCGAGTCTATTCTAGGTGAGTTTGAGAGAAAACATTGTGTTTAAGTGACAAACACCGATCCTGCACCGTTAAAGGGTATTTGTCTACAAATAGTTTAATCTGATTTCCCTTAACTCATATCTTGAGTGTTTGGCCTAGGGACAACCCTGATTGCAGCCTTCATGAAGCTTAGGGTCTCACTTGAACTCTCTACCCTTAGCTTCCTCTTCCTCTTTCTCACCTCCTCCTCCTCCTCCTTAATCTCATTAGAGGTCAACTTCCTCTTCCCTTTCTCACTCACAGACTGTAAGGTTTTACGTAAGGCTGATGCACCTAAAACATTCAACGTCTTTCTTGCATGCATGCACTGAAGTACAGAAGTAGAGATGCTTTGGAATTTTTACACCATGCACTAGAAATATTCTAAGTGTAAAATCTTTCGAAGCCAAGACCAACATCTTCTAAAGCTAATGTCAAGTCTTTCGAAGCTTCAAAGACAAAGTCTTTTGAAGCCAAGAAGTGAAGATAGATTATCTTCGAAAGACTTTTGAATACATGCTTTATCTGATGTACTTTACTATAAAGCTGAACCACTTTTCCCTACAACTGTGTTTAGTCACCAACTTACATGAGTTGGTGAAAAGGCTGATGCTTTTGGTAAACTGTATATTAAGGTCATGAGTCTGTGCTTTTTACTTTATGTACTTTTTTTCTTTATAATATATTAAGATATGAGCTATGGCATATTATAGTCACTAGTCAAAAGGCAATCTGCTTTTTGACTCTACATTTGATTTTGTTGTCTAGTTCAAATATATCCAGCTGGCCTTCTAAGTATGACCGACTGTAGGATGTAGTATAAAGTATCTCAGGTCCTTGTATCTTTCTTTATGCTTTTTACACTTGTAAAATAACTTGGGAGAAAATATACAACATTCTTAAAAGCCATATACCTGTCTTGTTCTTAGTTCTGTCTCATATTTTGCTTGTATTTTAAGTATCATTCTAGTGTATTACTAGTTCCATATTTGATGTGTTAAGTGTTCTAAAACAACTCTGCTCATCGTGTGTTTGTGTTGTAAATGACCAACCCCTCTAAACGGTCCTACAATATCATAGTACTTGGGATTCTTCACAGAGTATAAACATTAAGGACTCACCATCCTCACTTGCAGTTGTTCATACTTAACTACTTCCTCAAGTACACATTGATGTGGACTCACTAGACTCTCTTCTTCAGAATCTCTTTCACGAAGGTATTCCAAGGGCTATGTCATTCCCACCCCAAGAAACTTTAAACTACAAAATTGGGTGGAGATATGATGCTAATAGAAAAGCCCTCATACATCAAAGAGTTCAAGGGCAGCAAGAAATCTTCAACTTTTAGACCTTGAACTACTATGATGGTCTTGACCTGGTCAACATGTCACTTGCCAATCCAAGCCAATCTAGGCAAGCTAGCAGGCTGGCTTAAAGGATTCAAGACATGATTACTGAATCTGAAGTCCCAATGATAGAGCCTAAGACCCCTGTCACACCTACAACTACTTCAGCAATTCATTCCCTCGGTGAAACACCTACTGCTGAAGGTGTATCATAGCCTCTCTCTAGCTAGAGCATGGATGCTACTCCAAGCAATGAAGGCAAAAGCTCTCTCCACCCGGAGTCATAAAGGTCTGTGAGTGACAAAGGGAAAAGGAAAATGACTCTTGAGGAGATTGAGGAAGAGGAGAGAGAGAGAGAGGAAGAAGAAGCTAGGGGGAGATACTTCAATTGGGTTTTCAGGCTTCATGCAAGCTACAATCAGGGCTACCCCCAGACCTGATACTCTAAAGAATGAGTTAAAAGCAGTCAGGATTTCTTACCTACAGACCAGGAACTATGATCTTGATCAAATCATCTCTCTCCCCTGAGATGAATTAAATGAACTGACAGACATGAAAATAACAAGAGAGAGAAAGGAAGTAGAGGATGCAAGGTTGCTCCTTCAAATCAAAGAAAAAAAAAGACAGAAAAGACTCTACAAACATGTTCCTGCTCTCTATCCAGTTCAAGAAAGTCCTTTGCAAGAGACTGTGGCACCACAAGAACCTCAGGTAGATAAAAACTGACAGGAAAAACATGATCAACTACCTAAGTGCCACAAGTCTCTACCAGGCAGCTGCACTTCTTCCTTTGCCCTTTGAGTATATTGAGTTCGAGTACCTCAAAAAACTTGAACTTCAAGTAGTCAAAGACAAAAAGGCTACAAAGAGGAAAATAAGGGAAGAAGTAGCCAAAGTAAGACCCATCGTCTAGAAGAGTCAAAAGAAGTCTGCTGATAGGCAGAGGATGATGAGCTTTTTGAAGTTATATGGGTTCTTCAGAAGGAGACTTGGCCCTATGTCTCTATCCATCATGGATGAGCACATAAGGGTGATCAAGTAGAAGATTAAAGGTGGAGAGCTCATTGATTTACACTCCCTACCAAGTCAAGCCCCTTAAGAAGTGGAGGTTAAGGTTGAACCTTTTGAGACAACACAACCTAGACCACCTGCTGATTCTCAGCAAGCTTTAGCTTCTGATCCATAGGCAGGGTCAAACTCCCTCTCCTTTTAAACCTGTGAGGGATATAAACCCAACTGAGAAAGACAATATAGAACATCCAGTTGCTGCATGCCAGTCTTCTCAGTTGAAGAGTTCAAAGAGGAGGAAATGGATGGCCTCTAAGCCCAGTCAAAGAATAAGAAGAAGACAACATCATTCACCTCAGACCTTAGGATAATTCAGAACATCCTCAGGAAGTGCATCAAGAGGAAGCTCAAACAACTCTCCTTGAAGTAGATCCTCTTACATCAAGAAGACCTATCTTATCCTGGACTTACTCTAGTAATCCAGAAAGATGGCATGTAATTAAAGATCAAGGTACTGAAGATGTCTACACATGGAAGGACATGTTAAATCTACCTCTGCATGATCTCTTTGAGATGAGAAGATACTATGAGAGTCTAAGTGATCCTGACCATCTGATGAAAAAAGGTATGGTAATCATCACAATGAGGACTATCAACAACTAAAGTATTCTAATGTATTGGTAGCATCAGCCTAGGGGGAGTTTCTAAGGTTTTATGTAAGGCTAATGCACCTAAAACATTCCAAATCCTTCCTACATGCATGCACTGAAGTATAGAAGTAGAGATGCATTGAAAGTTTTACACCATGCACTAGAAATATTCTATGTGTATAATCTTCCGAAGAGAAGACCAACATCTTCCAAAGCCAAAGTGATGTCTTCCGAAGCTTCAAAGATGAAGTCTTCCAAAGCCAAGAAGTGAAGACAAATTATCTTTTGAAAACTTTTGAATACATGTTTTATCTGATGTACTTTACCATAAAGCTGAACCACTTTCCGCTACAACTCTGTTCAGTCACCACCTTATATGAGTTGGTGAAAGGGTTCATGCTTTTGTTAAACTGTACATTGAGGTCTTGAGTCTGTGCTTTCTACTGTATGTACCTTTATCCTTTTTGTAATATATTAAGATATGAGCTACGACATGTTATAGTCACTAGGCAAAAGGCAATCTGTCTTTCGACTATACATTTGATTTTGTTGTCTAGTTCAAATGTATTCAGCTGACCTTCTAAGTATGTTAAACTATAGGATGTAGTATAAAGTATCTCAAGTCATTGTATCTGTTCTTTATGTTTTTTACACTTGTCTTGAGAGCAATATAAAACATTCTTGAAAACCATATACTTGTGTTGTTCTTAGTTCTGTCTCATATTTTGCTTGTGTTCTAAGTATCATTCTAGTGTGTTACCAATTCCTTATTTGATCTGTTCAATGTTCTAAAAACAAATCTTTTCATTGTGTGTTTATGTTGTAAGTGACAAACCCCTCTAAACAGTCCTGCAATTGGTATAAGAGCATTCCAGGCTCTTGATTGTAAGTTCTCACCATCTTGAGATCCTTAACACACATAAATTACTTAACATCTCAAATGGAAGTTCTCACTAAAGCTGATATTGAAACTGGAACCATGACAAAGTTCCCACTGATCACTCCTGAAGACTTTGATGCTTGGTGCCAATTGATGGAAGGGTTTATCAAGTCACAAGACTCCAAGATACGAGAATTTGTTGTGTCAGGGCCTCACATACCAAGCATCTCTTCAACTGCTACTAGAGGCGGTATGATTCCAAAGGCTGTGGCTGACTATTCTAAAGAAGACAAGAAAATAATAGAGATTGATCAGAAAGTCATGACAACCCATCAAGCTGCTCTTCCAAACTCCATATATAGAGGCTTCAAGAAGTGCAAAACAACAAAACAGCTAAAGAGCTTTGGGATGCACTAAAGCTGATCTATGAGGGCTCAACTGAAGCCAAGGAGAACACAAAGGATCTCCTGAAGCAGTAGCTTGAGAACTTCACCTTCAAATCAGGTGAAACCACGACTCAAAAATACTTCAGGTATGTTGAGATTGTGAATACTCTAATGGATGTTGGAGTGACTCTTGAGAATAGGGACATTGTAAGGAAGTTCATGTCCTCTCTTCCTAGAAAATGGACATGTTATTGTGTTGTTATCAAGAGAATTGAGAACCTTTAGACTCTTACTTTGACAGAGTTGTATGGTATTCATAATGGATACTAGATGGAGATGAACATGCAAGATTCAATTGGTAACTCCAGCAATCAACTGAGTTCAACCTTCCATGTCATTGAAAGGGATAGTATAGAATCATAACAAGATTCAATTGGTAACTCCAGCAATCAACTGAGTTCAACCTTCCATGTCACTGAAAGGGATAGTATAGAATCATAACATCATCTTATATGCTACCCTAACAACTCATAGAAGGGTCCTTTTATCACCTTCCCGAAGACACCAAGAGAAAGCTACACCTAAGGAAGCCCATATTAAGAGACAAGCTTTTCTCAAGCCTTTGTATCTTTGATGAAAGCAACTTTCTCTTCACCCTTGAAGATTTGGACTATATCCATCCAGATGACCTGGAATACATGGAGACAGTTCAATAAATGGCTATCCTCACGCATAGTGGCAAGAAGTTTTACAAGAGGACAGGAAGGGAGTTTCCAAGAAATATAGCTAGAAAAAAGTTTGAACTGGTAAAAGCAAAGTAAAGTATTACAACTATAATCAAATGGATCATTTTGCAAGAGAGTGCAAGGCATCAATGATAAATGGTGGCCAAGCATAAGCCTGGCCAA
Source organism: Flaveria trinervia (assembly GCA_025506515.1). Taxonomy (NCBI): domain Eukaryota; kingdom Viridiplantae; phylum Streptophyta; class Magnoliopsida; order Asterales; family Asteraceae; genus Flaveria; species Flaveria trinervia. The sequence goes on along the minus strand of CM046445.1, from coordinate 67,403,746 downwards.
ACTACATTGAGAGAGCCACTCAGAATGAGAAGCAAAAGTAGCAAGCTGTAGTTGTTGTGGAACAAGGAGGCTTTAACTGGAGCTTTTAGGTGGAAGATGCATCTCCAAGCCTACAACATAAAGATGAGATCTGATCTTGAGTCCTTAAATATCTTAGAATCTAGCTGAAAATGATTATAAACTAAAGATAAAGGATGTAGAGAAAACCATTTCAACTCTTAAGCATGAACATACCCATTACAGAACTCAAATCAAAGATCTCAAACTAAGTTGACTGAATGCTAGGCTAAGCTTATGACCAACAAAGCCAAGGCATAAAAATATGTTCTTGAAGAAGAGACCTTCAAGAACATCATATCCTCATCCTTGGATTCAAAAGTTTGTTATCATAAATGAAAGTGATTGGGATCTAGTGAGATAGATCCTCCACACACAATCTTGTATGTAAGATCTCCTAGGTATGGAACTTGTGAAGATGAGCTTTCCCTTATAGACCCGATGACTGAAGAGGATGAAGAAGAGATAGTGAAGGATGCCTTTGAGAAGAGAGAAGGAGAGCATTCAAAAAAGGGTCGCTATCCTTCTAAGGAGAGTGAGAAGGTTGGGATGACCAAGTCAAGAAGGAAGAACTTGATTAGGAAGAGCAAGAGAAAGGCAAAAAAAACTCAAGAGATCAAGGCCATCTTTCATTCTAAGCAGAAACAAGTTTTTACCTTTGTAGGCTTTGAGGTGGTTAAGACTAAAGACAAAAACTCAAACTCTAATACTAGGATTTCTAGTTTATGTCCAACTCAAACAAGTTTTTACCTCTGTAGGCTTTGAGGTGGTTAATGCTGATCGTTTGTGTATCAATGTTACATAACCTAAACCATCCAGCTCCAAATATAGTTCTCACCTTAAAAGAATTGCCATAAAATCTGCAAAGTTGAAGATGGAGAAAGAAAGTGATCAAGTTTAGCCTTGCTCATAGAAGAAGACTCTTAGGAAAAAGAAAATGGACTGTGTTATGTGTGGTAGTACCTCTCATCTTGCTAAGGATTGTCTTTACAATCCAAAAAGTACTGTCCACATGGCCAAGAAAGATACTTCTAAGAGTTTGGAAAAGAATCAATCTTTGGAAGGAAAATCCTTTCCTTTTGGAAGCTTTAAAATGAAGAAGAAGACAAGTGGAAAATTACCTTTGGAAGAAAATTTGGTCTCGGAACAAAGGAATACTTCTGAAGAAGTAAAGCCTACTGAAGTGTTAGCAAGATCTTCCGAAGACCAAGTCATTAAAACTTCTAAAGTCATCAAGACTTTCGAAGTATTAAAGGTCAAGTCTAAGACTCCAAAGGTGGTGTAGAAGTCATAGAAACACCAAGTGACTAAAAGTTCTTCATGAGCATCAACAAGTGATCCTCAAAACATGACAATAGGATATATTATTGTTGAATTGTCTTCAACTTCATTTGATGAGCCCAATACCAATACGTTCCAAATGTAACTAACCATCTCTTTTCTGCAATAACAACTTAAGAGAACAAAAATTTATGGATCATTGATAGTGGTTGTTCGAGAGACATGACATGCAATGGGTCATTACTCCAGAAATTCGAGAGAATTGATGGAGGGCCAGTTGCTTTTGGAGGAGATGCTGGTGGTTACATTATAGGAAAGGGCAAGGTCGTAAATGGTAATCTCAGCATTGAGAAGCTAACATTTATCAAAGAGCTTGGATATAATCCCATGAGTGTATCTCAATTTTGTGATCAGAGTTACAACATGCTCTTTACTAAACATGAGTGCATTGTTCTTAGGCCTGAGGTGGTAATTCCTTATGAGCATATCTGCTTAGAGCCCCCAGGAAAGGGAACATGTACAAGATGAACTTGCAAGAAATATCTCCATTAGGAGAAGTTTCATGCTTTTTGTCTAAAGCCAATAGTGATGAGTCTTTCCTCTAGCATAAAAGAACATGCCATGTAAACTTTAAAAACATGAATAAATTAACTAAGAATGATTTGCAAAATGGAATGCCAAAAAAGAGTTTACATGTAATGACCATTGTGTTGCATGCCTGAAAGGAAGCAACATAAGGTATCTTACAAGCCAATGGAAAGAAACTCCATCAATAGTCCCCTACACTTGTACATATGGATCTCTTTGGCCTCACAAGTATAATGAGTTTAGAAGGACCTCTTATTGTTTGGTGATCACAGATGAGTACACCAGATTCATTTAGGTTTTCTTTCTTAGAACTAAGGATGAAACCCCTGAGATTCTAAAGAATTTCATCTTAAAGATTGAGAATCAATACGATCACAAGGTCAAAACCATAAGATGTGATCAATGATCTGAATTCAAGAACCAAATCCTTGATACATTTGTGATGAGAAGGCTATTACAAGACAATATAGTGCTCCTAGGACTCCTTAGCAAAATGGTGTTGTTGAGAAGATAAACATGACACTCATTGAAACTGCAAGAACTATGTTGTCTGACTCTAAACTACCCATTACCTTGTGGGCAGAGGTAGCAAACACTGCTTGCTATGCGTAAAAGAGAGTTTTTAGTGGTTAAGAGACATGGTAAAACTCTTTATGAACTTTGGAACAAGAGAAAACCTTTTATTGATTTTCTTAAGTCATTTGGATGTCCTTGCACAATCTTGAATAGCAAAGATCAAATTGCCAAGTTTGATAAGAAATTAGATGATGAACATTATATTGGATACTCTTCCCAAGCCAAGGCTTATAGAGTATGCAATCAGAACTACAGTAGTTGAGGAGTTAGCTAATGTGACCTTCAATGAGCACACTCCCACTAGGAAAGGTTCTAGTTCTAATTGGATGTTTGATTTTGATTTAGGTACGAACTGTTTTAACAAGTTTTGTGAGCATGTTTTAGGATCTTCAGATATACTACCTACAGGTGATCCTGATCCAAGATTTGAGCTGAGAAGACCGTCAAGCTGCATAACTTCAGCTCCAGTTATAACTAATCCTGCAAATGGAGTACCTATAAGCACAACAATGACAGATCCAACTGATACCTCTGGGTGCCTTCAAGTTCCATCTTAGAGACATAAAGCTTAGATGAATGAGCTTTAAATGTAGGAGAAAATGGTAGTGGTGATAGTGATCAAGAATTGCTTGATACTGATATCCACTCCATCAAAGACAACATCAATGATGTCACACACTCATTGGATCAAGTCTCTCTTGATAAATGTGCTGATGTGGCGACAGAAACTTCAATGCCATATCTAAATTTCGCTAATTTAGATCTCTCTAAGCAACTTATTGTGATCCCTTAACTAAGGATCCATAAGTCTGATCCTACAGTAAACATCATTGAAGATGTTGAGTCAGGGGTAAAAACTAGAGGACAAACCCATGATGCAAATGTTTGTCTTCACTCTTGTTTCTTATCATAGATAGAGCCTAAGAAAATTGATGAGGTTTTAAAGGATGGAAGTTCGGTTGAAGCTATGCAGGAGGAGCTACTTCAATTCAAAAGGCAAAAAGTTTGGAACCTATGTCCCCTTCCTCAAGGGAAGACTACCATAGGAACCAAATGGGTGTTTAGAAATAAGATGGATGATAGAGAACTTGTCATCAAAAAACAAGGCTAGACTAGTTGTTCAAGGATACACACAAGAAGAAGGAATTAACTACACAAATGTCTTTGCTCCTATTGCAACACTTGAAGTTGTTAGGATATTCTTAGCTTTTGCTACCTCAAAGAATTTCAAGGTGTACCAACTTGATGTCAAGTGTGCTTTTCTTTGTAGGGTGATTGATAAAAAGGTGTATGCCAAACAACCACCTGGGTTTGTAGATCCTGATCATCCTGATTATGTCTTAAGCTTGATAAAGCTCTTTATGGCCTGCATCAAGCACCTAGGAAGTGGTATGAGACTCTATCTTAGTATCTCTGTCAACATAGACACAGAAGGGGTACTATAGATGGAACTCTCTTCATCAAAGGAACATGGAATGATTTTAAGTATGAAGGATAGATTTGAAATGAGTGCCATGGGGGAACATAAATTCTTTCTAGGAATTCAAGTGAAGCAAGTTGATAATGGAATCTTCATAAGTCAGTCAAAGTATGTACAATACATACTTAAAAGATTCAACATGACTAACTGTAAGGTTGCTAAGACACCCATAGCAAGAAATCACTCCCTTGGACCTGACCTTGAGGGGTAGTGTGTTGATGAACATCTCTACACGGCTATGATTGGGTCTTTTATGTACCTCAAAACTAGCAGGCATGATATCATGTTTGCCACATGTATTTGTTCAAGATATCAAGCCAATCCCAAGATGACACACCTAGTCATTGTCAAGATAATTTTAAGATATCTCAAAAGGTGCATCAACATTTGGCCTTTAGTATCCAAAGAATTCTGACTTTAATCTGTATGCATATACAGATAGCAAATATAGTGGCTATAATATGAATGCAAAGTCTACATCAGGGGGATGTTAGTTCCTTGGTGGAAGGATAGTCTCATGGCAATGCAAGATGCAATCATGTGTTCTACATCAGCTGTTGAAGCTAAATACATTGCTGCTGCAAGCTTCTCTGCTCAAGTGCTTTAGATTTAGTATCAGATGCTAGATAATGGATTCAACTTCAACGAGACTCCTATCCACATACACAACAACATCACTATCTCTATTAAGGAGAATCCTATGGAACACTCAAAAACAAAACCCATCAATATCAGGTATCATTTGATTAGAGATAACTATGAGAATGGATTAATCAAACTAGTCAAAGTTAACACAAATGAACAATATGTTGATCTGTTCACCAAGGCTTTTAATGAGCAGAAATTTAAATATCTTGTATCAGCTATTGGGATGTTTAACCTTGAATAGCTTTTCTTAAAATATAATCTTTTATTTTTAAAATCTATATGTCTTGATTAGTCTATTTTTCACCTTCACAAGCCCTTGTTTACTCTGGAATCAAAAATTATTTTGAGAAGACATTCCTTATATTTTAAAATTTTGATATTTTATTCTTTGGAAGATATGCATTTACCTGTGGAAGAAATTTAAGTCTTCAAAACAAACAAATACTTAAGAAAATTTACCTTTGGAATAAGTTTCCAAAGTATCTTCCAAAGCTTTACTTTACAACTAAGTAATTGTATGATTTCAAGAACAATTTCTTCCAAAAGTAATTAACTCTCGGAAGCTTTATTAAGACTTCCAAGTCATAATCTCTCCGAAGCAAAATTCTCTAAACTCTTTGGAATATCTTCTGATGCTATTTTGGCTTCGGAAGCTTTTCATCAAAACATTTGAAGTATAATTACCTTTGGAAGATTTTTTCTGCCAAGAAAACTAATTTTTATCCATTCATACGTATACCTAACAGTTCCCGCTCTTTCATAATCTTCTTTCTCTGTACTATTCCAAAACCTAAATTCACCCAAAAAGTCACCTTTGTTCTTCACCTTTAACCTTTCTAAAATGGCCAACCTAAACCCTAGAAATGACCCTGATTTCTCCATGCAACTTCACAGGAAACATAATCAGGTTGCTCTATTGACTTTTGAGAAAGATTCTAGTTTCTCAGAGGCTTGCCATTTTCTAGCTTTGTCAAACTATTTCCCCTCCCTAACTACTGATCCTACTCTCTATGAGGATCATCTACTTGAGTTTTAGAAGACCTGTCAAAAAGTCATCATGGATCAAGGCTATTTCACCTCCCTAAACATGATCAAGGCTATCCTGGATCCTACTAAAGCTGCATTCATATTACCTCCAGAAGACCTAGCTGAATCATCACAACATCAATCACCTCCTAAACATTGAGGAAAACTAGGCTGTATAATCCTTAGGGGGAGTATTGTTGCACCCTGAAAGGATCATACATGCCAACTCAATGGGTGAATTGATGATTGCTCAGCTGGAATCCCACAAGTCCAAGATGAAATGCGGATGAAGATCGGCAAGGAAAATAACAAGTGTTATCTTCCGCATTAGTTAATGCAGAAGACATAACTCTGATGCGGACAAGTGTTTACTCTTCCGCATTGACTAATGCGGAAGACATAATACTAATGCTGAAGAACAAGTTACCCTTCTGCATTGACTAATGTGGAAGAACAAAAGAAGATACGGACAAGACTTTGCTCATCCGCATTGACAAATGCGGATGACAGACCAAATGCGCATAAGTATTTGTTCATCCGCATTAACCAATATGGATGACCAACTTACTATTGCGGATGATCAAGTGAAAATGCTGATCAAGATTATCTCATCCGCATTTGTCAATGTGGATGAACAAGCAGAGATGCGGATCCAGACTTAGACTAGTTTCTGATGTAATAGGTCAGGCGTAGTTTAGTCAGTTTGTAAAGGGATCTGTCTACCTATAACTAGAGTAGTTAACCTCGTACTGAGGTGACGACTGATAGATAGAGAATTTTTATTGTAATTATTCTCTATAATTTATCAACTTTCATATATCAATACAAACAACATTTATGAGTAGTTTTCTTGCTTTGAATGTTCTTTGATTGTTTGTTTCCGCCACTCAATCATTGACTTGATTATCATATTCGGTTCATAGTAAGAATATCACTCTTACAACATTCATAGTAAGGATATCTGAGCTTGAAATGATGACTAAGATCCAAAGAAATGAAGTGGATGATGATGATGAGAAAGAAGAACAAGAAAAGGAAGATGTGGATGATAACAAATATGGGTATGAAAATGAAGAAAAAGGAGGAGATGAAAGTCAAACAGAGTTTAAAGATCAAAGTCTAGATATGGTAGTGTATTCTGGAAACACAGATTACTCTAACTATGAAAAAGCTGAATTTGAAGAACTCTTTAGTGCATTGGATAGTTTTTCATCTGAAAAATTCAGCATTCATGATGACTTTTGGGAATCATAAACAACCAAAGAACTGATTCAGAGCCTATTGTTTTTATCCCCAAATCACCAGTGTCTTTGGAAAAAGAATTGACTTTGCAAATTGTTCCTACTATCTCTTTATCTAAAGAACAAAAAGAAAAACTCAAGGAAAAGTATGAAAAAGAAAGGAAAAAAGAAATTGAAACAGAATTGAAAGAGGAGGAGAAAAATAAAATGAATGATCAAGAGCCAAGCACACCTGAAAAAGTACCTGAACCAGAAGAACAAGCTGAAACCTCTAGCCCTCCACTTCGAACTTACTCACAAAAGAGAAAATACTTAGCTGAAAAAGCTAAAGGTAAAAGACCAATAGTTGAAGAAGAACTAGTAAAGAAACGAAAAGATGACCCAAGAAGTCTAGCAGCAATTGCTGAATTTTGGAAGAACATGAGCAGGCAGAAGCTCAATTGAAGAAATTGGCTGGTGCAATTGATTTAGAAGAAGTTGAAATTGCTGGTGAATATGAAGTTGAAAATAATGTTCTTATGGACAGTCCCATTAAAGTAGAATAGGCAGTGGAACACATGGTATCCAAAGCATAAACTGATGACTTGATGATTAAAGCCATGTTTCTGATCAATCAAGGTTATGATCCTGATGAAGTGTTTGGAATGACTTAAGAGAGCATGAAGGAGGAGGAAGAGAAAGTAAAAATGTTGCTTGATCCAACAATTGAAACTGAGTATGAGAGCAATGACCAAGGATACTTCAAAGCATAATGATACCTCTTTGAAGAAATCAACCGGGTATGAAATACCATTGCCAAGAAGGGGCCCCCTACAGAAGCTGTCTACAATGAAGAAATCATCTTCATCCCATGAATCGTTATTTCCTGATCCTTATAATATGTCTGATAAGGAAATGAAGGAATATCTCTCAAGTCAAGGATTCATGAGAAGAATGATTGCTAACATGAAGACAAATTCTTAAGAGCTGCAACTCTTCAATTGAATAATGAGAAGAAAGAAAAACTCAAGAAGCTAGAATAAGATTTGGCAAGCACCAAACCAAGAAGCAGAGTTTAGCTGAAGACATGATGCTGAACCAGAAAGACCAAGAACTACTTGCCCCAATGCTACACAAGTACCCTGAATGGTTTGCAGGACCATCTCAGTTGAAATTGCAAAAAGGACTGACTACTGCAGAACTGATCAGAGGGGTGTCTACTCCCAAGGGTAAGGTAGATCAAAAGATAATAGCCTGGATGTATGATGGTACATGGAATATGTTCACGGTGAAGAGAATCTCAGGGCTAGTACAATTCTTTATAGAGTACTCAGCTCTTGTAAATGCCCTTGAGATTCATGATTTGAAGGAGCTAGCTCAACTTGAACTGATTAATCATGCAGCTATGTTCAGGGGATATGAATTTGAGAACATACTTAAGATGTTCAGAAGAACAAACAACTTCAATTCATTAAAGACAATATGCTTGAGAAAAGATAAAACATTTGTGAATCCCCTTGATAAGAAGAAAAAGGTGCAAGCAGAAGAAATTGTATTCCTTGAGTTGAAGGTAAAGCCAATTGAATCATTAAAGAGGAAATTAGTGTTTGGTACTCATTCCTCCACTCCCATCTCAAACGTGTACTATGATGAGAAAACCTATGAGATGGTGATTGAAAGGAAGTGGGGAGGAAAGGAGGGAGCTGACATAAGATTATTCAGTGGATATGAAGTAAGACTACTTGATGAATCATACATCCACGACATTTATACCAGGCACTTCAGGGAATTAAACAACAAATTGGGTGAACAAGACATGCACTTCTTTCTGAAATGCATCAAGTTGCTGAAACTGGCATATGATCGGATAAGTGCTAAAAGAGACAAAAGAAAGAAGAAGAAAAAACACCACTGTAACTTGGAAATATTGTTAAACTTGAAGTGGATGTGAGGGGGAGCTTACTGATTCATAGAGATGGTCTTTCTACAACCTCTATTTAGGAGCCTATTTCACTGAAAAAATTACCAATGGAAGCCATCTACAACATGAGCAAAATGAAGATCCATGTGCGAAGTAGAGATAGGATGTTAGAAGAAACTGATTTTGTAAACATGATCAAGGCTATACTGGATCCTACTAAAGCTGCATCATATTACCTCCAGAAGACCCAGCTGAATCATCACAACATCAATCACCTCATAAACATTGAGGAAAACTAGGTTGTATAATCCTTAGGGGGAGTATTGTTGCACCCTGAAAGGATCATACATGCCAACTCAATGGGTGAACTGATGATTGCTTAGCTGGAATCCCACAAGTCCAAGATGAAATGCGGATGAAGATCGGCAAGGAAAATAACAAGTGTTATCTTTCGCATTAGTTAATGCGGAAGACATAACTCTGATGCGGACAAGTGTTTACTCTTCCGCATTGACTAATGCGGAAGACATAATACTAATGCTGAAGAACAAGTTACCCTTCTACATTGACTAATATGGAAGAACAAAAGAAGATACGGACAAAACTTTGCTCATCCGCATTGACAAATGCGGATGACAGACCAAATGCGCATAAGTATTTGTTCATCCGCATTAACCAATGCGGATGAACAACTTACTATTGCGGATGATAAGGTGGAAATGTTGATCAAGATTATCTCATCCGCATTTGTCAATGCGGATGAACAAGCAGAGATGCGGATCAAGATTTAGACTAGTTTCTGATGTACTAGGTTAGGGGTAGTTTAGTCATTTTGTAAAGGCATCTTGTCTGCCTATAAATAGAATAGTTAACCTCGTACTAAGGTGATGACTGATAGATATAGAACTTTTGTTGTAATTATTCTCTATAATTTATCAACTTTCATATATCAATACAAACAACATTTATGAGTATTTTTCTTGTTTTGAATGTTCTTTGATTGTTTGTTTCCGCCACTCAATCATTGACTTGATTTTCATATTCGATTCACAGTAAGAATATCACTCTTACTCAACCCTAGTCAATTGGTATCAGAGCTTTGGCTCTCGATTCTCTTTTAGATCTGCGCACAGACTGAATAGAACTCGATTGATCTGGTAATCAAGTTGCTAGTAGTGGATATCATCATCTCTACTTAGTAAACAACAAGAATACTCTTTTCAAACAGCAAGAAAATCATTACAGAACTCATTCTGAACCTCGAAAGAACTGGTTGAACAAGTTGGACTCATCAAACATAATCAATCTTAAAATCAACTAAATCTATACTTACACAAATCAACATGGATTCTAACAGTTACTCTGAACTAGGTCATACACCTAAACCTCCCATGCTTAAACACAAATCTGAGTTTAAACAATGGAGAATAAGGTTTAAAAATTATATCACAGGTGTAGATCCTGATTTTTGGATCTCAATATGTAAGGGTCCACATATTCCTGTTACTCTATCAACAGCTCAAGCTGCACTTTACAAGACTGCTAGAATACCAATTAAAGACTTTAACTCTGGATGAAGATGACTATAAGAAGATCAAGATTGACCTCAAAGCATACTCAATCTTGACTCAAGCACTCAAGATGGATGTGCTAAAAAGATTGGAAAAGTATGGAACTGCTAAAGCTGTTTGGGATGCACTCAAAATTATGTGTGAAGGAAGCAGTGAGGTTGCTGAAATTAACAAAAACAAGCTGGTCAATCAGTATGAAACCTTCCATCACACCAAAGGAGAATCCATATCAAAACAACTACATAGATTTGTACAGTTGGTAAATTACTTGGAGATTATGGGTGTTTCTTACAATATTAAAGAACTTAACAAGAAAATGCTTCACAGTCTACCTAAAAGCTGGAAGCAATATGTCACAATGCTGAAAAATACTCTTGATCTTGAGAGTACCACTCTAGACATTATGATAGCCAAGATTGAAGCTTTGGAACTTGATGAACAAAGCAGAAACCTGAGTGGACCAAGAGTGATTGAGGCCTACAAATTTCCTTCAGAATCTCATTCTGTTGAAAATGCTTTCATCACAGAGGAAGATGACTTCATCTCATCAAGAGATCAAATGAACAATACTGGGTTCATTGCAACTCCACCATTCAATCACCCTTCAACTTCAGCTCAAGCACCTAAAGTCTCCACTGCTCATCAAACCTCTCCAGAAGACTTAAAATCAGAAGAGCAAAAGGCAACTTACAATGCCTTTGTTGCAAGCTTTGAAGCATATCTGGGAGGAAAACTCACTTCTGCCCACCTAATTCAGGAAGATTTGGAAGAAATGGACCTGATGATGTTGAGGAGATAGATCTATAGTGGCAAATGGCAATGATTGCCATGAGAGCAAAGAAATTCTTCAAAAAAGGAAGAAATCTGAGCCTGAATGAGAACACAAAACTTGGATATGATAAATCCAAGGTGAAATGCTTCAACTGTGGCATGACTGGCCATTTCTTAAGAGAGTGCAATGCTCCTAAAAGAAACAACTATCCAAGGAACTCTCCAGGCCAATCATCATCACAACCCAATTCAAGCTATCACTCCAACAATCAACAACAGCAGTTTCATCATTCTCATCATCAACAAACATACCAGAATCAACCACAACTGACAAATCAAGCCCATGCAAGCAGTCAGCCTTCTGCTAGTGCCCTTGTGATTAACAAGATGGGATATGTGACTAGAATGTGTATGCTGAGGAAGTCAAGCCTCAATTCCAGAATCATGCTCTTATGCCTCATATCAATGATGGACCATCTTCAATGCCTACTGAGGTAAAAACAACCATTGTAATGAAAAATGCATAAATGAATTACAAGAGTATAGGTACACAACCATAAACTGGCAAATAAAATTACAGAAGAAGAAGTGAAGTCAGAAATGATGAAGAGAACTAAAAAGTTTTGAAATCAAAATCAAATCTCTCATTTCTGACATAAAAAATTGCATGGTGAGAAATACAATCTTGCAGTTGAAAATGAGCTACTTACTGAAAAGTTAGCTCAAGCTAAAGCTCAACAATCTATGACTAAAGTGAAACTTGAAAAGTTTCAAATGTCTTCAGTCAATCTGCAAGAGATGCTGGATTCACAAAAGGATCCAAAGGACATGTCAGGGATTGGGTATAATTCATGTCCTCCACCATACAATGACAATTACACTGTCATGCCTGACTTTGTCTTACTCTCTGAATAAATTGAACATCAAACTATGGAACCTAAATCAGTAGTGAAACAAGTGACAAATCCTCAAAACAAACCTAATGTTTATTTTGAAACCAATGAGGATAAAATCAAGTTAGGTCACCCAATCAAAATCAAAGAGTGTTCAGACAAGACAGTGAGTGTCATGAAACCATCAAGCCTTGTAAAAGCAATTATACCTTTTATAAAATTCATACCATATTTTTTACAAGGAAAAAAGAAATATGTCAAGACAGTGAAACCCACTACTGAAAGTAGTTCTGATAATGAGACTATATCTCCATAAAATTTAAGCAAATCAGAAAAGGTTTCACTGAAAAAGAAACAAACAGTAAAACTGAGTTCAACACATAAAACTTCATCAGACCCTCAGTCGTCAAGGTTAAGGCAGGGAGTTGGGTTTGATATCTGTAATAAGGCACATGTTGACCAGTTTGAGAAAGAAGTGAGAAATAGGCTGAAGAAACAGAAACAGCCCAGACAACTTAACAAAAGTAGTGTTATGAAGCAAACTACTAAAATGGCTTATTCTAATTCATCACCTAAAGAAAAGAAAGTGACTCATCAAAAGAAAGTATCAGTTGAGTCACACAAGGAAAAATCTGATTCAAGAAACAAACAAATGTATTGTGATATTTGTGACATGTTCAATCATAAGACAGATAATTGCTTCTTCAATCAATATTGTTGTATCTGTGATATGAACAATCACTCCACCAAAAATTGCTATTGCAACAATTATTATTCAATCTGTGACATGAACAATCACAATACATTTGATTGTTACTTAATCAGAAGGGGTTGAGAATTCCACAACACAAGCCCATCTCAAAAACATCTACTGTGATGCACTATGTCAGACCTCATCTTCATAATACTCAATCTAGGACACCTAGATCAACAAATGACAGAAATAACTTGAAGGATTTAAGGAAGGGTCAAAGAAGTCATCTCATAATCAAACACAAACCTGACCTTCCTAAGCAAAAACAAACTTTTGATAATGAAACTCGGGCTAAATTTTTACAAAGAAATAGAGACCAACGATTCATTATCATCTGAATCCTCAGTAGATGTTAATGAGATGACTCGACCAATTCATCATCAAAAGTCTCGCAGAACACCTCCATCCAAATCCCAATTCAAAGGGAAATACCAGGAGGTGACTATCATGAATAGGAACGGGAACCCATGACCATCGTGGCTTGGATTCCTTATTCTAATTAGTCTTTTTGTTTGTATATTCATCCACATAGGTATAATAGCCTATGGCACGTAGACAGTGGATGCTCCTGACACATGACTAGAGATCGTTCCCTCCTTCGTGATTTCAAGTACATACAAGGAACTACGGTGGCATTCGGTGGAGATTCAGAAGGTGGTAGAATTAAAAGAGAAGGACTTGTGACAAACAGGATGCTGAGCTTTGATAGAGTGAATTACTGTGAACAACTAAATTTCAATCTGCTAAGCCTGTCTCAGATCTACGACAAGAAATATTCCACTCACTTTACAGACACTCACTGCTACATTCCGAAACCTAGATTTTAGATCCCTGAAGAATGGGTTGTCTTAAAGACTCCGAGGAAGAATAATACATATGTCTTAAACCTGTGTTCTGCATCACCTAAGGAAGAAACATGTCTTTTATCTAAAGCATCATTTGATGAGTCATAGATTTGGCATAGACGTTTAGGGCACACTAACTTTAAAAATTGAACAAGTTAGTCAAAGGAAACCATGTCATTGGTCTTCCTCAAAAAGAATTCAATTTTATTGATCAATGTTCAGTGTGCCTCAAAGGAAAACAACACAAATCGTCTCACAAAACCAAGCTGATGAACACTAACAATATGCCATTGAAGTTACTTCACATGGATCTTTTTGGACCAACTCATGTAATGAGTATGGGAAAGAAACAGTATTGTTTAGTGATCACTGATGACTTTTCTCGATTCACATGGGTGTTCTTCCTACTTCATAAAAATGAAGCATCCCAAATCATTCAAGAATTTATCACTAAAATTGAAAATCAACTTGATCTTAAGGTCAAAATAATAAGAAGTGATAATGGTACAGAGTTCAAAAATGAAAATACGAGTTCCTTTTATGCAACCAAAGGCATTGCTCATCAATTCAGTGCAGTTAGAACTCCTCAACGAAATGGGGTAGCTGAAAGGCGAAATAGAACACTAATTGAAGCAGCAAGAACGATGGCCGATGCTAAATTGCCAATCACCTTCTGGGCAGAAGCAGTTAACACATCATGCTTTGTATAATATCGAACTCTGATTGTAAAAGAAAGTAACATGACACCTTATGAACTGATCTTTCATAGGAAACCATTTATTGGATTCCTCAAATCATTTGGTTGTCCAGTCTCAATATTAAACACCAGTGATCATTTGGGAAAATTTTCATCCAAGTCTGATGAAGGATTCTTTGTAGGTTATTCTTCTGTCTCAAGGCTTATAGAGTGTTCAATCCTAGACTGAACATTATTGATGAATCTACAAATGTTCAATTCAAAGAACATTCGTTTCCCAAATCTACAAATGGTCCAGATTGGTTGTTTAATATTGACACTTTTACAAAACCATTTGACTAATTTCACTTGTCTGATGCAGGAAATATACATTCAGGTTATACTTCATCAACTGTAGAAAGAAGAGATAATTATCCATTGATTCCACCTAAATCTGGTGAACATATGAATGAAGATGTTCCTCTTCAAGCTGATCCCATCAGACAACTATCTCAAAACCTTAGTGTTTCTTCTGAAGAAGGTCCCAGCCTGGTACCATCTCACTCAGATGACTTGTCAAATAAGATCAAAAATAAAAAAAGGCTTCTCATCCAGTAGAAACACAAGGTATATCAAATGATGCAAGCAATCTCAGTGCTGCTGAAGATGTAGCAGTTACTAAAACAGAAGTTGACAATCTTCATAATTCAACAACAATACAAGATGAATGTGCCTCTGACCATAATGAACGGAATGTCTCCAATCTTGATGTAACTATTAATGGTGACACCATTCCAACCACAAGAATACACAAGAATCCCCCAGTTGAAACCATTATTGGTGATCTTAATAAGAGGGTGACAAGAAGCAAGTCCAGTATTGCAAACATCTGTTTGTTCTCCTGCTTTCTATGTCAAACAATACCCAAAAACATCAAAGAGGTACTTCAAGACAATAGTTGGATTGAAGCAATGTCGGAAGAATTGCTCCAGTTCAAGAAGTAAGAAGTATGGCAGCTGGTAGATCTTCATGAAGGACAATACCCTATCGGTACCAGATGGCTGTACAGGAACAAGACTGATGATAGAGGGATAGTCATCAGAAATAAAACAAGACTAGTGGCACAGGGATATACTCAGGAAGAAGGAATCGACTACGATAAAGTGTTTGCTCCTGTTGCCAGGCTAGAAGCAATCAGAATCTTTCTTGCATATTCTGCGTCCATGAAATTTACTGTTTATCAAATGGATGTAAAGTGTGCCTTCCTGTATGGAAAGATTGCTGAAGAAGTCTATATGAGTCAACCACCTGGCTTTGAAGATCTGGATTTCCCTCACAGAGTTTACAAGCTTGATAAAGCTCTGTATGGTCTTCATCAAGCACCAAGAAAGTGGTATGAGACTCTATCTCCTTTCTTCTTGAACATGGGTATGAAAAAGGAAAGATTGATCAGACTCTCTTCAGAAGAATATGAGGAAAATACATGCTGTTAGTCCAGATCTACGTGGATGACATTATATTTGGCTCGACAAACAAGCAACTCTACAAAGAATTTGAAGACCATATGCATTAAAGTTCCAAATGAGTGCTATGGGGAAATCACCTTCTTTCTGTGGGTGCAAGTCCAACAACAGCAGATGGAATCTTCATAAACCAATCAAAATATGTAGAAACCATGTTGAAGAAATTCCACTTTGTTGACTGTCAGTCTATCAGAACTCCTGTGGATACTAAAGTGAAGATTGGACCTGACCCTGAAGGCAAATCAATGGATCAGACTCACTATTGATCAATGATAGGTTCACTTATGTATCTAACAGCCAGTAGGCCTGACATTATGTTTGGTGTTTGTGTGTGTGCCAGATATCAAGCTGATCCAAAAGAATCACATGTGAACACAGTCAAGAGGATATTCAAATATCTAAAGGGCAAGCCATCTATTGGATTATGGTATCCAAAGGAAGGAGAATTTAATCTCTATGCCTACACAAGCAGTGATTATGGAGGATGCAACATCAACAGAAAATCCACTTCTGGCGGTTGTCAATTTCTTGGTCCCAGACTAGTATCCTGGCAATGCAAGAAGTAGACAAATGTGTCCATCTCCACAGCAGAAGCTGAGTATATTGTTGCATCAACATGTTGCTCTCAAGTTCTCTGGATTCAAAACCAGATGCTTGATTATGGTTCCAACTTCTTGCACACACCAATTTCTATTGACAACACAGTTACTGTCTTTATAACTAATAATCTAGTTCAGCACTCAAAAACA
The DNA here is from genome assembly GCA_025506515.1 of Flaveria trinervia. NCBI lineage: Eukaryota > Viridiplantae > Streptophyta > Magnoliopsida > Asterales > Asteraceae > Flaveria > Flaveria trinervia. The sequence continues at coordinate 67,387,167 of CM046445.1, read as the reverse complement.
AAAGATATTGAGATTAGATATCATTTTTTGAGAGACTGTGCTGAAAAGGGTTTAATCAAATTGATTCAAGTACCAACGAAAAATCAATTAGCTGATTTGTTTATCAAGGCATTTGAACCTAGTAGGTTGGAATTTCTGGTTCATTTAATTGGCATGATTAACCTTGAGTAAAAACTATGATAAACATCAAAAAAAATTTAAAACATCAGAAAAACCACAAAAAAAATCAAGTTTTATGAAGAAAAGAATTCTATGGGAAATGATATAATTACAGTCGATATATCATTCACTATGCTTAATTTCAAAATGTAAAAGACTGAAATGATTTACCAGATATGTTGGTAGGCTCAACTTGGAAGAAAAGATACATGCAGTGATGAATTAAAGACATATTCAATTGTGAAACACTCATCACAAAGTAGAGGTATGTATGGCTTATCTGAATGCATGTTGTGTAGTAGCCTAAACACACAGGTAATGATACTTTATGAATTTCTTTCACCACATCATGTTTCATCTTTGTTTTGCTGAGCAAAGACTGATAAAACTTGCACATAATGTAGATGTCATGATCCAAAAGACTCCAATGTGGAACACATCCAAATATTGGATGAATCAACAAAGTAATACATTCCACGTGAATGAACAAACGAATCCTATCATGGGTCACCTTCCAAAGTGAAGTGAAAAGAATCCCAATGTGGATCAACATGAAAGAGGATCAAATTAAAAGAATCCTAATGAGGATCAGTGAAAATGAGATTTCATGACTTAAGTAACCTGGTAAGAAAAGTTGTGAAAAAGTTCTACCATGCATTGTATAAGGAGGGTTGATCATTTCATGCTTATGTGTGTGAGGTAGACATTGAATAGTAAATCAACCAAAATATGATAAAAGTCATTTGCATCAAAATATCATCCAGGTATGGGTTAAGAGGACAAACATACCTTCAATCTTCAAGTCATAATCATGTCCATTTAATCATAAAGGATGCACATATGTAATGTAAGACTGATATGATCCCAACAAAGAGATCTTTCTCTTCATTATTAATATTAATCAAAATAATATTCAAAAGTTTAAATCTTTAAAGTTTCTCTGCAAATGTGGACATAAACTTTAGGGGGAGTAATTTAAATTTTGAGTAAGTCTAAATTTCTGTTTATTAACTTAATTTTGAAAAACAAAACAAAAAGAATTTTTTTGGTGTTTTTGCAATAAGTTATATCATTATATCTCAGCTTATGCAGATTCTTAGAAGCATGATAATCCCAAGATCTGTCAAAATTTGGAAACTTGTATTAATTGTGACATACAAGTAAATCCAAGCAAGAATTGACAAATTCAACAACCAACTTCATAAGAAAAATCAATCAAGGACACCTCTTCATAACATGAATAATCAATTCAATTGCATTAACTTTTGATTAAGTTTAAAAGCTAATGCAGGTAAGTGCATTAGTTAATGCGGGTGAAGGTAACCCATGCATGTAACTAATGCGGGTAACAATACTTTTTTCAAGTGCAACTAATGCGGACAATGATTTTACTCTTACCGCATTAGTGTGTGAAGCAAATGTGGAATTTACTCTACTATATTTGATATAGTTAACAAATGCGTATGAACAGGTTTCTATCGCATTTGCTACAATGCTGTGTTAACTTGTCAACCGCATTTGATATAGTTGCACAAATGCTGATTGACTTTGTTAATCGCATTTGCTACTGTGTACAAATACAGATAGGATAAAACAAGCAACTCAACTGCATATGTTACAGTGCTGAAGTGCAATGTTATTCTTCCGCATTTACTACAACACAAATGCGGACAGCTAAAGATTTCAAGTTGACTTCCGCATTTGCAACAGTACACAAATGCGGATAGAATAAAAATTAAGAAACAAAACTTCCGCATTTGCAACATTACACAAATGCAGATAGAATAAAAATTAGAAACAAAACTTCCGCATTGGCAACAGTAGTGGAATGCGAACAGTCAGTCAAAAATTAAACCTTCCGCATTTGCTACAGTCAACAAATGCGGATGACCAAAAGTAGCAAAATGCAAACTGTCAGTCAAAAGTTCGTCTTCCGCATTTTCTACAGTTAACAAATGCGGATGACTGTTGGACCAAAAGAACCAATGAGTCGGATCAGAAAAACCTTTAAGTCCCATAGACGTCACAACAACTACTGAAGACCACAAAAGCTGAAGACAACAGCTGAAGACAAAGTCTGAAGACACAAGTGCTGAAGACAAAGTCTGAAGACATAAGTGCTGAAGACAAAGTCTGAAGACACAAGTGCTGAAGACAAAGTCTGAAGACACAAGTGCTGAAGACAAAGTCTGAAGACACAAGTGCTAAAGACAAAGTCTGAAGACACAAGTGCTGAAGACAAAGTCTGAAGACACAAGTGCTGAAGATAAAGTCTGAAGACACATGTGCTGAAGACCAAAGTATCAGACGTTGTCACAACAGCTGAAGAGGTCTTCTTCAGTAGTTATGATGGTTTACCTTTCAGTAGTTTTCTTTGTTTCAGTATTTGTAAAACAACTGAAGAGTATGTTCTTCAGTTGTTATAGTTTCAGTAGTTTCTTTTCAGTAGTTGTAATAATAGTTAACACTTAGCATTTTTGTAAGAAGATGTCAGCTGTTTGACGTCTTCAGTAGTTGTGTTAACTATCAGTAGTTTGTGATAAATTCTGTTAGATGTCACTATCAAGTGACATCAGCAGACGTCACATCTCTTATATAAGAGGTGTTGACCTAATTGTAATTGTGACATTCCGTTACCATGAAAGCGAATATTGAATGAAATATATCTGCAGAATTCTCTCTATCTATAACCATTTTTGTTCTTACATTGAATATCTCTTTGTTCTTGTGAATTGGCTAATTCATTGTTAGAATTCCACTGCTATACTCTCTAATCAATCAAACGTAGATCACTGATCCTAACAAGTGGTATCAGAGCAGGTTAATCATTGATCGATCTAACAATTGATCATTGAAACTGCTAATTGATATCTATGTTTGATTGAATTAGCATATTTGCAAGAACTGGTTATAGATTATTGAATTTCTGACGCTTTCGTTCATTTATTTTGAGATCTCTCTTGGTTCAATTGGTTGTTGTGTTTTTGTTCTAAATATGTTATAGCTTAATTGAATTTGATTGAATCTGAGATGACTACTCCTTCTAATGATCCTCACAATACCGGTTCCTTAACCAAGCCCCCGATGCTGGTTAGGACCGAGTATAACATATGGCAGCGAAGAATGCTTCATCACCTATCTATTAACAGTTCAGGTTGTTGGACATCTGTGGTACATGGACCACATAAGCCTATGGTGAACAATCCGGAAACCAATCAAATGGTTCCAAAGAAGAAGGAACAATACTCTGATGAAGATCGGAAACTGTTTGAGATTGATGCTAAAGCCCATGGAATTCTGGCCATGGCACTGCCTAATGAAATCTATTCAGGGCTTATGCATCATGAAACTGCTCATTATCTCTGGAATGCCCTGAAGGAACAATTCGGTGGCACAAATGAGATCTTAGCAAACAACAGAGAAATCCTTGCCCAACAATATGAGACATTCTCTCATAGAAAGGGTGAGACACTGACTCAACAGTTTGAGCATTTTTCCTGCTTGATCTCTGAGCTGAAAATGGTGAAACAGGAATACACCAACAACCAGATGAATAACAGGTTCCTCAGATCATTGCCTGAGATATGGGACACATACACTATTGTCCTACGCTCCAGTGCAAATCTGGATAGCCTATCTCTCACCCAACTTCATGGGAAACTGCTTACATTCGAAAGAGAGATAGAGCAGAAAAGGAAACTGTCCTCATCAGGAAAGCTCACTGATGACTTTGTACCAGGGAATACCGCCTTGGTTGGTCATGAGTCAGAATATGCTGCATCTGAAAGCAATTATGATGAGCATATGATTTCTCTTCAAATAGTTCTGATCATGCATTTGTTGGTATTGATAGTCATTCTGGCAGTAATAGTGACAATCTATGCTTCATCATGGATGATTTGAAAGGAATAATTGATGATGATCTAGAAGAGATGGATATTCTGAGCCAAATGGCATTGATTAATATAAGATCTCAGAAGTTCTACAAGAGAACTGGCAGGAAATTTCCTGGACTCTCTGGCAAAACCAAAGTTGGTTTTGACAAGAGTAAGTTGAGGTGTCACAAATGCCAAAGGCTGGGACACTTTGCAAGAGAGTGTAGATCAACTGGATCTAACTCTTCTGCACCCTTTGTGACTTTTCCTAGTACTAGTCCACAAAACAGAGGGCAACATCCTGCTGGTTCTGGTCATCATTCACATCCTAGATCTCTTGCATACTTTGCCCCCCAAAGTCCTACAATACTTGTTGCACAACTGCTGACTCAGTTGCACTCCTCACCCCCTCCCTAGATACCAATTACTACTGGGAATACTTTTACCATTGAGGGGGAGGACCAAAGTGCAGCTGAGAACCCACAACATAGGGGTTACAATGTTCCTTCTCTTAGTGTAGCAATGGAGATTGGACCTTCTGGTGAGGCTGCCACTTCTCCTGCTTCAGCATATGATCAGGTTGTAGTTGGTACCATTACTAAGACCTTACCAGAGGCAACTGCTGATGACGGACAAAGTCCTGAGGCAGGAAGTCCCCAGTTCCAAGACAAAGGGGCACATGCTACAACTGAGCTACACTCAGTGCATGTTCATCCTGATCCTATCAGGAGGTCAGGTGATTCAGTATCTACTGATGATGACCTGGGCTTCTTTTACGATGTAATCGCCCAAAACACCATCCTGGAAGAGGAGGTGAGCAGACTCAAAGAGCTGCTTGCCAAAACTTCTAAGGAACAAAGACCATCTGCCTCTACCACCTCACAGATGGCACCTTCATCTGAAGGTCTCCCAAACACTGAGCCACTCCCAACAACTCAGCCACCTGCCTCTGCTTCTGGCACTATTTCTCAGGAACAGAACCCTCCTGAGCAAATAGTTGCTATCCTTCAAAATCCCTCCCTCTCATCACACCCATAATCACTGACATAGTGATCAAAGCCATTGATGAGAGGCTTTCCTCAGTAATACAACCATTGATAGAGGAGGTTGTGGGCAAACAAATTTCTGGCCATCAACACCTTGCAACCAATGCAACCAAAAAGGGGGAGATCAAGTTAGTGAAAGCAAAAAGAAAGAGGAGTACATAGGAGAAAGAAAAGGAGAAAGAAACAGAAGGGATAGTAGTGGAAAAGGAGTTGGAGTTGAATGTGGAGACCGATAAAGAGAAGGAAAAAGAGAAAGCCTTGGAGCTACTGATAAAAGAGGCTGATGCCGAACACAGCAGATCAATGGACAACATCATTGATCAGCTGTTTAGGCAAGGCCATGACACTGATAAACTTGACTCTGAGATTCGACGATTAGAGATTGAAGAAATCCAGAATAGATGGGCAAGTTATGAAGTGTTAGAAAGAGAAAGGCTTGAGATCATGATTAGATTGATTGCAAAATATCTGGGAAGATCAATGATCGAAATCAAAGCTTGGTCCAGGGACAGTATCTTGGCAATCACCACCAAGATCTGTTCATCTGAAGCATATACTAAGGGACTTGTTATTTAAGCTTTGAATGAAGCAGGAGCAGGGAGCAGGACTGAGCTAGCCAAATACTCAAAAGCAACACTCACCTCCAAAATGCTAATTTAGCCTGTCAACATTCCCTCTCCAAAACAACCACAACCACAACCCACAAAACCAACTCCCTTACCATCTAAACCAACAGCCGATGATGCACCTAAGAAGAAGAAAAGAAGGGTGTTGAGGCTAGAAGAAGAAGAAGAAGAGGATGATGTGGAAGAAGATAGGCTACCTCTGTCTGCAGTCCTAACATTGGCTAAAGCCAAACCCATGCCCATCACTCCCACCTCACAGATGGAAGCTGTGAGAGTAAAGATTGAAGAAGAACAGCAGCAAAAGCTTCATGATGATGAAATGCTGAAAAGCATTGACAAAACTTATGCTGCTTCGTCATCAATAATAAGTATGAAGAAAGAAGCTCTAAGGTTGTACACCCTTGCCAACACATTTCAATATCAGAAGGAAAAGGTGAGAGTATGGCCTGATCCTAGGTGGCTCACAGGATTGTAAAGAAAGACATTCCTTCAAGATACAAGGGCCAAGTCAAAAGGATCGTAGATGAAGAGATCACAGTGGTCCTTGTAGTATCACCCTGGGAGATTGTAGAAGACTTCAAGAAGGCCTATGAGACTAAACAACCACCCCAAAAGATGTTAGAGAACAGAATTATTAGAAAGGGGTTAGTCTACAAGAGGCTTGAGAACTTCAAACAAAATGAGCTCAGTCTGTTACTTGAAGGGACTCATCCTGATGAGTTTGCATACAGACAGATTAAACAGTTGAGCTCAAAAATGGTAAACAGGCCAAGTACATCTCAGAGCTGTATGGGTGTGAAGGATTGTTTGATGGTGAAGCCGAGAACCTGACCATGGAAGAACAAATTATGTTTCTCAGAGCATACACCAGAGAATCCTACAGGCTTATACATGGAAATGAGTCTCATGGATGGGGGAACAGCTCAGTGTCTAATTCCCCAATACAGAGCTCCCATCCATACATTGCCAACCAAATCTTCAGAGACTCATTTCCAGGCCAGTGCTTATATGGATCATCTTCTCAACTGATCAAGAAGGAAAAAGACCAACCATTCTGCCAACAATAAGTGGGACCTCAATAAAGTTAAAGGTTTTGGCTGCATTGGTTCAGGGGGAGTTTGTTGGACCAAAAGAACCAATGAGCCGGATCAGAAAAACCTTTAAGTCCCACAGACGTCACAACAACTACTGAAGACCACAACAGCTGAAGACAACAGCTGAAGACAAAGTCTAAAGACACAAGTGCTGAAGACAAAGTCTGAAGACACAAGTGCTGAAGACAAAGTCTGAAGACACAAGTGCTGAAGACAAAGTCTGAAGACACAAGTGCTGAAGACAAAGTATGAAGACACAAGTGCTGAAGACAAAGTCTGAAGACACAGTGCTGAAGACAAAGTCTGAAGACACAAGTGCTGAAGACAAAGTCTGAAGACACAAGTGCTGAAGATAAAGTCTGAAGACACATGTGCTGAAGACCAAAGTATCAGACATTGTCACAACAGCTGAAGAGGTCTTCTTCAGTAGTTATGATGGTTTACCTTTCAGTAGTTTTCTTTATTTCAGTATTTGTAAAACAACTGAAGAGTATGTTCTTCAGTTGTTATAGTTTCAGTAGTTTCTTTTCAGTAGTTGTAATAATAGTTAACACTTAGCATTTTTGTAAGAAGATATCAGCTGTTTGACGTCTTCAGTAGTTGTGTTAACTATCAGTAGTTTGTGATAAATTCTGTTAGATGTCACTATCAAGTGACATCAGCAGACGTCACATCTCTTATATAAGAGGTGTTGACCTAATTGTAATTGTGACATTCCGTTACCACGAAAGCGAATATTGAATGAAATATATCTGCAGAATTCTCTCTATCTATAACCATTTTGTTCTTACATTGAATATCTCTTTGTTCTTGTGAATTGGCTAATTCATTGTTAGAATTCCACTGCTATACTCTCTAATCAATCAAACGTAGATCACTGATCCTAACAAAAATTTTCTAAACTTGTAAAATTTTTAAACTTGTAAAATTAACCATGTAAAATTTGTTCTTGTAAAATTTCTAAACGTAAATTATACCAAAAGTCAACTAAAAAATTAACCTTCAGCATTTGCTACAATGGTGACTGTATTTGATTTTAAACTTGTAAAATTTTTCAAATTGTATTATTTTACTATTTAAAGGAATTCAAACGGGTCATTTAATACTTTTCAAATTTGAGAGACTTTATAGTGAGACGAGCGCAAACATACAGTACACGATCTTCAATCATCATCATCATCATAACATTCAAAGATTTTGTTGTGATTCTTCTCAAAACATTCTTGTCATCGATTAAGAACTACAGTTATTTCTAAGATAATGTATAATTCAATAAAATTTTGAAACCAAGACCTGAGTTTCGGACTGTTAACCTAAATCAAACAATGAACCAGATAATAATGAAGAACACCAAAATCAAACTATTAATGTGATGTAATACACATTTTCGACTTCAATAAACATACAAATTGATAGGAATTCAACTAATATTGAAAACCTTGATAATCATGTTTACTGCGAAAAACAGAGCAAAATGAAAAAGAAAAAAATGTGTAACAAATCAAAGTCACATCATTTATTGAATAGTTCAAACATTGAAACTATGATTGTTAAATGACAAATTCACCATTTGCGATTACAGAAAATCAACAGAAATAACAAGTAGTCTTCCTTGTTAATTTAATGTCAAAACAGATAACTAACACACATGTCTCTTGTGCAGATACATGGAAAATCTTACATGGAGCAAGCTCCATAACGTCAGCGGTTATTTAAACCCTCTTTAGTTGATGATCAACATAAGATGATTAACATGTCTCTTGTTGAAACACCAGCATTGATATCACCAATAATTTGAGACATGGGGTGATTCTTCAGTTCTTGATAAAAATGAGATCTGTGCAAGTGTTTGTAGGACCTTCAGCAGCAGCAGATGTTGATGCAGACTCTTGAAACCAGGAATTAGATGGTAACTCAAAAGATGTAAAGGAATCAGAGATCTCATCAGCATTTGTTGTGGATGGAACTGCTGAAGCTACAGGAACATCAAATTTAGCAGACACAGGCAGTTGGTCACTAAACTTGAATAGGTGAGTATTGATATTATCATCATCATCAATACCACCAGATGGAAGACATGCTGCAGAAGATGATTTATCCACATGATCCGCAACAGCTGGAGGTTGATAAGGAACATATTGCAGTATGTCCAAATCAAATAACTCCACAGGGTTTTGTGGAATCTTGTCCAAAGGAGATTCATTAAACTTCACATGCAAAGTCTCTTCAACTATCTTTGTTCTACAGTTGAAGACTCTGTATGCCTTGCAAGTAGATGAATAACCAACAAAATACCCTGCATCCACCTTAGGATCAAATTTTTGGAGTTGATCCTTTGTGTTGAGAATAAAATAGGGACACCCAAATGCTTTGAAAATGAAATTAGAGGAGCCAAGTGATGGAGAACTTCATATGGAGTCTTCATCAACCTCTGATTTACTAAGACTCTATTCTGCACATAGCAAGCTGTGTTAACAGCTTCAGCCCAAAAGGTCAATGGCAAACCAGAGTCAGCCAGCATGGACCTTGCAGCTTCAATTAGGGTCCTGTTCTTTCTCTCCACTACTCCATTTTGTTCTGGAGTCCTTGGTATGCTAAACTGCCTTTTGATTCCCTTTGAAAGATAAAAATCATCAAGTGTATGGTTTCTGAACTCAGTTCCATTGTCACTCCTAATACACTTGACTGGAAGGGAATACTGCTTCTCAACATACAACACAAAGTGAATAATCTTCTGAGCAACCTCATCCTTTGAATGTAGAAAGAAAGTCCATACAAATCTGGAATAATCATCCACAATTACCAGACAGTATTTTTTCTTTGCCATGCTCATACTCTCACAGGAGCAAATAGATCCATATGCAGTAATTGCAAGTAGGCAGTGGACTTAGGCTCTTCAATGGGAGGGAATGAGACTTTGTGTGTTTTCCTTTTAAACAAGCAGTGCAGGTTTCATCACAGTGGAACTCCTTTATTGGTAAGCCTCTAACTAAACTATTGTGGATTAGCTGGTTCATGTTTTTGAAATTTACATGACCCAACCTTCTGTGCCACAATTTAGATTCTTGAGAAGAGGCTTTGGAAAATAGGCAAGGATTGCCTTTGAGATCTATTTTCTTGGAAAGATCTAAGGCATACACTCTTCTTGTCCTGTTGGCTCTCAGGAGAGTGTGATCATCCAACACCTTATCAATCAAATGCAGAAATTTGGATGACAGAATCCTACAGTTCTGACTGGTGAAAAGAGCAATATGGCCTTTATCACACATTTGACTGACACTCAAGAGGTTGTACTTGAGATTTTCCACATGATTAACATCATCAAACTTTATTTCTCCATTGGAGACAAAGCCGTTGCCAATGATGTAACCCCTAGCATCATTGCCAAAAGAAACAAACCCCTTCTTTCCTTGAGAGTAGTCATGAAGAAGAGAGTTGTTCCCAGTCATGTGCATAGATCCCCCACTGTCTACATACCATATGCTACTTTGGCATGTTGAAGAACCCTGCAATAATAAATAATCAGTTAGTTTTGGAGACCCAAACCTTTTGGTTTTGGGTCTGGTCTCATCAACAGATGGTAAACTAACAGGTTTATTGGAAACAACAGCCTGAGAGGAAGAAGATGGTGAAGAAGAGGAATCCTTTGGCTTGGATCTCCTTTTCTGTGGTTTCAATAGAGGAGCATCTAATTGGTTAACTCTTCCCAATAGATGTTGAACCATCATAATCAGCTGTGTCTGATTTTGTGATAAAGCTTTCAGCTCATCAGACACTTTCCAGTGGAGTTTGATAAGTTCCTATGTTGCACCTTCTTCTTCTGAGCAATCTCAGCTGTCACCTGTTTAACCCCTTCCTTTTTGGATTTCTTTGTGGACTTAAGGGTTACAGGATTTGATGTTGCTGATACAAATATGGTCTCAAACTCAGTTTTCATTTTTACCATTTTCTCTTTAATTTCCTCTTTATGTTTGAGTTTGGAACCTCTTTTGTACCAGCAATCATCTGTAAGATGATTGAACAAACCACATACTTCACATGGTTTCTTCTTCATCTTATGTTGATCATCAACTACAGAGGGTGAAGCAAGAGACTTGTTAATCAACTGCTCAGAAACCCACTAAAAACATACCCGAACACATACAAACACATATAAGCATAACCCCGAGGATAAGATCAGTCAAAAAGACCATAAAATCATGAGTTCTTACCTTGAATTCGAATTCTTTCTTCTTTTTCTTCTTCAAACCCGAGCTCTGCTCTTTCTCTCGCTAAAATCCGGACTCAAAAGTGAAAAGTGGCTTGGCATGGGCGGCCATGCTACTTTTGTACAACATAGAAGTAAATCTTGTACTTTTTACATATTTAACCCCTCATCTTGGGTTAAATAGCCTTTCTTTCTTTTCCTTTGCTTTATTCTTCTTTTTCATTGACTTTAAAATAACTGGGTGTTACAAGTCCACCCCCTTATATAGGTTTCGTCCCTAAAACCTGCTATTCCTTAAAGAATTGTGGGTAATGCTATCTTATCTCTTCCTCAGTCTCCCACGTGGACTCGGATCCCTTCCTGTGCTTCCACTATACACGCACAAGGGGAACCACTTTATTCCTCAGCCTCTTTTCCTTTCGATCAATGATTGCCACTGGTTGCTCCACATAATTGAGCCGTTCATCTACCTCAATATCCTCTAGTGGAACAATCATGTCTTCATCAACTAAGCTTTTTCTCAGATGAGATACATGGAATGTCGGGTGGATTCCACTTAACTCATCAGGTAACTCCAATCTATAGGCTACCTCTCTACCCGAGCAAAGATTCGGAAAGGGTCTATGTGTCTCGGGCTCAACTTGCCCCGCTTTCGGAAATGGATGATACCCTTCCAAGGTGAGACCTTCAACATAACCTGGTCACCCACCTGGAACTCAATAGGTCGACGTCGTTTATTGGCGTACGACTTCTGTCTATCTTTGGCTGCTTTCATGAAGGCCTTGATCTTCTCAAGCTTCTCAGTCGTAGCCTTGATTACCTCGACGGACCCTAACTCTTTTTGACCAATATCACCCCAGCAGACGAGCGTTCTGCATCTCCTACTGTATAGCATCTCGTAAGGTGGCATACCAATGTTGGCATGATAACTGTTGTTGTATGAGAATTCGGCTAACAGTAGGTGGTCATCCCAACTCCCACCAAAATCAATCACACATGCCCCAAGCATGTCCTCCAACGTCTGAATGGTCCTCTCTGACTAACCATCACTTTGAGGGTGATAAGCCGTGCTAATATGTAACCTCGTCCCCATGGCGTCGTGGAACTTCTTCCAGAATTTAGATGTAAACCGGTGTCACGATCAGACACAATGGACACCGGCACACCGTGACGAGTTACAACCTCCTTGATGAACAGATCAGCCAACCACTCGGATGAATATGTCTCGCGAATCGGTAGGAAGTGAGCACTCTTCGTCAGAAGGTCCACAATCACCCTATGGCATCGTACCCTTTCGGTGTACGTGGCAGCTTCGTAATGAAATCCATGGTTATGTGCTCCCACTTCCATTCCAGTATATCCAAAGGTTGGATTTTCCCATACGGCTTTTGATGCTCGGCCTTCACTTGTAAACAAGTAAGGCACTTACTCACATACCCCACCACATCACGCTTCATACCCATCCACCAATAATCTTTCTTTATGTCTTGATACATCTTTGTGGCACCAGGATGAATGGAGTATCGAGTCTTGTTAGCTTCATCCATAATCTTCACCCGTAGATCCCCAAAACGAGGAATCCACACACGACCGAATCGAGTTCTAACACCGAGTGTGTTTTCACCCAATTCCCCAACCAGACCTCTCATTCTTTCAGAGTTAAGATGATCTTCTTTCAGTGCCTCATCTTGAAATTCTTTGACTTGCTTCATCACATCAAAGGTGATGATCAACTGATATCCTTTCACCCAAATCGGCTCGGGCCTCTCTTTTCGGCTAAGGGCATCTACCACCACATTGGCCTTGCCCGGATGGTAATGGATCTCACAATCATAATCCTTTATAAGCTCCAACCACCTCCTCTACCTCATGTTCAGATCCTTTTGCTCGAATAAGTACGTCAAGCTCTTGTGGTTAGTGAAGATAGTGCACTTCGTACTGTAAAGATAGTGCCTCCAAATGTTTAGTGCGAAGACCACGGCTGCTAGCTCCAATTCATGAGTAGGGTAGTTAACCTCATGAACCTTTAGCTATCGGGATACATAGGCTATAACCTTCCCTCTCTGTATCAACATGCACCCGAAACCCGAGTAGGAAGCATCAGAATAACCACCAGATCTTCGCTCCCATCGGGTAATGACAGAACAAGAGCTTGAGTCAATCTCACCTTCAATTCTTCAAACGCCTTCTCTTGAGCTTGACCCCATACGAACTTCACATCTTTTCGAGTCAACTTGGTTAGTGGAGAAGCGATCTTCGAAAAGTCATGAATGAATCTCCAGTAGTAACCCGCCAAACCCAAGAAATTGCAAATCTCGGATGGCGTCTTTGGAGATTTCCATTGCATCACTGCCTCCACCTTAGCCGGGTCAACCATGATCCCCTCAGGATTCACCACATGACCCAAGAACTGAACTTCACGCAACCAAAATGCACACTTGGAGAATTTGGCATACAGTTTCTCCCTTCTCAACGTCTCCAGAACCTCTCGAATATGACCGGCATGCTCATCCTCGCTTTTCGAATAAATCAGGATATCATCAATGAACACAATTATTGATTTATCCAACATTGGCCGACACACCGATTCATCAGATCCATAAAAGCAGCTGGGCATGGTCAAACCAAAAGACATGACGAGAAACTCGTAGTGATCGTAATGCTTACGGAAAGTTGTTTTAGGAATATCTTGCTCCTTCACCTTCAACTGATGGTAGCCCAATCGAAGATCGATCCTTGAAAACCAACTAGCACCTTGATGTTGATCGAACAAATCATCTATCCTCAGTAAGTGGTATCGGTTCTTCACCGTCAACTTGTTCAGTTCGCGGTAGTCAATGCACATCCTCATACTACGTCCTTCTTCTTTACAAACAGGACCAGAGCACCCCAAGGAGATATACTCGGTCTAATGAATCCTTTATCAAGCAGCTTTTGCAACTGCTCCATCAACTCATTCATCTCTGTCGGAGCCAAACGATACGGTGCCTTGGCAACGGGTTGGGCACCCGGTATCAAATCAATCTAGAATTCCATCTCACGGTCAGGTGGCACTCCTGATAGGTCTTCTGGGAATACATCTGGAAAGTCACACACCACGGGTACATCGGATAGTTGCGGTGTTGGCATATCCACTCCTTTACATAGGCCAAGTAGGCACTACATCCACGCCTTATAACTTTCCCGCCACCGCCATTGAGATTACCTTTGGAATCGTAGTCACCCAATCACCATAAACTGTCACCAAACTACCGTCAGGCGTTGTCAAAAGGATCATCTTCTTACGGCGCACAATGTTTGCCTCGAAGTCCGCCAACCATCCATCCCAAGGACCAAATCAAAACCACCCAAGGTCATCATGAATGGTCTAATAGGAAACTTATGACCTTCTAGCTCCACATCACAGCCCTCTAATATCTCAGAAATCCTGGTAGACTTACCTATGGCAGTTTCTACATCGAAGGGCGCATTAATACGTCTACTAGTAGCAGGCAACTTAGCACAGAAAGCAGCAAAAATAAAACTTTTACCGGCACCCGAATCAAATAACACCGAAGCTAAAGTTTGGTTCACTAGAAACGTACTGGACACGACATCAGGGTCCGTCCTAGCTTCCTCCTGTGTCATTGTGAATGCTCTGGCGCTCGCCTTTGGTCCTTCCCTCCAGTTTTCTTCTCCGCCCGCCCCGGAACCCTCGGCCCTGCTGCTTACAATCCCTGCTCATATGACCCCTTCCCCGTAGTTGAAACACTTCATAGCTCCACAGTCTCTAGCCATATGACCAGGCTTTCCACACTTGAAACAAACATTCAAACCCCATCTACACTCGCCACCGTGCTCCTTCCCCACTTGCTACACTTTTTCAACCCCGCACTTGATGTGACCACATGGCGCTCATCCACACGAGGCCTTCTTATTACTCGTCGAGGCACCACCTCGACCAAACCTCTTCGCATTCTAGTTTCTATCACCTCTACCCTTTCGACTACCTTTAGTCACCACCACCACAATCCTCTCAACATACAATCTCCCTGCTAGATCCACTGCTGACCTAAACGTGCTTGGTCGGGCAGCGATCATGTGTCTGCGAATGTCCGTCGGCAAGCCCTAAATATACTACCTCTTGATCTTCAAAGATAGAGGTGTCACCTAATCCGGCACCAGACGTGCCATTTCATTGAACTTTGTGGTGTACTCTTGGTGTGTCATCTTTCCTCCCTCCGGTTGCATGAAACTCCCTCTCGACCTTATCCATTTCCTGATGAGGACAAAACTCCTCGATCACCACTTCTTCAACTCTGACCATCTCATTCTCCCGATCGAGCCCGACTACCCTCAGCTTGGACTATATTGTCCCACCAGCATAGAGCCGAGTCCACAAAAGAGTGGGTAGCGAACTTAACCTTTGGTTCTCCTCGGCACTCGCTGATATCAAGTATAGCCTCCATTTCCCTCACCAGTGAGCAGTAGCAGTGCCATTTCAATTAAAAGTAGGGGGCTTGCATCTCATGAATACCCTGTAGTTACAGCCTCGTACTGCCTCCCGCACAGGCTCTCACAGCTCGCTTCTTCCTCTTCTTCTTCATCATCAGACAGAACCATCATAGTCTCGGGATGTCTTCTTTCCGCCCGTAGGTCCACTCCTCCCTTCTCTCTCTCCCTCTCTAACTGCCTTTATCACTTCGGTCACCACAGACGGTGGATCATCTGCATGACTTGATGCACTTCTTCTATAACTACCTCCTTCACTGAGGCTCTCAGGTTAGCACTCTCATCTCCACCTTCGGGATGAGGGTTTTTGGTCTTCATGAACCACCTTTTTGGCCCTAGGACTTCCTCTCGTAACCCGTGGTTCAGCACACCATGTCCACCACCACGCGAAGCTTTAGATGATCTCCACTGGCCATCCTCTAACTCACACTGAAGGGTTTAAACACTAATATGGTCACTCAAGGAAATGGCTTAGTTTATTGCAAGTATAGAAAGTCCCTAATTATAGTGGTCAGTTGTAATTAGCCACTTACTTTACTCTTCATACCTCAAGCATTACCTGTCCTGACTACATCAGCATTTAAATCTACATACAACACATAGCCACAATACCATGCGCACGTAAAACCAGTTAACTTTACAAAAAAACCTGATGGCACGCGGCTACTCAGATTGGCATCCCATTCCTATTCCGTCCCATTCTCAATTTAAGTTAAGGTTTATTTTGAAAATTTACCCATTTCACTTAAACTTTGGCTCTGATATCAACTTGTAAGGCCCCATTCCCAAGACGCCTACAGCTGGTAAATCATCGCACATAAAACATATACTTTGCATAATCTTTAAACATTGCAGTGGAAACATAAACAAATGGCATTTCATTTCATCATAAAAACTTTTGCAAAATAATGCACCATTTGTCGGTTACAAAATTACATTTGTTGTATTACATCACAAAGACTTTAAATAAATGAATGCCATCCAGAAGAGCTAAGCAGCTACCTTATGCCATCCCCAGCAACCCTACCTGCCAACTAGAAAATGCATAAAAGTCAGCGTTGCTGAGTGAGTTCTAGTTTTATAGCAAAACATACTTTTCTTTCATAAAACCATCCTTTCTTTTAAAATCATATTATACTTACATTCGTTCATGATCATACATTATACATACACACAAATAGTATCATTATTATCTTTGTCATTCTTTCGTTCATACTTTCATTCATTCATCATTACTTCTGTGAAATGTACATTACCTCGAACATTGTGCACGAAGCGGGTAACTGGGCCTGAGGTCTTTCATAGACTTGAACATTGTGCACGAAGCTGACTCTAGTACCTAGGGTAAGTACATTCACCATAATCTTTCTCTTTCATTTTGGATCAATGCCATATGCTATACCCCGAACATTGTGCACGAAGAGAGTAACTCGGCCTGAGGTCTTTCATAGAACTCAAACATTGTGCACGAAGCTGACTCCAATACCTAGGGCAAGCGACAAGGATTCCATACGTATGGTCAATCACAAAGATTAGACCACAGTGTGCATCCTTCTGGGGTAGCTAACCGCACATAGTTGAGCTAACACCCTTCATTGGGTGTGAACCTCCATACATCTGCTTGCAAGCCTTTCTTACATTCATTCATTAATGCATGCATTCATTCATCATGTTCCTCTTTCATTATCTTTCACTTTACGTTACATAATACTTCGTTCATTCATTATCATACATGTAAAGTCATAGGAAAGATAATTTAAATCATCACAAGGAACATAAACATATCATCATACATCATCATGCAGGGCATCATACATACATAACATACATCATGCATAGCCATGCAACATCATCATCATCGTCATGCATAAACATCAAGCACATAACATTACATGCCCATCATACCATTTATGACCTCAAAAGTCAACTTACATAACCCCCGGGAACCTCCTAGGTCAAAGCCTACATTACCTCTTTTTTCCCAGAAAGTCAGAATTTTTCTAAGTGTTCATCCGCATTTCCTATAGTCATGTGCATTTCCTATAGTTTATCCGCATTTGCTATAGTCCATCCGCATTTGCCTTATTGTTCATCCGCATTGGATTTACTTAATCCACATTTGTCATCTGCATTAACCTAACATCCGCATTTCCATACTTGGTCAAATGGTCATCCGCATTAACTCACTTTGTTCATCCGCATCTCCATACTTAGTCAATGCTCGTCTGCATTGGCTCACTTCATCTGCACTGACTTACTTTGCTTATCCGTATTTCCATACTTAGTCAAACGCTCATCCGCATTGGCTCACTTCATCCGCATTGACTTACTTTGCTCTTCCGCATTTCCATACTTAGTCAAATGCTCATTCGCATTTCCTACACTGAGTCAATGCTCATCTGCATTGACTTCATCCGCATTGACTTACCCATTGGTTAGTTTTCATCCGCATTAACCCTTTTTCATCCGCATTTAAAAACTTATCAAGTGGGTCTAAAACATCATACTCAATTCTCATGCACCATTCATCATGTTCTAAGCTTAAATCTTACCCTCTAAGCCTTAGACACACAATCATACATCATCAAGCATGAACATAGTCACACATCACATCATAACATCATCATACACACATTCAAGCATACGGGTCTGAAACCCAGTTAAATAAAAACATACATTCATGCATTTCCAGCCCTAAATTCAGTTAAAAACCAGCAAAAGAGGGGTCCTGGAACTCACCTTTGTAGCTTTTGAGTATGGCTTCTGCCAAACTCGTTTGCAAGTTGAATTCCACTGCTCAGAAACCCACTAAAAACATACCCGAACACATACAAACACACATAAGCATAACCTCAAGGATAAGACCAGTCAAGAACACCATAAAAGCATGAGTTCTTACCTTGAACTTTAATTCTTTCTTCTTGTTCTTCTTCAAACCCGAGCTCTGCTCTTTCTCTCTCTAAAATCTGGACTCAAAAGTGAAAAGTGGCATGGCCTGGGCGGCCATGCTACTTTTGTACAACATAAAAGTAAATCTTGTACTTTTTACATATTTAACCTCTCATCTTGTGTTAAATAGCCTTTCTTTCTTTTCCTTCGCTTATTCTTCTCTTTCTTTGACTTTAAAATAACCGAGTGTTACACTAAATTCTTAACCTTTGATTCAAGGTTTGAGAGTTTAGAAAAAGGACTCGAATGGTGAGTTGTAGACTTCCCTCATCTTCTTTTGAAGAATCATGTGGAGATGAGGTACATACCTTGTATGTTCATCCTCACCATTAGATGTGGTTTCTTAGCACCCTGGTTTCCCCTACCTAATGATGTCTCTTCCGAGTCATCAAAGGGCATGTTTGTCGTAGATTCAGTCTTAGAAATGTTACCACTGTCATCAGGATCCAATGAGGCTCCTTCAGTAGTGGAAGCTAAATCCACATGTGTCCTTTTAACATTAGTGGGACTCACCTTAGTTTGGGCTTGCTGATGGGGGCTAGAGATAAGAGGTCTCTCTAGGCTCTATTGATCCTTAAGAGGGTGTTGTGGATCAACATCATTTCCTTGAAGAGACATAATCTCCACATCATTTCTTATGAGTAAGTTAGTAAAGGATATTCAGGTTATTCCTAATGACCTAGGCTTTGGTCATTGTCTATTGGGATTGAGCCTATGAGAAGGTTTTCCCTTTTTGGATGATCAAGAAAGTATAGGGACTCATTTTTAGGGGTTTTAGCTTGGGTTTCAGGCTCATGGGTTTGAGGACCGAGGAGACTCAAAACCCTTATTTAGGTTAAAAGTGAAGGATGGTGTGACTCAGACTTAGTGGGAGCCTATGGTTCTACTCTAGTCTTTTGGGATTGAACAGGGGGAACTTGTTCAATCAGAGTACATTAAACAAGGCTTTGTTTGGGAAGTCTCCAGTAATGATTTTATGAGGGTTGTTGCTAGTGTGGGTTCATCACCTATGGGAATAACAGGGATGTCACCCAGATCTATGTGCTCAGTCATACCTGGAAGAAGTGGAGTGTGTCTTCTGGTGAAGTTGGTGGACATCCTTTTAGAATTTTGAAGATGGTCGGCCTCATGTGAGGGACTAGCAGAGTAGGTGCGTAGACAAGCTTGCTCTAGTCTAACTCACAGTTGATGAAGTGCTGGATGAACCGATGATACATGTAAAATGTCTCCCTTTGAAGGTTACCCATCAAATTGGTCAGCACAAACTTTGAATAATTTAATCGAAGGCCTCTTACCAACCCATGAACTAGGCATCCTAGTTACTATGAAATTTGATCCATCCCCCAGATTTATTTGACAAGAAGTGAAGGACTATATGCAACAAGAACTTCAAATGATAAGAGAAATTGAATTTGTATATTGTTGACCTGCTAACGTCACCTCCATATCCATTAAGGTATATGTGTTGTCAATCTCTGCCCTGGGGAACTCGGTTTAAGAACCTTCATTGTGCAGTTCAAGATGCTCCCTGATAAGTTGTTCAGATATGATCAACTATTGACCATAGATGCTTGACCTTATAACCCTAATGCCATTTATGGTTATAATCTATGCATTCCCCCAAAATTCAGATGTGCGGTTTTGTAGACCACACATTATGCATGCAGTGTTAACTTTTGGGGAACTTGAGGATTGTTGTTTCTTGTTTTTCTTGTTTTCATCAGTAGTCTTTCCCTTTAACTTCCGATCCCTTTGTAGGACAGGTGTGTTGGTATTACACACTTTTTTTGGATTAGAGTTTCCTACCACCTAAATCCATCCAAAATGAACACACCTTTTTTCTTTGGGTTGATTTCAACTTGGATTCAACCACTCTCTTAGCAGTTTTTATTACTACCTTAGCCATGTTTCTTCTGGCTTTGGTGGTTAAGGGTTGATCATAACCTGTAAGAGAGGGTTGGTTTACTTAGTCTCCAAAGTTGCATCACTCTTTGACTCATGAGAAGATGGGTCAGTAGTTGGAACCTCTTGCTCTTCAGTCCTACATCTTGGTTGTCTAATAGACTCATAAGAATATGGTGGAGCAATTTTATTGGTCCTAACCCATTTTTGTTTTGATAATAAAGTTTTCAATGAGAGGATGATGCAAGAATGTCTTGGAAGTTTGCTCAGAGATAGCATGTTTCCTCGCTTGACCCTCAGCTATGACAAGCTAGGCTTCAGCCTTAGTCAATTTGAATATCAAATCTTTGATTTGAGTCTTGTAGTTGGTATGTCTTCTTTTAACAAGGACACAATTTTCTCTAACTCTTCAATTTTCTTTTGATAGCTAGATTCATCCCTTTTAAAATCAGATTTTAAGATATTTAAAGACTCAATATCAGATTTGATCTCCATATTGCAATCTTGATATAACTTAACTATAGCAACACAAGGTAGAGTACAGAGGTGTTCATATACCTTGTTGTCATCAGTTCTAGCCATTAATGCTTGAGCAGGAGTCATATCCTGTACCATAAAGCTCGAGTCAACTTATTAAGCCACAATAACTATTTTAGTTGACTTCCCTAAAGCTTTATGTATAGCAGGATTTGTGGAGGCTTGAGAGGTTCCGGATTGGATTTGGGTCCCTTGCAGTCCCTGGAAAAGGGACCAAGTTGGTTACAGTTGTAACATTTTTCCTTTGTCTTGTCAAACCCAAACTTGTGGTTAGTTGGGTTCTGGGGAAACTTGTAACACCCGGTTATTTTAAAGTCAAAGAAAGAGAAGAATAAAGCAAAGGAAAAGAAAGAAATGCTATTTAACCAAGATAAGGGGTTAAACATGTAAAAAGTACAAGATTTACTTTTTATGTAGTACAAAAGTAGCATGGCCGCCCATGCCATGCCACTTTTCACTTTTGAGTTCGTAATTTTAGAGAGAGAAAGAGCAGAGCTTGGGTTTGAAGAAGAACAAGAAGAAAGAATTTGAATTCAAGGTAAGAATTCATGCTTTTATGGTGTTCTTGACTGGTCTTATCCGCGGGTTTATGCTCATGTGTGTTTGTATGTGTTCGGGTATGTTTTTAGTGGGTTTCTAAACGGTTAAATTCAATTTGCAAATGAGTTTGGAGGAAGCCATTCTCAAAAGCTGCAAAGGTGAGTTCTAGGATCCCTCTTTTACTGGTTTTTACTGATTTTGGGGCTGGAGCTGCATGAATGTATGTTTTATTAAGCTGGGTTTCGGACCCGTATGCTTAAATGTGTGTATGATGATGTTAGGATGTGACGTGTGACTATGTTCATGCTTGATGATGTATGATTGTGTTTCTAAGGCTTAGAGGGTAAGATTTAAGCTTAGAACATGATGAATGGTGCATTGGAATCGAATCTGATGTTTTAGACCCACTTGTTAAGTTTTTAAATCTGCCTAAGTGTTTGGAAGTAAATACGGATAGAAAGGGTTAATGCAGATGAATATTAACCAATGGTAAGTCAATGCGGATGAAGTATGTAAATGCAGATGAGCATTTGAATAAGTCTGGAAATGCGGATGAAATCAAATGCAGATGAAGTCAATGCCGATGAAGTTAAATACGGATGAAGTCAATGCGGATGAGCATTTCACTAAGTCTGGGAAAGGCGGATGAAGTCAAAGGCGGATGAAGTCAAATGCGGATGAAGTCAATGCGGATGAGCATTTGACTAAGTCTGGAAATGCAGATGAAGTAAATCCGATGCGGATGAACAATAAGCCAATGCGGATGAACTATAGCAAATGCGGATGAACTATAGGAAATGCGGATGAACACTTAGGATAAATTCTGACTTTTGGGTGAAGAAGGAGTAATGTAGGCTTTGACCTAGGAGATTCCTCGGGTTTATGTAAGTTGACTTTTAAGGTCATAGATGGTATGATGGGCATGTAATGATATGTGATTGATGCTTATGATGATGATGATGATGATGTTGCATGGTTATACATGATGTATGAATGTATGTATGATGCCCTGCATGATGATGTATGAATGATATGTTTATGTTCCTTATGATGATGCATGTTTATCTTTCCCATGACTTTGCGTGTTATGATAGTGAATGAACGAAGTATTATGTAACGTAAAGTGAAAGATAATGAAAGAGGAACATAATGATGAATGCATGCATTAATGAATGAATGAATGAATGTAAGAAAGGCTTGCAAGCAAATGTATGGAGGTGCACACCCATTGTAGGTGTTAGCTCAACGGTTTGCGGGTTAGCTACCCCAAAGGATTCACATTGGGGCCTTTCTTTGTGATTGACCATATGGATGAACCATTGTTACGTGTCTTAGGTACTATGACCACCTGGTGCTGGGCTCCACCGATGAAGGTCTTTTATAGGCTTAGTCTAGTATCATGAGCATGAAGGGCATAGCCTATGACAATGGATAAGAACTTTACCCTAGGTACTGTGACACTTGGTGCTGGGCACCACCGATGAAGGTCTTTTATAGGCTTAGGCATAGTATCACGAGCATGAAGGGTAAAGTTCATGGTGATGATGAAAGTAATGAATGAAATGATGAATGAATGAAAGTATGAATGAAAAAATGACGAAGATAATAATGATATTATCTGTATGTACGTACGATGTATGATCACGAATGAATGTAAAGTATAATGTGATTTTAAGAGAAAGGATGGTTTTATGAAAGAAAAGTATGTTTTATTATAAAACTAGAACTCACTCAGCAACGCTGACTTTTATGTGTTTCCAGTTGGCAGGTAATGTTGCTGAGGATGGCACGAGGTAGCTGCTTAGCTCTTTTGGATGGCATCCATTTATTCAAAGATTTTGTGATGTAATACAACAAATGTAATTTTGTATCCGACAAATGATGCATTATTCTACATAAGTTTTTATGATGAAATGAAATGCCATTTTTGAATGTGTCCGCTGCGAATGTTTATGTAAAATAACTATAAATATATGCTTTATGTGCAATGGTTGACCAGCTGTAAGCATCCCGGAAATGGGGCCTTACAAGTTGGTATCAGAGCCAAAGTTGAAATGAAATGGGTAAATTTTCAAAATAAACCTAACTTAAACTGAGAATGGGATGGAAAGAAAAGGGATGCCAATCTGAGTAGCTGCGTGCCATCCGGTATTTTCGTAAAGATAACTGGTTGTATGTGTGCATGGTATGTGGTTATGTGTTGTATGTAGATTTAATACTGATGTAGTCAGGATAGGTAATGCTTGGGGTATGAAGAGTAAAGTAAGTGGCTAATCACAACTCGCCACTGTAATTAGGGACTTACTATACTTGCCATAAACTTAGTCGTTTCCTTGAATGACCGTATTAGTGTTTAATCTTTCAGTGTGAGTTAGAGGATTGTTGGTGGTAGATCATCTAAAAAGCTTCATGTGGTGGTGGGCGTGGTCCTGAACCACGGTTACAAGAGGAAGGCCTAGGGCCGAAAAGGTGGTTCATGAAGAACCAGAAACCCCTCAGCCGAAGGGCGGAGATGAGAGTGCTAACCTGAGAGCCTCAGTAAAGGAGGCAGTTGTGGAGGAAGTGCATCAAGTCATGCAGACGATCCTAACGTCTGTGGTGACTAAAGTGATAAAGGCAGTTAGAGAAGGGGAGAGAAGGGAAAGGAGTAGATCTATAGGCGAAAGGAGACAGCCCGAGACTGAGACGGTTCCGTCTGATGACGAAGAAGAGGAAGAAGCAAAGCCTGTGTAGGAGACAGTACGAGGCTGTAACTACGGGGTGTTTATGAGATGCAAGCCCCCTACTTTTGATGGTAACGGCACTGCTGCTGTTGCTCACTGGTGGGTGAGGGAAATGGAGGCTGTACTTGATATCAGCGAGTGACGAGAGGACCAGAAGGTTATGTTCGCTACCCACTCTTTTGTGGACTCGGCCTGTGTGCTGGTGAGACAATATAGTCCAAGCCGAGGGTAGTCGGGCGATCGGGAGAATGTGATGGTTAGAGCTGAAGAAGTTGGTGATCGACGAGTTTTGTCCTCATCGGGAAATGGATAAGGTCGAGAGGAGTTTCTGCAACTGGAGGCGGAAACGATTACACACCAACACTACACCACCAAATTTAACGAAATGGCACGTCTGGTGCCGGATTAGGTGCACCTCTGTCTTGAAAGATCAAGAGGTACATTCAGGGATTGTCAGCAGATATTAGCAGGCACATGATTGCCGCCCGACCAAGCACTTTAGGTCGGCGGTGGATTTGGCGGGAAGGTTATATGACGAAAGGGGTGTGGTGGTGGTGGCTGAAGGTAGTCAGAAGGGTGGAGGTGATAGGAACTATAATGGGAAAAGGTTTGGTCGGGATGATGCCTCGACGGGTAAAAAGAAGGCAGGGTGGACGACCGCCGTGTGGTCGTGTCGGGTGTGAGTACGAAGAGTGTGGTAGGTGTGGAGAGAGCGTAGTGGGGAATGTAGGTTTGGGTCAAACTTGTGCTTTAAATATGAGAGGGCGGGGCATATGGCCAGGACTGTCGTACGCCCTGGTGCCTTAACTGTGGTGAAGAGGGTCATATGAATAGGGAGTGGAAGAAGCCAAGGCCGAGGGTTCTGGGGCGAAGAAAACTAGAGGTGAAGGACCAAGGGCGAGCGCCATGGCATTGACCATGACACAGGAGGAGGCTAGGACGGACCCTGACATTGTGTCCGGTACGTTTCTAGAGAACCAATCTTTAGCTTCTGTGTTATTTCATTCGGGTGGCAGTAAAATTTTTATTTCTACTGCTTCTGTGGCTAAGCTGCCTGTTAGTAGTAGACGTGTGATACGCCCTTTGATGTAGAAACTGCCATAGGTAAGTCTACCAGGATCTCTAAGATGATAGAGAACTGTGATGTGGAACTTGAGGGTCATAAGTTTCCTCTTAGACCGTTTGTGATGACCTTAGGTGGTTTCAATTTGGTTCTTGGGATGGATTGGTTGGCGGACTCCAAGGCGAACATTGTGTGTCGCAAGAAGATGATTCGTTTAATAGCACCTGACGGGAGTTTGGTAATGATTTATGGGGATTGAGTCACGACGATTCCAAAGGTGATTTTGATGGCGGTGGCGGGAAAGTATATGAGGCATGGATGTAATGCCTACTGGCCTATGTAAAGGATGTAGACATGCCAACACCATAACTGTCTGATGTACCGGTTGTGTGTGACTTTTCAGACGTGTTCCCAGAAGACTTACCAGGAGTGCCACCGACAGAGAGATGAATTTCAGATTGATCTGATACCGGGTGCCCAAACTGTTGCCAGGCACCGTATCGATTTGCTCCGACGGAGATGAAGGAGCTGATGGAGCAGTTGCAAGAGCTGCTTGATAAGGGTTTATTAGACCGACTATCTCTCCTTGGTGCCCCGGTCCTATTTGTGAAGAGAAAAGACGGTAGTATGAGGATGTGTATTGACTACCGTGAGCTTTACAAGTTGACGGTGAAGAACCGATACCCCTTACCGAGGATAGATGATTTGTTCGATTAGCTTCGAGGTGCTAGTTGGTTTTCAAGGATCGCCTTCGATCGGGCTATCATCACATAAATTAAAGGAGTCGGATATCCCTAAATAGCTTTTCGCTTGCGCTACGGTCACTACGAGTTTCTCCGTCATGTCTTTTGGTTTGACCAATGCGCGAGCTGCTTTTATGCACCTGATGAATCGGGGTGTCGGCCGATGTTGGATAAATTAGTGTTGTGTTCATTGATGATATCCTGATTTATATCGAAAAGCAAGGATGAGCATGCTGGTCATATTCGATAGGTTTTGGAGACGTTGAAAAGGTGAAACTGTATGCCAATTCTCCAGGTATGCATTTTGGTTGCGTGAAGTTCAGTTCTGGGGTCATGTGGTGAATCCGAGGGGATCATGGTGGACCCGGCTAAGGTGGAGGCAGTGATGCAATGTAAATCTCAAAAGACGCCATCCGAGATTTCAGTTTCTTGGGTTTCGCGGTTTACTATAGGAGATTCATTTAAGACTTTTCCAAGATCGCTTCCTCCACTAACCAAGTTGACCCGAAAAGATGTGAAGTTCGTATGGGGTCAAGCTCAAGAGAAGGTGCTTGACTACTTGCCAGTTCTTTTGAAGAACTTCTTTGCTATGAAAGTTAACAGAGCCATCTGTTGGACAATGCATCAAACAGTTCTTTAGCTGACTTGCAATGCTTAAAACCCACCATGATGGAGTTAGGTATTGTAGTCATCAGAACTGACATAGTGTTGCAGTCAATGTCCAGCTTTTTGCAGTCTTCAACAGAGTAATCTTCTACAACCTTTTCTATCATACATAGCATCGTTTCCTCTAGGTGCAACAACCATAGATTGCTATATTTTGCCATCTTGGTTCCTGATGAAGCCTTCGATATGTTTGCTCCATGATCTAAAGTTTTCAGGGGTGATGATGGGTGCTTTGGTCATCATCTCCATCTCAACTTCAGACTTTTGTTTGAGGGCATTTTTAGGGTGATGAAAGAAAGGGTGAAAGAAAGGTTGATTTGGATGGTAAGATCTCACAATCAAGAGCCTAAAAAGCTCTAATACCATGTAAGGCCCCGTTCCCGGGACGCTTACAGCTGGTCAATCATTGCACATAAAACATATATTTACATCATTTTAAAGAAAACGTTGCAGTGGAAACATTAAAACAACATTTCACTTCATTAAAATAAACACTTTTGAAAATAATACAACATTCATTACAAAATATCATATGTTCACATTATAATGCAAAAACAATGTACAAAAGAATGCATCCAAAAGAACTGAGTAGCCGCCCCGTGCCATCCCTAGCAACATTACCTGTCAACTAGAAACACATAAAAGTCAGCGTTGCTGAGTGAGTTCTACTATTATACTAAAACATACTTTATCTTTCGTTTAAAACCGTTATTACTTTCTTTCAAAATCATACTATATTGTCATACATGATCACACATCGTACATACACATAGATAATAGTTATTATCTTCATCAACCATTTATTAACTTCCATTCATTCATACTTTCTTACTTTCATTCATACGTTCATCGTTACCTTTTTCATTCCATCAAAACCATGAACTTTACCCCCACCGTTATGCATAAAGCGAGTACTGGGTCGGGGCCTATCATAGAGCCCCCGTCATGGTGCATAGCAGCCTGGCCACAATACCTAAGGGTATTCAGGTGTACCATTGTTATGTGTTATACCCACAGTCATGCATAAAGCGGATACTGGGTCGAGGTCTATCATAGCTCCTGTCATTGCGCACAGCAGCCTGGCCACAGTATCTAGGGTAAGCGACAAAGTTCTATACAATCGTCGGTCATAAAGACGGACCCCGGTGTTCATCCTTCTGGGGTAGCTAACCTGCACACCATTGGACTAACACCCTTCATTGGGCATGTTCCCACATACAAGGATTGCAAGACTTACTTTACTTTCCTTCGTTCATTAATGCATGCATTCATTCATCATGTTCCTCTTTTCATTATCTTCCACTTTATGATACTTGTATTTCATCATTACCATTCACGTAAAGCCACGGGAAAATAACCACACACAATAAAGAGGACATCAACATAAACAACAAACATCACCGTACACAGCAACATCATACATATATAACATACATCATACCCATCATAAATGAGCATCAATCATACATCATAAAATCATCATACAATGCCCATCACATCATCTATGACCTCAAAAGTCAACTTACATAGCCCCCGGGAACCTCCCAAGTCAGAGCCTAATTTCACTTTTCCCCAAAAAGTCAGAAATATTCTAAGTGTTCATCCGCATTTCTTTTACTGAATGGTCAATGCTCATCCACATTAGTTGTTCATCCGCATTTCCCCAACACTCTTCCGCATTGACTTACTTAGTGGTCAATGCTCATCCGCATTGACTGTTCATCTGCATTTCCCCAATACTCATCCGCACTGACTTACTTAGTGGTCAATCATCATCCGCATTGACTGTTCATCCCCATTCCCCAATACTCATCCGCACTGACTTACTTATTGGTCAATGCTCATCCGCATTAACTGTTCATCCACATTTCCCCAATACTCATCTGCGTTGACTGTTCATCCACATTTCTTTTGAACACTTTGGCAGATTCTAAAACTTAGACACATGAGCCCTAAACATTAGATTTTAGTTCCCAACACTGTCTACCATGCTCTAAGCTTAAATCTTACATTTTAGCCTTAGAAACACAACCATAACATCATCAAGCATGAACATAGCCCAACATCACATCATAACAACAACATACACACATTCAAACATGCGGGTATAAAACCCAGTTTTATAAAAACATAAGTTCATGCATTTCTAGCCCCAAAACAGTTAAAAACTAGTAAAAAGAGGGGTCCTAGAACTCACCTTTGCAACTCTTGAGTATGGCTTTTTCCAAACTCGTCTGTAATTGAGTTCAACCGCCTAGAAACCCACTAAAACATACAACCGAACACACACAACACACATAAGCATACAACCAAGCCAATGCAAGTTAAGAACACTTAAAACCTGAATTCTTACCTTGAATTCGAAGTTTCAGCTTGTTCTTCTTCAAAAATCCGAAACTTCTACTCTGCTACTCTCTCTCTAACATCCGAGAATTATGTGGTGTAGAAAGACTGATGGGCGGCCATCACCTTTTACACCCACTTTTTTCAAACCTTTTGTCCTTTTGACATGTTTTACCCCTCCATTAGGGTAAAATATATTTTCTTTCTTTTCTTCACTTTATTCTTTCTTTTTTGTCTTTAAAAATAACCGGGTGTTAAAAGTCACCCCTTAAATAGGTTTCATTCCCAAAACACATTATTCCTCGAACAGACATAGGTAATGCTGTCTAATCTCTTCTTAAATCTCCCATGTAGACTCAGACCCCTTCCTATGCTTCCACTGTACACGCACAAGAGGAACCACTTTATTCCTCAGCCTCTTCTCTTTTCGATCAATGATCGCCACTGGTTGCTACACATAATTCAGCCATTCATCTACCTTGATATCCTCCAGTGGAACAATATATCTTCGTCTGCCAGATATTTTCTCAGATGAGATACTTGGAATGTCGGATGAATTCCACTTAACTCATCTGGTAACTCCAGTCTATAGGCCACCTCTCCTACTCGAGCAATGATTCGAAAAGGCCCTATGTATCTCGAGCTTAACTTGCCTCGTTTTCTGAACCGAATGATACCCTTCCAAGGTGAGACCTTCAACATAACCCTGTCACCCACCTGGAACTCAATCGGTCTATGTCATTTATCAGCATACAACTTCTGTCTATCTTTGGCTACCTTCATGGACGCCTTGATCTTTTCAAGCTTCTCAGTCGTAGCCTCGATCACCTCAACGCTTCCTAACTCTATCTGACCAATATCACCCCAACACACGGGTGTCCTATATCACCTACCATATAGCATCTCATAAGGGGGCATACCAATAGCTTCTATGATAACTGTTGTTATATGAGAACTCAGCTAACGGTAAGAGGTCATCCTAACTTCCTGCAAAATCGATAACACATGCCCGAAGCATATCCTCCAATGTCTGAATAGTCCTTTCTGACTAACCATCCGTTTGGGGATGATAAGACATGCTAAAATGTAACCTCATCCCCATCGCGTCGTGGAATACCTTCCAAAATTTAGATGTAAACCGGGTGTCACGATCAGACACAATAGACACCGGCACACCATGATGAGTTACAATTTCCTTGATGAATAGATCCGCCAACCTATCGGATGAATATATCTCGTGGATTGGTAGGAAGTGCGCACTCTTCGTCAAACGGTCAACTATCACCCATATGGGATCATACCCTTTAGGGGTAGGTGGTAGCTTCGTAATAAAATCCATGGTGATGTGCTCCCACTTCCACTCTGGTATATCCAAACGTTGGATCTTCCCATACGGCTTTTTGTGCTCAGCCTTCACTTGCAAACAAGTAAGGCATTTGCTCACATACTCCACCACATCACGTTTTAAATCCAGCCACCAATAGTCTTTCTTCATGTCGTGGTACATCTTTGTAGCACCGGGATGAGTAGAGTATCGAGTCTTGTGAGCTTCGTCCATGATCTTCAGGCATAGATCCCCAAAATGAGGAATCCACATCCACCCGAATAGGGTTCTAACACCGAGTGTGTTTTCACCCAATTCCGAAATTAGACCTCTCATTCTTTCGGAGTTAAAATGATCTTCTTTCAATGCCTCATCTTGAAACTCTTTGACTTGCTTCATCATAACCGAAGTCATGATCACTAGTAAGCTTTCACCCGAATCGGTTTGGGTCTCTCTTTCCAACTAAGGGCATCCGCCACCACGTTGTCTTTGCCCGAATGGTAATGGCACTCACAATCATAATCTTTTATAAGCTCCAACCATCTCCTCTGCCTCATATTCAAATCTTTCTGCTCAAAGAAGTACTTCAAGCTCTTGTGGTCGGTGAATATGGTGCACTTCGTCCCGTAAAGGTAGCGCCTCCAAGTCTTTAACGCAAAGACCACAGTTGCTAGCTCCAAATCATGAGTAGGATAATTGACCTCATGAACCTTTAACTGTCAGGATGCATAGGCTATATAACCTTTCCTCTCTGCATTAACACACACCCTAACCCCGAGTAGGAATCATCAGGATAAACCACCATATCTTCACTTCCATCGGGTAATGACAGAACAGGAGCTTGAGTCAATCTCGTCTTAATCTTCGAATGCTTTCTCTTGAGCTTGACCCCATACAAATTTTATATCCTTCCAGGTCAACTTAGTTAGTAGAAAAGTGATCTTAGAGAAGTCTTGAATGAATCTTTGTAATAGCCCGCCAAAACCAAAGAAACTATGAATCTCGGATGGCGTCTTTGGAAACTTCCATTGCATCACCGCCTCCACCTTTGCTGGATCCACCATAATCCCCTCGGGATTCAATACATGACCCAAAAACTAAACTTCGTGCAACCAGAACGCGCACTTGGAGAATTTTGCATATAACTTCTCCGGCCTCAACGTCTACAACACTTCCCGAATGAGATCGGCATGCTCCTCCTTGCTCTTCGAATAAATCAGGATATCATCAATAAACACAATCACTGATTTATCTAACATTGGCGACACACTCGATTCATTAGATCCATAAAAGTAGCCGTCGTGTTCGTCAAACCAAATAACATAATGAGGAAATCGTAGTGAGCATAACACGTGCGAAAAGCTGTTTCAGAGACATCCTGCTCTTTCACCTTTAGCTGATGGTAGCCCGACTGAAGATCTATCCTTGAGAACCAACTGGCATCGTGAAGCTGATCAAACAATCATCATCCTCGGTAACAGGTACCGATTCTTCACCGTCAACTTGTTCAGCTCACGGTAGTCTATACACATCCTCATGCTACTGTCCTTCTTCTTCACAAACAGGACCGGAGCACCTCAAGGAGAGATGCTCAGCAAAATGAATCCCTTATCAAGCAGCTCTTGTAATTGCTCCATGAACTCCTTCATCTCATTCGGAGCTAACCGATATGGTGCCTTGGCAATAGGTTGGGCACCTGATATCAAATCAATCTGGAACTCGATCTCGCGGTCAGGTGGCACTCCTGGTAAGTCTTCAAGAAATACATCTGGAAAGTCACACACTACCGGTACGTCAGTCGGTTATGATGTTGACATATCCACATTCTTCACGTAGGCCAAGTAGGCACTACATCCATGCCTCATGCACTTTCCCGCCACCGCCATCGAAATCACCTTCGGAATCGTAGTGACTCATCACCATAAATAGTCACCGTACTCCCTCAGGCGCAGTCAATCGAATCATCTTCTTACGACATATGACGTTCACCTTGTAGTCCGCCAACCAATCCATTCCTAGGGCTACCTCGAACCCACCTAAGGTCATCACGAACGGTCAAACAGGAAACTTATGACCTTCTAATTCTATATCACAGCCCTCAATCTACATAGAAATCCTGATAGCCTTACCTATGGTAGTTTCTACACCAAAGGGCTCATCAACACTCCTACTACTAACGGGTAGTTTAGCATAAAAAGAAGCAGAAAGAAAACTTTTACTGGAACCAGAATCAAATAACACGGAGGCTGAAGTTTGGTTTACTAGAAACATACTTGACACAACATCAGGGTCCGTCCTAGCCTCCACCTGTGTCATCGTGAATGCTCTGGCGCTCGCCCTCGGTCTTTCATGTCCAGTTTTCTTCACCCCAGAACCCTCAGCCCTCGACTCCTTACAGTCTCTACTCATATGACCCTCTCCACCATAGTTAAAACATCGGACCATAGGATAGTCCTTTGCTATATGCCCTGTCCTCCCACATTTAAAGCATAAGTTCGATCCTAACCTGCATTCACCGATATGCTCTCTTCCACATTTGCCACACTTCTTCGACCCGACACCAGATGTGACCACACGGCGGTCATCCACCCGTGCCTTCTTTTTACTTGTCGGGACACCTCCTCAACCAAACCTTCTCCTACTCCACTTCGGGTCACCACCACCTTTCTTGCCACCATCGGCCATCACCACAGTTGTCTCATCGTACAACCTCCCCGCCAAATCAACCGCTGATCTAAACGTTCTCTGCTGGGCGCCGATCATGTGCCTGCGGATATCCGTCGGCAAGCCCTGAATATACCTCTAGATTTTTCATGACAAGGGTTCACTTGGTCCGGCACCAGACGTGCCATCTCATTGAACTTGGTCGTGTACTACTGATGTGTCATCATCCACGCCTCTAACTACAGGAACTCTCTCTCAACCTTGTCCATCTCCCTATGAGGACAAAACTCCTCAATCACCAATCTTTTCAATTCAGACCACTCATTATCCAAATAGCTCGACTACCCTCAGCTTGGACAACATTGTCCCAACAGCATAAACCTAAGTCCACGAAAGAGTGGGCAGCAAACTTCACTTTCTGATCCTCTCTTCACTCACTGATGTTCAGAACAACTTCCATTTCTCTCACCCACCGGTGAGTAGTAGCAGTAGTGCCGTTACCATCAAAAGTAGAGGGCTTGCATCACGGAAATGGCCCATAGTTGCAACCTCGTGCCGCCTCCAGCGCATGCTCTTCTTCTTCCTCCTCTTCATCATCGGAGAGAACCGTTTCAGGCTTCGGTTGCTCCCGTCCTCCCGAAGACCGGTTCTCTCCTTTCTTTCCCCTTCTCGTACAGCCTTGATAACTTCGGTCACCAAAGACGGTAAGATTGTCTGCATGACCTGATGAACTTCTTCAACAACAGCCTCTTTTACTGAGGCTCTCAGATGGCGCTCTCATCGCCACCCTCCGGATGAGGGGTCTCGGGTTCTTCATGAACCACCTTTTCAAATCTAGGCCTTCCTCTTTTGGGTCGCTATTCAGCACCACAACCTCCACCACGTGAAGCTTTTGAAGATCTACCACCGGCCATCCACACACACACTAAAAGATTCAAACACCAACATGGTCATTCAAGGGAACAACTCACTTTATGTCAAGTATAGTAAGTCCCTAATTACAGTGGCCAGTTGTGATTAACCACTTACTTTACTCTTCATACCCAAACATTACATGTCCTGACTACATTAGTATCTAAATCTACAAGCAACACATAACCACATAACATGCGCACATAATACCGGTTAACATTACGAAAATACCTGATGGCAGGCAGCTACTCAGACTGGCATCCTTTCCCTTTCCGTCCCATTTTCAGTTTAAGTTTAGGTTTATTTTGGAAATTTACCCATTTCACTTAAACTTTGACTTTGATACCAACTTGTAAGGCCCCATTCCCGAGACGCTTACAGCTGGTCAATCATTACACATAAAACATATATTTAGATCAATTTAAAGAAAACGTTGCAGCGGAAACATTAAAACAACATTTCACTTCATTAAAATAAACGCTTTTGCAAAAAAATACAACATTCATTACAAAATATTGTTTGTTTGCATTATAATGCAAAAACATTATGCAAAAGAATGCCATCCAAAAGAGCTGAGTAGCCGCCCCGTGCCATCCCCAGCAACATTACCTACCAACTTGAAACACATAAAAGTCAACGTTGCTAAGTGAGTTCTAGTTTTATAATAAAACATACTTTATCTTTCGTTTAAAACCGTTCTTTACTTTCTTTTAAAATCATACTATACTGTCGTACATGATCACACATTGTACATACACATAGATAATAGTTATTATCTTCATCAATTATTTATTAACTTCCATTCTTTCGTACTTTCTTACTTTCATTCATACGTTCATCATTGCCTCTTTTCATTCCATTAAAACCATGACTTTACCCCACTGTCATGCATAAAGCGGGTACTGGGACGGGGCCTATCATAGACCCCCCATCAAGGCGCATAGCAGCCAGGCCCCAATACCTAAGGGTAAATTCAGGTGTATCGTTGTCATGTGCTATCCCATCGTCATGCATAAAGCGGATACTGGCCGAGGTCTATCATAGACCTCCCGTCATGGCGCACAGCAACCTGGCCACAGTATCTAGGGTAAGAGACAAAGGTTCAATACCAATGATCGGTCATAAAGACGGACCCTGGTTACATCCTTCTGGGGTAGCTAACACTCACACCGTTGGACTAACACCCTTCATTAGGCGTGTTCCCACATACAAGGCTTGCAAGACTTACTTTATTTTCCTTCTTTCATTAATGCATGCATTCATTCATCATGTTCCTCTTTTCATTATCTTCCACTTTACTTTACATAATACTTTTATTTTATTCATTAGCATTCAATGTAAAGCCATGGGAAAATAACGACACCCAATAAAAAGGAACATCAACATAAACATACAAACATCACCATACACGGCACCATCATACATACATAACATACATCATACCCATCATACATGAGCATCAATCATACATCATAACATCATCTTACAATACCCGTCACATCATCTATGACTTCAAAAGTCAACTTACATAGCCCTTGGAAACCTCCCAAGTGAAAGACTAAATTTTACTTTTTCCCCAAAAAGTCAGAAATATTCTAAGTGTTCATCCACATTTGCCTTTTTGTTCATCCGCATTTCTTTTACTTAATGGTCAATACTCATCCGCATTAGCTGTTCATCCACATTTCCCCAACACTCATCCGCATTGACTTACTTAGTGGTCAATGCTCATCCGCATTGACTGTTCATCCGAATTTCCCCAATACTCATCCACATTGACTTACTTAGTGGTCAATGCTCATCCGCATTGGCTGTTAATCCGCATTTCCCCAATACTCATCCACATTGACTTACTTAGTGGTCAATGCTCATCCGCATTGACTGTTCATTCGCAATTCCCCAATACTCATCCCATTGACTTACTTAGTGGTCAATGCCCATCCGCATTGACTGTTCATCCCCATTTCCCCAATAATCATCCGTATTGACTATTCATCCGCATTTCTTTTGAACTCTTGGGCAGATTCTAAAACTTAGACATATGAGCCCTAAACATTAGATTTTAGTTCTCAAACACAGTCTATTATGCTCTAAGCTTAAATCTTAAATTCTAAGCATTAGAAACACAACCATAACATCATCAAGCATGAACATAGCCCAACATCACGTCATAGAAGAAACATACACACATTCAAACATACGGTATAAAACCCAGTTTTATAAAAACATAAGTTCATGTATTCCTACCCCAAAACAGTTAAAAACTAGTAAAAAGAGGGGTCCTAGAACTCACCTTTGCAGCGCTTGAGTATGGCTTCTTCCAAACTCGTCTGTAATTGAGTTCAACCACCTAGAAACCCACTAAAACATACAACCTAATACACACAACACACATAAGCATACAACTGAGGCAAGGCCAGTTAGAACTCTTAAAACCATGAATTCTTACCTTGAATTTGATATTTCAGCATGTTCTTCTTCAAAAATTTGAAACTTCTGCTCTGCTACTCTCTCTCTCTAACATCCGAGAATTGTGTGGTGTAGAAAGAGTGATGGGTGGCCATCACCTTTTACACCCACTTTTTTCAACCTTTTTTTTCCTTTTGACACTTTTTACCCCTCCACTAGGGTAAAATATCTTTTCTTTCTATCACTTTATTCTTTCTTTCTTTGTTTTAAAAAATAACCGGGTGTTACATACCAATTTCAGGATCAGTTTTTCACTACACACTTGTTTTCTCTCAAACCTCACTTAATTACACTTAGTTGCATGATACAAAATCCCTCTAAGAGTATATAATATATTATGTAACTAAGAACACAAGAGAATAATTTTCAAGGTAGTTGTATATATTACTTCTCAACTCAAAGTATTACAAGAGTCTTACACGCATGTTACAAGAGTTACAATGAGAAACTATATATACTATCACCTAAAGCCGGATATACTTGATACCAGCTGGATTCCTATGACTAAAGCAAATATTACAATGCTAAAGACAAGGTAACTTAGATAGAGTATTATCTAAGATATGGTAGGGATGACATGTCCATGATTTACCTTTTGTCACCAACTAAAGTTAGTAACTTTCCTAACTTATAAAATATGAATACTGGAATAAAGTATGGTCAACTAAATGGGTGTGGAAAAGCACCATACAATATCTCAGAGATTTGTAGAGAGGTGCCAGAAGAACCATAATTGTGTCCACTGGTTGATAGTAGGTTGTTCCGAAGGTTAACTGGCTTTGGAATAACAAGTTCTTCAGAAGCCACTTATACTTCGGAAGATGTTACTTCTTCCAAGGCTTGAGGTTTTCTTCATATCTTCATACTTTGGAAGTCATTGTCTTGGTTTCTTCTTAGTCTTGAACTTTGGAAGAGAGAAGACTTTGTCTTTGGAAGTTGGAGTTTTCCTTCGAAAGATTCTTAAAACATAATCTTTTGGAAGTTCTGACTTTGCCTTCGGAAGAACTCCATTGTCTTCGGAAGTTCTTTACTTAGCTTCTGAAACCTTTATTAGTTGTATCAAATTATCTAAGTGTTTGGTTTTGGTTCCACCAGCCTTTCTAGATCCATGAAAAGATGATTTAGAAATATCATGTCTTCTCTGTCTTCAGAGAATATTTCATGGCTTCAGAAGACTTTGCCTTTGAAGCTTCGAAAGACTTTGTCTTTGGATTCAAAAGATTTGGTCTTTTGGTTTCGGAAGATTTGATATTAGGCATAATTCACTTAGTTGTATCAAATCTTCTAAAGTAACTTCCTTGTACTTCACATGTGCATGCTGGGAGCTCTAGTTGTTCTTTGGTTGCATCAGCCTCCTATTCCTTACGGGATAAGACACGGTTATGAGCGCAACATTTATTAGGCCATAACAACAAAGGGAAACCAATGGTTGTCACACCTCCATCACCATAAACCAATATTGTAGATCAAAAACTCGAATTATGTATAGGAGGGAGAAAAAAGCAGACGGCAAACATGATGGTTGTGCCAACATAGTCGCCACCACTCATACCGAGAGGGCCACTGCTAGGTCAAGCAAACCACCAAGGGTTGCCGACCGACAACTAGAACTACCGTTGTCACCTATCACAAAGTAGAAACCCATAATAATCACCATGACCACCACTAACAACGACCACTTACCAGTACGAGAAAATACATTTGATGATGGTGGAGCTCTCACCGCAAGACAGACCCAAAGAAGAGGGATGGCCGAA
Source organism: Flaveria trinervia (assembly GCA_025506515.1). Lineage (NCBI taxonomy): Eukaryota > Viridiplantae > Streptophyta > Magnoliopsida > Asterales > Asteraceae > Flaveria > Flaveria trinervia. Next base: position 67,349,077 of record CM046445.1, on the reverse strand, counting down.
TTCAACCTTGACTGCCTGTAGACTAAACAACGACTGACCGCCATCATCACCGACCAATGCTAGGGAACTGCTACCTACTCTAGCTTAACCATACAGGGGAGGTAGAGTGGTAACAAAGCTAAGCACCACCGCTATAGTGAAGAACAACCAAAAAGATATGCTTGCGCTTAACATGCTACCACTACCGTTGCCTTTGCTATCGTTATCCACTACGGTATACACGAAAGAAACATAACAAACACTTTTCTATCGATAAAAACATACAAGGTAGGGGGCAAAGTGCGAACCACAAAAAGTCATATGGCAAATCAGAAGTACAATATAAACAACTGCTTCTTCACTTTTCATTTCATATATAGAGGTTAATTTTACTTAAAACATTAAACTTTTATGTTTGGAATATAATTTTACATTTAAAATTTAACTAGAAATTAAACCCACATGATTTTTCGTGTGTGTGAATTTCAATCTACACGTTATGGAGGTTAGATTAACATAGTGAAGTATATAAGAGGATCGTATCGACTTGTTCCAATATCTGCTATATAATAGCACGAAGATTTTTCGATCGGTATTGATTTATCCATGACTGTGCTAAACAATTAAAAGAATGTAGATATTTATGACTTGTTAGTTATGGAGTTTGAAACATAGATAAAAAATGATATTATGCTCTATATGTTGCAGCCTAAAAGTTTAGAAAACTAATTTAGTAGAAAAATACGATAAAAGTAAGGGGAAAACAAAAAAGAATTGTTTGTCACGGGATCGAACCCTAGATACCATCCAACTCATGTGGTGCAACTACTTGTTCCCTTTATCAAAATTCAAGTTTGATAACCAATTAACATATTTGACACCTAAATGTTTTCAGTAAAAAAAATATAACAAAACAACACATACAAATAGTATATTGACATGTGGGACTGGTGGGAAACTCATGAGCTTGGCTTTAAAGGGTTAGTATATATATTTGAGACTTACATATTCATTTTTCATTTAATAAAACTAGGTTTTTTACCCCTGACATGCATTACGCATCTTACGGATAGGTTAAACTAAGGTTCACCGTAACTTAACAGTTTCATAAAACATCACATCACAAACTGATGATCTGGGACATGAGGCAACAAAACCGTTAGAACATGGCCTAGATTCGATGCCTAGTTACGACTACAAAGTGGAAATGACTACCTAAACAAGGCAACTGACTCCAGTTTTGGTGTATCAACATAGACATAGAACAACCAAAATAAATGGTCTTAGATTAACACATGTCCAGCATCATTGACATTAGCAAACAAGAGTCTCACCTAACATGATTAGATCACCAACATAACAACAAAGTATTAACAAACTATGGTTTAGTAAACCTATAAACCAATGTCTCAAAAGTGCTAAAGCTCATTATCACTTTCGAAAGGTCTCCGATGAATACATGTCCATCATCATCGACATCAGCTGGAAAATAGTCTCACCCAACATGATCAGATAGCCACACAGTAACAAATTCTTAATATATTATGGTTTAGAATACTTGTAAACCAATCTCTCAAAAGCGCCAAGGTAATCATAATCGATGACATGAGCCACAAAGTCTCAGGTATGCTTAAGCTTAGCATTATCGACATCAAGAACAATATCGACATTAAGTATTCTAAAACCACATCAAATAGAATCCAAAAATCCTACAAAACCATCAAAGGGACATACACAATAAGGTGTCACCATAAAGCCTAAAATTAGTTGATGGCACCACTTCAACCACAAAAAGGGAGAGGGGACAACAACAAACCCACCACCCGCCACCATTAAGAACCAAATTAGGACTAAGGTCATGGCAACCTCAGACAAATATGGGAGGCCGACATGCAATCAATCACATCATCATCAACACTAAGACCATCTCTAGCATGAAGAAAAAAGAGGTCTTGAGCTAAGGGGCCTCCAATAGGTCGAAAGTGCATGTTGAGGCTCAAAAAAACAATCTATTGCATAACATTGCCGGAGTCCCACGTTAAACCCATTAGAAGCCCTCTTAATCACACCACCCAGGAGGTCGAGAAAAGACATAAATCATTGCTAGAAACAGGGTTTTGGTCCACTAGAGATAGAAACACTAGTCGGGTAGAAATGGAGGCCACCTACCTCACTTAAAAGGGCACTTAAATTCATAAAGAGGCGGTACACAAATCACTAGAATATGCATGAGGAACAACTAATGGTACATAATGCACTAGAACGCATTTGCATTACTCTCCATTCCATTTCAAACTTAACATATTGTAGTTTGAATACATTTCAACTTAACATAATGTAGTTTTCATGCGAATGGCTCATGCGAATGGACCACACGCATGAATAACTTCATACGATTGACTCAGTCACACGACTGAACCAGGAGACTGGATCAGTCGTATGATTGACACGTATGATTGGCTCAGTCGCACGATTGAACACTCAGTCGTGCGTATGGATCAACCGCATGCTTCAATCGCACAACTGAACCATGCGAATGGTCCAGTCACCCGAATGAACAATACTAACCTATAAATACAATCCAATTCGTGAAAAAAAAGAGAGGGCATTCATTCTATTATGAATCCAGACGTACCCTAGCAGTCCAGAAGTTTTCCAATTCGTTCTCCAAGTTCATAGAACACATTAGATCGATTTCCAATCGATTTCTAACGTTAGTTTCAATTCTTTATTGATTCTTCGTGTGTTCTCACTGATTGGATCGCCAATCAAATAGGATTCCACACTATTTGATCTGGTTTACACGCTAATCACTAGGTATTTCGTGCAAATGCCCGGTCCCAACACGTGGTATTAGAGCCTTGGCTCTTGATTACGTGTGATTCAATCAAGATTGATAAAAAGTTTGTGTTTTTGCACTAAAAACACAATCTTTTGTGTCAAAATTGATCTTGGACGTTCCCTGCTCATCAAAGTTTGGTTTCTACGGACTTAGGCGATTAGACCTTGCGAAATTTCGAATTTTTACGGCTAAAACACGTTTAACCTAGAAATGTTTGGAAAACAGCAGCTTTTGTCGCACGATTGAGCCATTCGCACGATTGGACCTCATTCGCATTGCTCAGACGCACGATTGGACCTAGTCGCATCTCCATTCATACAATTGAACCACTCGTTCATAGTGTACATACGCATCAGCTTCATTCGCATGACTGAACCAATCGCTTAGTTCAGCCGCACGATTGAACCATTCGCTCAGTTCATTCGGACGGATAGCCCAATCGCATCCTTCAGTCACACCAGTTGACAGTTTGTCTTTGTAGACTTAAATTTATTGGTCATGGAAGATCAAATGTCAGCCTTTAGTGCTGGGAAGGACTCTAGGATCCAGAACCTGCTGTTACTTGAGAGTGAGGTGGGTAACGTAATAAACCACCGAAGCTCTTAACGTTAGATGAGTTTCCCCACTGGAAACAACGTTTTGAGATCTACCTCAATGGAGTGGATCCGAATCTGTGGGAAGCTATCGAGATTGGTATAGTACGCCGATGGGAGCCGATGGAGTAAAGCTAACCTTAGGAGGGATGACAGACGCGCAGAAAGTTAAATATAATGTAGAGAAGAGGGTTTATGCATTGATTACACAGTCTATCCCTAAAGACATTTTCCACCAGTACTCAGAGAATAAGTAGTCCAAGAAACTATGGGATGAGCTGGAAAAGAGGTACGACGGGAATGCTTCGTTGAAGGCAATCAAGGCTAAGGAGCTAAAGAAGGAATTTGATAACTTCTCATCGATGGGAAACAAGAGTTTGGACGATGTTATTGATAGATTCTACCATCTGATTAGTGAACTGCATACACATGGGGTGGCTACTACCATGGAAGAGAAGTTACTAACTTTGCAGACGGATTGCCGGAAAAGTGGGCTTCATTCGTGTCTAACCTGAGACAGAATGGAATGCTGACAAAGCTGGATATAAATGACTTCATTCTAAAGCTGCAAGAAGAAGCACTTAGAATGAAGTACAGAGCTTAGAAGTCTTCGTATACTCAGAATCCAGCTTTGTACAATGCCACGCCTCAAGCTAAGACATTTGGAGCACCTCTCTAGACTGTATTTGTGTCTAGCTCATCAGGCCCTTCACATGCTTCTCCTTCAGGATCAACACGTCGGGGTTTTCTTGTACCCACATATTGGATCTGAAACAAATGCTACTAGACTTAAGACCGAGAACCTTAGTTATGTGACTGTAGAAGTAGCTCGAGAACACATGGATCTTTTGGTTGCAGTGGTTCATTCTTATGATGGACTTGTTGCTAGGAAGATTGGAAACTGCCATCTATCAGACGAGGACTATGAGTAGGTGGACGAAATGGAGCTGGAGAGAATGCACATAATGTGGGCCTTAGCTAGTGCTGTCCGAAGGGCAAAGAAGTTTGTGAAAAAGACCAGACAGAACTTGGTAGCTACTAAGGATACCACATTTGGCTTTGACAAGAGCAAAGTGATCTGCTTTAACTATGGAGAGAAGGGGCACTTCAAGAGAGAATGTGTTAAGCCAAAGAAGACGGGTAACGGGAACCCATTCTCGTCCTTCACTCGTCAAGACAAGCAAGCTACTAGTTCTACTTCATCAAGCAAGGATCCAAAAGCCTTGACTGCTCATGATGATGAAGGACAGGACTGGAGCTTTAGGTTTGTCTCTCCAGGGGAATCAAACATTGCAAGTGTAGAAGACTTTGATGATGATTCTGCGAGTGAAGGAGATCTAGCAGTTGATACAGCGATGTCTAATATTGAAGAGACAACTGCAACTAAGGTTAGCTACAAGCCTAAAGAGGAGACTACCAAAGCGAGGACGGAAAAGACAGAATCACCAGAACCAGAGACATCTGATGTTGCGTTGATGGCTAACTCTTCTGAACCAACTCAGGTAAGTACCACTGACCAAAAGTTTAATAATCATGCTTGTTCTGATTGTAATACATTTAGAAATAGCATAGATGAGAAATTTTCTAGGTTATTAGATCATAATGATAACTTGGTAAAAGATTTACAACTGTGCACTGAGGTGAATTGAGTATTAAAACAAAATGAGCATAGTTACAAAGAAAAGATAGACCTTTTGACTAAACAGCTTAGGGAAACCGAAGTAGTTGCATTTAACCAAGCTAATGACATTACGTACTATCTAAACTCCCTAGAAGACACTAAGAAGCAAAAGGCAGTTATAGAAGTAGAAGTAACTCATTAAAACAGAAACTGCACAGTTGGACAAGTTCATCACATATAGTCCAACACTTAGTGAGAGAAAGAAACAATGGGGAGGGTTTGGGTTACAAAGTGGTTCCACCACCACCTGAGACCTTGATGAACACTAAGAGTAGACCTGTAAATGACAATCCCATCAAGGATCATGTGGTGTCTACTCCTCTTGTTAGTGATCCAGATTCCTCATGTTCAACCATTGAATCTAGAAACAAACAAAAGGAGGCCACTTCAAAGGCAAAGGGTAAATTGCCACTTGAATCTGGAAACAACCATTTATGATGTGTGATGCCTCTAGGAAACCCAAGCCAGTAAAGGCTTGGGTTCCTAACCTAACTAATCCTTTACATTGTATGTGCAGGGTGCTTGGTACAGTGATGAAATTAACACGTGGATTGTAGACAGTGGAGCATCCAGGCACATAACAGGAAATAGGGCTCTTTTATCTAATGTCAAGCAAATAAAAGGAGGGCATGTTTCGTTTGCTGGAAACAAGGGAGGATATATCACAGATCAGGGTGAAGTGGGAAATCAGAAAGTTAACTTTGATAAGGTGAACTATGTTCAACAACTCCAAAATAACTTACTTTCTGTTTCCCAAATTTGCGATAATGGATTTAAAGTCATCTTTGACAACAAGAAGTGTTACGTGCTCAAGAAAGATTACGTGATCCCAGAAGACCAAGTTTTGATGACTGCTTCAAGATATAAAGACTTTTATGTTTTGGATCTGTCAACAGCTGTTACAATGGATCAGGAGGTTCAGTGTTTTCTATCTAAAGCTACTGAGAAGGATTCCATCTCCTGGCATAGGAGAATGGGACACATTAGTCAAAGAAAGATGAATCACTTGATTCAGAAGGATCTAGTGAGAGGAATTAATGTCATGAACTTCCAGCTTCCTGATTTTTGTGTAGCTTGCAAGAAAGGCAAACAGACGAAGAAGTCTCATAAGGAAAAGAAAATTCATTCAACAGAACTTCCTCTTGAACTTCTTCACATGGATCTGTTTGGTCCAGTCAGTACGAAGAGCATAGAAGGCGACTTGTATTGTACTCAAAGTTCTCTTGGGTAATGTTTCTGAAGTCCAAATCAGAAACATTTGAGTATTTCAAGAAGTTAGTAACCACACTAGAATCTCTCTACAAGCTGAAGGTTAGACAAGTACGCTCAGACAATGGGACGGAATTCAAGAACTAGTGGATGGAGGCTTACTGTAAGGAAAAGGGAATTGTACATCAATTCACTTCTGCCTACACGCCTTCGATGAAGAGCGTTGCTGAGAGAAAGAACAGAAGCTTGATTGAGACAGCACGGACTATGCTGGCAGACTCGAAACTGCCTATTCAATTTTGGAATGAGGCAGTTGCTAATGCATGTTATACACTGAATCGAGTTCTGATTGTCAAGCGTCACAGAAAGACATGTTACGAGCTACTACAAAGACGAAAACCGAATCTGGAGTATCTCGAACCATTTGGCGTGCCGTGCACACTTCTGAAGAAAACACATGAAGGTAAATTCAGGGAGAAGGCGGATGAAGGAATCTTTCTAGGATACAACATTCCGAACAAGAGGGTTTACAACAACTCAACGGGTCTAGTAGAAGTGTGGTGTAATATTGACGTTCAGCGATATACCACACCACCTACTGGCAAAGGACCCGCCTATTTCTTCGACTATGATGGATTCTTCAAGTCCTTCAACATCTCTCTCTCCCTCGGATGACGAGTTAGCTACACGGATGATGTATGATATCTTGAATACACCAACATCAAGCTCACTGGGAGGATTATCTACTCAGTCAGGGGGAGTAGTCGACGACAGTGACTCCTCCTCTGAAGATGAAGCTGAAGAAGATGACCAGAACAGTCAGGAGGAACAGGTTCCAGTTCTTGAAAGTCCACAAGCATCTACCAGTGATGTACCTTCGACTTTGGAGCCTCAAACTCCAACTACCTCAGATGCAGAACCAAATGCTCATAATCTTGGCTCTGAGGTAGCTGTTCCTACTACTCCAGGATCACGACTAAACATCTATCATCCCCTAGACAATGTCATTGGGGATGTCAGATCAGGAGTACAAACCCGAAATCAGCTATACTCAGCTGATTACGCCTCCTTTATGGAAAAGGGATATATTCATGATGGTGCTTATCGGTGTTTTGTCTCACAGTTTGAGCCAAAATACGTCAGTGATGCACTATATGATGAGGCATGGGTGAGTGCCATGCAAGAAGAACTTCTTCAGTTCAAGTAGTTAGGTGTATTGACTATGGTTGACAGACCTAAAGGTGCTAAGGTCATTGGCACCAAATGGGTCTTAAAATGCAAGAAGATGACCAAGGAGTCATTATCAGGAACAAGGCTCGATTGGTAGTTCAAGGATTTCGCCAAGTCGAGGGAATTGACTACAATGAAGTGTTTGTACCCGTGGCACAGATGGAAGCCATTCGCATCTTCCTTGTCTATGCATCGTACATAAAGATTAAAGTCTACCAATTAGATGTAAAGAGTGCATTCCTTCATGGGGAAATCAGAGAAACAGTCTATGTCAGTCAACCCGAGGGATTTGAAGATCCTTACTATCGGGATAGAGTTTACAAACTCGACAAGGCTTTATACGGGCTTCATCAAGCTCCAAGAGCCTGGTATGAGAAACTCTCGACTCATCTTGTGAAACACGGCTTTCACAGGGGAGTTATTGATTGCACGTTGTTCATCAAAGAAACGGATGGCGATCTACTGCTCGTACAGATCTATGTCGATGACATAATCTTCGGTTCAAAGAACGTGGAGTTATGCAAAGAGTTTGAAGCAATTATGAAGAAAGAATTTGAGATGAGTGCTATGGGGGAGATGAAATTCTTTCTCGAGTTACAGGTGGATCAGACTCCAAATGGGATATTTCTACATCAGACCAAGTATGTAGGAGACATTCTCAGTCGTTTTGACATGGAGAATGCTTCTGCTGCTGAAAATCCACTTGCTACGAATCACGATATAGCACCTGATAAAATGGAGATCTTGTAGATGCCACAATGTACCGAGGAATGATTGGATCCCTCATGTATCTCACTGCCTCAAGACCTGATATCATGTATGCTACATGTTTATGTTCTAGATATCAAGCTAAGCCTAAGGTCAACCATCTGATCGGGGTCAAGAGGATATTTCGTTATCTGAAGGGTACACCCACACTTGGGTTGTGGTATCCTCATGATGATGACTTTGAACTCACGGCGTATAGTGACTCGGATTACGGGGGCTGCAAGATGAATTACAAGTCTACATCAGCAGGGTGTCAACTCTTTGGGAGAAGATTAATTACCTCGCAGTGTAAGAAGCAGACATCGGTTGCATTGTCAACCTGTGAAGCCGAATACGTTGCCGTTGCAAGTTGCTGTTCACAAATCATCTGGATTCAACAGCAAATGCGGGATTACGGTTTAAAGTTCTCTTCTACTCCTATTTTTGTGGGTAACTCTACTGCAATTGCAGTAACTAAAAATCCGGTCCAACATCCTAAGACCAAACATATCGGTATTAAATACCATTTCATAAGAGATTGTTTTGAAAAGAACTTCATTGATGTGGTAAAAATTAATACTGATTTTCAACGCGCTGACCTCTATACTAAAGCCTTTGATAAACCATGTTTTCAATATTTGCTAGAGGTCAACGGCGTTAAAAAGAAAAGTGAGGTTATTCCTGATGATGATCATGTGTAGTCCGGTGTAGCTTAGTTAATTTTTCATTTATTTTATTTTATTTGGTTAATTTAGTCTGTTTAAAATTAAACTCATGTTATTCTGCTATTTATTAAAATCCTAAAATAATTAAATCGGTTATGATGTTAGTATTTTAGGGGGAGAATAAGTTAGCAAGTAACATTATCAAAAAAAAAGAAAGACGAGGGAGAAGGAGTGGAAAGCTGATATAAGGTAGATCGTATCTGTGATACCGATTCAACCCTTTGGAATATGATAGTACACAGGAACAAATCAAGAGGGACTTTAAAATTTAATTTAGAAATGATGCAAAAATTCAAAGTATAAGTCTGTGTAGTCTAAGCAATATAAAAAGGGAAGATGATAGAAAAACTGGTAACTCCTAAGGTAACACAACGAGAGTAGACCTAGAGGTTGCTAGATAACAATTGATATGTCGGTAGATTCAACACAATAGATGATCAGACCTAACTGGTGATCTCAAGATCAAACTAAGTTTTTCAACTGACAGTGGGCTTCCATCTTATCACTGGTTAACACAATCAACAATATTCCAATAAGGGGTAATGAGCATGTAAACGCCACAAATGTGTGCGGATGACCATAAATAGAGCAAAGCATGAAAAAATGAAAGAAAAATGCTATCAAGCTAATGACTTATGTTGTTGGTGCATATTGTGCAAAATAAAATTAAGCTGCTCTAACAAGGAGATAGGTTGCGTGCCTCTCTGTTGTGCGATAGCACTGACCTGAGGATAAGCATAACCTAGATATTCTAGAATTCATTGTTGTTTGCCGCCTCTCTGCTGTGCGATGGCATTGACCTGAGGATTGGCTTCTCTTTGAAAGCTCTAAGAATAGTCTCTTCTTGTAAAAATACCCGTAGACCGCTCAAAAGCTCCTGAGGAATGTTGATTACCATATAAGTGTGGGATCCACAAATGTTAGTTGAAATAATTAAACCTAAATTTATCACCAGTCTGTGTCAAAAGTCTGTGTATGGATTTAAGAGGACAAACATATTGACAATCATTGTGGCTGCAATTCTTGAAAGTTCAAATCAATGTGGTAATCTAATAGTTCCAGTATGATTTCCTAAAAGTTGCTAACGACTCTGGATGAAAACTAAGAATAGAGCATCAAAAGATTTTGATAACAAGTCCCAAATGATTTGACTTACCTATATAATTCCAAAATTGAATTGGTCCAGGTGTGGTCAATCTAAGTTGAAGCTGCCTATTTTGGAACCAAATCCCGTAGACATCCATCTTAGGATTTATCCCTCACAAAAAGCCAAAAACAAGTTTTTATTTTTGGTACGTTACTTTAGTTTTTTTTTATTCACTTAGTCCTTTAGTTTTGTTTGTTTTCCGGATTACATCATGAAAATCGATAAGGGATCAACTCACTAAAAGGGTCATGTCTGAGATGACCACATGAATTTTCAAGTTTAAAGCAGTCACGTCTGAGGTGACAAAGTGTTTAAAAGAGTCATGTCTGAGGTAACTAAATTGGTTAAAATGATCATGTCTGAGATGATCAAAAACTCATAATGTTTATTTCAAAAGTTAAAAGGGTCTTAAAAGTAAAATGTTCAAAATGGCAGAAAATTTACTAAGTGTGACCCATTCGCATGATTGGACCATGAATATGGACCAACCATGCGAATGGATCCCATTCGCACGACTGAACATGAAATTTAGTCATTCACCCGAATGGCGTATAAGAATGATCCATTCGACCGAATGACAGGGTGCAAATGAGTCAGTCGACCGACTGAGACTCAGTCGGTTAACTGAGGGTGCGAATGAAAGGGCACGAATGAGTCAGTCGACCGACTGAGACTCATTCGGCCAACTGAAAGCGACTGACTGGGCCAATCGCACGACTGAACCTCAGTCGCCCGAATGAACTGAGCGAATGTGGCCAGTCGGCCGATTGAACTTAGGTTCAGTATTTAAAGGGCCTCAGTCGATCGCGTTTTATTCATCACTCCCAATCGCACCCAAATCGCATTTCTTCCCGTTACTCTGCCAATATTTCTAGAGATCTTGTGTTCACATTGCTGTTGATCTTCTGACATTCAATTGACGATTATACAGGTACATTGCAGTTAAATCTTACCGAAATCAGAAGATCATGAATCCAAATATGTGATATTCGAATGAAACAAGAACCGGACTGAAAAATGCCCTAATAACCTACATAAACTAAGCAAAATGTTAAAATTAAGTTTAATAGGTTATTAGTGACAAGATGGCGAGTCTAATGGACCATTAAACCATGTTAAATTACTTGAATTGGTCAAGATTCGAACCACATGCGACTAAACAGTGGGACAAGCGACTAGTCGTCCGGATGAACTCCGATCGCACGATTGAATCTTGCGATTGGGGCAATCGGCCGAATGAACCATGCGAATGAGTTCAGTCGGCTGACTGAACCAATCGCAGACTCAGTCAGCAGATTGAACTCAGTCGCATGTCTCATTCACCCGAACGAGCTCAGTCGCACCAAAGAACAAACGACTGACTCCAGTCGCATGATTCATTCGCACGAATGAATCAGAATGAATTTAAACATTACACTTAGAACTGAATTTTGATGTATTATGTACTAATGATTCTGTGTCTTGTGTTTCAGAAAAATGGCTGATAGATGGTCCATTAATCCAAAGCACAACATATGTGCTCACTTGGATCATACTACAAGGAACGGGGCCGAGTTCACAGAGATTATAGCCTTCCTTAGACGCTCCCGGATACATAAGGCTATATCTACACCTTGCACGCCCTACAAGTCATTACACCAGGCATTCTGGGAGAATGCCTCAGTTGATCGCTCTCGTGAGCCGTATAGTATACGGAGCTCCATTCGAGGTCATGATATCGTGGTTACTGCTGCTGATTTCCTGAGAGTTCTTGAATTTGGTGACGATACGAATCACCCCACCAAATTACATGCACTGTCTGTGAGAGGCTGCTTCCTCAGAATCAAGTACGCGGGGGACATAAACTCGGGTGTGCTCAATAAGAGCAACATGTGCCCCAGTACAAATACTTGGCGCATGTGATCCTAAAGTGCATTGCTTCGAGGAGGGGGGGGGTTCGATGATCTATCAGATTAGATTCAAAATGCCTTCGTGGCACTGGCGCTGAACCACCCTTTCAGCTTTTCGAGTATGATCTTTTCCTATTTGGTAGAGAACTGGAAGCAAAAGGGAGGAAGGATTTTGTATGTACCCCAGGTTTCTACAGCTAATCTTCAACGAAAGCTGCCACTTCTTCCAAAGGAGAGTCATGATGCAGTTACTTTGGAAATTATGGATGACACTACCTTGGGTCGGATGAGGGTGTATGGGGCAAACAAGTGAAGCCCCAAGTGAAGAGGTTAATTGGTCATTTGGCAAACGAGAAATATGTGGCGGGGGATATGAAAATGGCTCATGATGACAGTGACTCTAATCTGAGCCTATGGTCTACCAGTTGATGACGACGATGATGAGACAGTGGTGATGGTGGAGATACAGGCCCATTCCATCTAGGGCCACTACCACTGATATACCATCTCCACCATCCACCCACGATGAAACTGAGTCTGCTGGTTTACATCAGGATTTTGTCCTGGTGAGAGGGAAGAGGAATATGAAGATGAGCCCTTGACACGTACTGTGGGAAGCAAGGTTGTTCCCACAGAACATGGGCTAAAGGCGGTTGGTGAACGTCCAAGAGACTCAGGAGAGACAGCCACTGATCCGAGTTATGCACCAGAGTCAGCTAGCAGGGTTGTAGGGGGAGCATCCACCTCAACGGGAACGAGGAGGAAAAGGATGGCTCAACCCCATGGTCAGAAGAAGAAGAAAAGACGTCTCACCTTCGTTACCTCCACAACCACATCTACCACCACTACTACTTCCACAATAATACCATCCACCACCATAGCCACCACATCTGCCACCACCACAACCACTTCCAACCACAGCCACCACAGCCACCACAGCTACTACTACCACCACCACACCTCCCACCACTGTACAGATTCCATCTACCACCATATCTTTCACTCCCACCTCACCTCTACCATTTCACAGACCCATCTTCACTACACCCACCACCACCACCGCTACCCACCAAGCTGGATCCTCAGCCCGTCCATCTCATACATATGTATCCTCTACCTCCAATTGGGGTAGAGGAACAGCTGTTTTCACTCAACAGGATGGTGATGCGCCTATTAGCAGCAATGAGGAGAAGGCGGTCAGATCCGCAGCTTGCTGATCTTACTGCTGCTCAGTCTCACCAGATAGAAGAGCAGGCTCGAGTGATAAAGGAGCAGGCCCAACAGATGGCTGCTCAGAGCCATGAACTAGCCCACTCCAAGCACTAGTGTCACATCAAACAAGAAGAAGATAGAGGAGTTAGAGAAGGCAAAGAAGACGATTATGTTAAAGCTAAGGATCTAAGGAGGAGCCCTTGAAGATCAAAGAAAAAACGGAGATGATGATGATGATGAAGTTGATGATGAGGATGATGAGGATGAGACAGAGGAGGATGAGGGGACAGAAGAAGAAAGGACAGAGGAGAAGGTTGATGATGATGATACAGCAGGAGGAGATGTAGCTGCATCAGCCTCTGCTTCAGGTCAAGAAAGGAGGTCCAAGAACATACAAGACCAAACAGCTTCTTCCTCTGCTCCACTAAGTGAAGAGACGATAATACAGGACAAAAGTAAAGATTAGATGTTTATGTATTTAATTACTTTTGTATTTGAATCGTGTATTGAAACATATGTACTTAATGTTTAAATTAAGTTAATGCATTTCAGTTTTGATTAATTACTAATGGTTGATATGTTGAATGTGTAAATCAAACAGATCTAAATTACCAAAGGGATGAGTTTGATGTTGCTCCCCTTCAGCAGGTCAAGACTCAGCTAACAATGATTCTTGATCTGCAAGGGATCGTAAGGAGGTCGGTGAGTTATAACCCTGAAGAAGGGGAAATAATTCACGATCTATCAAACGAGGAACTCGCAGAGATTTTCAAGCTCAATCCAGACGAGATAGTGAAGGATGCTTCGACATGTAACTCGACCAGTGATGACGAGCTCAACGATGTTGATGAAATCGAGATTGAAGATGTCACTGTCGAGCATTACTCTTAGTATGCTGACAATGAGGGAAATGTGGTTCCCAATCTGGGTGAATCCCTCGTCAGCGATACTTTTGAGGTGTTAGACAAGATGGAGAAAGAGTTGGAGAAAGTAGAGGAAACGGCCCAAGCCTCAAATGATGATGTTGATGTCCGAAAGGCTGAGTGGGGTGCGTGTTTTGAAGAAGTTAGAGCCCAACGCGCTGCACCGAAACGGATGCCTACACCAAACTCTATAGAGTCAAGAAACATCATAAGGTGACTGGCAGGATCATAGCGTGGGCGTATTTGGAGGATCTTAATATATGCAGTTAAGAGGGAAAAGGGAATAGAGTACTTCAATTCTCACATGATCTGAAGACTCTACCAGGTTTGAAGCTCAACCAGCTGGCCAAACTAAAGCTTTTGTATGCTGACCCGAGGAAGATGTCAGGCTGGTTCGAGGCTGCCCTAAAGAAGGAGTACCACACCAGGTGGGTTAATTTCAGACCCCAACAACCTACAAGGTATATCAGAAGGTCTGAGATTGATGCCATTACTGGAAAGCCGCAGATAGTGTTGAAGTGGAATCCTTCACGCACAATGTCAAGAATCCCACTCCGAGAAATGCCATAGGACTTCACTCCACACTTTAAGTAGTGGTGGTACTACGACTGGAGAACAACAGAAGCAGTCATAGTTCTAAACAAAGAGGCCAAATGGATACGATCAGGGTATTCGACCCATGTGGCTTACAAATTTTCAGCAAATGATGTGATAGGATCTCAGCATCTAGTTTGATTGATTCGAATGATTTCAGCAGCGGAATAGAGTACAAACTAGCACAATTCGAGCAAGAATACCAAAGATATAGCAATGAACAGAATTAGTTATAGAGAGAGAAAGTTTCTGCAAAAGGAATATTTCATTCAATCACACGCTTTGGCATGACTTTCGCAAATTACAATTTAGGTCATTCTTCCTTATATAAGGAAAAAATGACGTAGGCTGATGTCAGTTGATAGTGACATCTAACCGTTATTTAACAAACTACTGAAACACTAAAACTACTGAAGATGTCTAACAGCTGACATCTTCTTACAAGAAGCTAAGTGTTTACTTATTACAAAACTACTTATAAGAAACTACTGAAACTACAACGATGAAGAACAAGCTCTTCAGTCGTTTTACAAAACTACTGAAAGCAAAAACATAAAACTACTGATAAACACAACTACTGAAGAAGTACTCTTCAGCTGTTGTGACAAACTATGAAACTTCAGCACTTGGTCTTCAGACTTGAACTTCAGACGCTTCATCAGCTGATGACTTTAGTAGATGTCATCAGTTGATGTCTTCAGTCTTTGTCTTCAGACTTTGTACATCAGTTGTTGATCTTCAGCACTTGTGGACTCTTCAGCTGTTGGACTTTATTCTTTGGTCTTCACCTTCGGCACTTGTATTCTTCAGCTGTTGACTTTCAGTACTTTGGTCTTCAGCTTTAGCACTTGTGTTCTTCAGTTGTTGACTTCAGCACTTTAGGTCAGCTTCAACAACACTTGTGTTCTTCAGTGTTGGACTTCAGCACTTTAGTCTTCAGTTGTTTAAGTCTTCAGTACTTGATCTTCAGCTATTGAAGTCTTCAGCACTTGTCGAACTACTGATGAAGCCTTCAGCAGTGTTGTGATATCATGTGGGACTTAGAGGTTTCTGATCTGGGCTCATTGGTTCTTTTGGTCCAACAAACTCCCCCTGAACCAATGCAGCCAAAACCTTCAATTGATTTATTTTCCCACTTATTGTTGGCAGAATGGTTGGTCTTTTTCCTTCTTGATCAGTTGAGAATGACCCATATAAGCGCTGGCTGGGAATGAGTCTCTAATGACTTGGTTGGCAATGTATTGATGGAGCTCTGTATTGGGGAATTGGACACTGAGTATTCCCCCATCCATGAGACTCACTTCCCAACTATGAGCCTGTAGGATTCCCTGGTGTAGGCCTCCAAAAATACAATTTGTTCCTCCATGGTGAGCTCCTCTGCCTCACCATCAAAGAATCCTCTAGCCCTAGTACTCAGATAGGAATTTGACCTGTTTTCCATTTTGAGACCACTATTGTAATCTGTCTGTAAGCAAATTCATCAGGATGATAACCTTCTAACAGTAGTGGTAACTCATCCTTTCTGATCTCATTCAGCCTCTTATACACCAGCCCTTTTTTATCATTCTGTTCTCCAGCATCTTTTGTGGAGGCATGTTGAGGTGTAGGCCTTTTTGAAATCTTCCAGGATTCCCAGGGTTAGACTACAAGGCTAAGGAGATCACTTCATCTACAATCTTTTCCACTTGCCCATTGTATCTCTAAGGGATATTTTTCTTTTGTATTACTGGACCCACCTGGGATCAGGCCAAATTCTTACTTTTCTTTCACATACTGAAAAGTATGGCTAAGAGTATAAATCCTCTGAGCTTGTTTTTTCATATTAATGATGGAGGAAGTGGCTGCATATGCTTATCTACTCTCCTCAATAACTTCATCATGCAATCTGTGTTGTCTTCTTCTTCTAATTTCACTTTGATTGCATCTCTTGTTGCTCAGGAGTTATTGCAAGAGAGAGATCTTTGGCCTTAGGCAACTGCAGAAACAGCTGAGATCGGCAGCCTATTCTTCATCATCATTTCTTCTTCTTCAACAAGCCTCAACACCTCTCTTCTTCTGCTTAGGTGCATCATCGGCTGTTGTTTTGAGGGTAAGGGAGTTGGTTTGTGGGTTGTGGTTGTGGTTGTTTTGGAGAGGGAATGTTGACAGGCTGAGTTAGCATTTTGGAGGTGAGTGTGGCTTTTGAGTGTTTGGCTAGCTCAGTCCTGCTCCCTGCTCCTGCTCATTTAAAGCTTCGATACTAAACCCTAGTGTATGCTTCAGAAGACACAGATCTTGGAGGTTATGGCCAAGATGCTGTCCTGGTCCATGATTTTACTTCGATCAATGATCTCCAAGGTATTTGCTGATAAATCTGATCATGATCTCAAGTCTCTCTCTATCCATAGTGCTGTAGCTGGCCATCTTTGTTGGATCTCTTCGATCTCTAATCTTCTTATTTCAGAATCCAGCTTTTCAGTGTCGAAACCTTGCCTAAACAGCTGATCAATGATATTGTCCATTGATCTGCTGTGTTCAGCATCAGCCTCTTTAACCATTCGTTCAAGTTCTTCTCTTTCTCAGCACTTTTCTTTTTCTTGTATGTGACATGAAAATCTTTTTGACTTTCATGTACTTTTTCAATTCAGCTCCTTCTCAATCACATTTCCTTCTCTTTTCGGCCTCATACACACAATCCTTCTCTTTTTCACCTCTTTATCCTTCTCTTTCTCTCTCCTTCCATCTCTTTCTTTTAGCTTCACTGTTGAACTCTCCCCTTTTTGGGTGCATTGGTTGCAAGGGATTGAGTAGCAGAAAGTTGTTGGTCAGTACATCCTCCGCCAGGGGGGTTGTAAGACAGAATAAAGTCTCTCATCAACAGTTTTAATAACAAATTCGGTTAGCTGCGGGTGTGATGAGAGATAGGGGATTTTGAGGGATAGCATCCATTTGCTCAGGGGGGTTTGGTCCTGAGAAAGGGTGCCAGAAACAGAGGCAGGTGGCTGAGAATTTTGTAGTGGCTGTGTGTTTAAGGGACCTTCAGAGGAAGGTGCCATCTGTGGGTTGATGGTATGTGGCAGATGGTCTTTCTCCTTGAGAGAGTTGGTCAAGTAGTTTTGCAGCCTACTGACTTCCTCCTCTAGGATTATGTTCTGGGCAAGAACATTATAAAAGAAGCCCAGGTCATCATCAGCAGATGCTGAATCACCTGACCTCTGCTTGTAGCAGGATGTACATGCACTGGGTGTAGACAGATGTAGCATGTGCCCTTTGTCTTGGAACTGGGGACTTCCAGCCTCAGGACTTTGTCCTTCATCAGCTGTTGCCTGGTGAGGTTAGTTATGTTACCAACCTCAGTCTGATCATATGCCGATGCAGAAGAGGTGGCAGCCTCACCAGATGTTCTGATCTCCATATCCACACCCAGAGATAGAACATTTAAAAACCCGGTGCTGTGGGTTATCAGAAGCATGTGTATCCTCTTCCTCAATGCTGTTGTTCTCCCCTTTGTTGGTGGTTGAAGGGGAGGAGGAGAGGCATGCAGCTGAGTCAGCACATTGGCAATTATAATGGTGGGCTTTGAGGGGCATTTGCATGGGGAGAGGGGATAGAAGCTGATTGCATCGGGGAGAGGGATGCTCTTCAATGATAACCTCCTCAAGTGAGAGAAGTCTCAGCAATGTGGTTTCCCCTGAAATGGTTGCAACGGGATCCTTTTGAGAGGATACTGTGCGGCTGTTGCTGGTTGAGTCGTAACACTACTGGGGGGTTTGAACCAGTAGGTTATCTTGTTTGGGTGTGGTACAGGAGCATCATCAAGGGACTCATCTCCCTGATTAGCTTGTTGGGTTTGGATTTTGGCTTGGTGGGGACTTTGGATCTGGCAGTTGAAGCTGTGGGTTCCCTTTGCTTGGGTTTGAGCAAAGGAGCAGCTTCTTGAGAGATTGGTCGGAGTTATGCCTGGAGTATACCTCAGCTAGAACAGCTGGTGCAGGGCTCCAAGGCCAACAAGGCCATCAGTTTGTAATTCATTTAAAATTATGGCCATCAGAAACCTGGGATATAATATCCATCTGTTTCCCACAGGTTTTGTGCCAGATCTTTGATTTCTAGAAACATATTTGTGAAAAATGTAAAGGTTGGTGTTCTAGAATTGAAATAATACCTGTTGCCACCGGGAAGACATTTGATCCCATGAGGATGTCTTCGAGGCTAAGCAACATTCACCATATGAAATATTAATCGTTCACCATCAGGGAAGTTCTTCAGTATGGTAGCAACTTTAAGATTCCGTCGTACCCATTGTTGATGAAGGACATATCATTGTGCCCTTCGGGTACTCAGTCACACAAGCAGCATCTTTAAATTTAGCACTCTACGAATGCTTTAAGGTGTAACCTCTATTTTGGTTTAACACGACCGACAGAGATTTGGCCGGTAGGCACATCAGTGTGAACATAGGCATTGGACCAAAACTGACTGAGTGACTCTGGGTAGATGGTCGGGTTAAGAGCAGAGCTGTATTATATGAGAATCAGCCATTAGGTCTATCGCGTGATCAAACTTTGTCCAGCGGATTCGTGAGGTAGGCGACGCAGTTATGTCGGGGTTTTATATCATGGTTGCCATTTTTGAAAGTATGAAGGTCAGAAGAACGGCTAATGGAACGTTTGAGAAGAAAACAGGTATTTATAGGGTGGGAATAGGAAAAGGCTGAAAGAAAACTACTGAAGGTTTTGGTGTGGTCATCAGCTGTTTGAAACTACGATGACGTGGTATTACCTTCAGAGGTTTAAAACGACTGACAGTGGTGTGGTTGTCATCAGTTGTTAAAACACTGAAGACTTGGTTTGGACCATCAGACATTGAAACAGCTGAAGTCTTGGTGTAACCATCAGTAGTTATGAAACTACTGAAGGTCGTGGTTTTGACTTCATATGATGTAAACAACGAGGACTTGGTATTTGTCATCAGTAGTTGTGAAACTACTGAAGACAATAGTTTTGCCATCATCGTTGTAAACAACTGAAGACTTGGTATTAGTTATCAGTAGTTGTGAAACTACTGAAGACTGTGTTCTTGCTTCAGTTGTTAGAAACAGCAGTTGTAGAAACAACTGAAGAGAAATTACTCATCAGCTGTTTTCGTCAATTCTTAGCTTTTCAGCTGTTTCATACTGTCCTCAACACTTTCATGAAACTTTTCATCTGCTTTTCAAGGTGTCATAGGACGTCAGTACTATCTGTTTTTACTGATTTCAGTAGTTGTACTACACATCAGTAGTTTAGAAAAGATAAAGTACTTCAGTACTTGAGGCATTTAGCCTTCAGTATTTATAAAAACTATGAGGGTAAAAGAACTCATCAGTACTTATATGTGACATGGTTACCAATGATCATCGTATTACTAAGATCATCAGTAGTTGTCACTTATTTTAGGTGCAGCATACCAAGCCTTAACACCAGGTTGTGGAAAGTTGAACTATCCAAGTCTTAGTAAAAATGTCTGCAAGCTCATCAGCACTAGCACAAACATAGGATTAATTAGACCCTTTTCAAAACAATCTCTTATAAAATGATGTCTAATTTCTATATGTTTGGTCCTAGAGTGCTGGACTGGATTTTTGACAATGCAAAGAGCTGAAGCACTATCCATTAATAACGGAGTCTTAGTCTCTGTAATGCCATAATCCAAAAGTTGATTCTGAGCCAGAGTACTTTGGTGTACAACTTGCAGCAGCAATGTACTCGGCTTTAGCAGTGATGTAGCAACAGATGTTTGTTTCTTACTCTGCCAAGAAATCAAACAGTTGCCTAGGAATTGACATCCACCATAAGTTGATTTCCTGGTCAACTCCACCCTGCATAGTCAATATCAGAGAAAGCAACTATTTGCAAGAGTGCCCAGTGGAATACCATAAACCTAGAGATTGTGTACCTGCAAATATCTAAAGATCCTCTTGACTGCAATCAGATGAGACTCTTTAGGTGCAGCCTGAAATCTAGCACAAACACATGTAGCAAACATAATATCTGGTCTAGAAGCTGTTAAATACATCAGGACCCAATCATACATCTGTAAAGCGTTTCATCAACACTTTACCTTCTGATCAACATCCAATGTGTGGTGTTGCACATGGGATAGAACAGGGATTACAGTTTTGTAAATCAAACTTATTTAAAAGATCTTTTGTATTTAGACTGATGAATGAAAATTCCATTAGCTTTTTGTTTGATTTGCACCTAGAAAGAACTATAATCTCCCATTGCACTCATTTCAAACTTCCTTTGCATTAATTCTGTAAAATCATCACACAACTGGGGATCAAGGATGCAAATATAATATCATTAAAATAAATTTAAACAAGTCTTATGCTGATCCACCTTCTTAATAAATAAGTTTTATCTATGGAGCCTCTAGTGAAATTATTTTGCAGAAGAAAGTTAGATAATGTCTCATACCAGGCTCTAGGAGCTTGTTTCAACCCATAAAGAGCCTTATCAAGCTTGTATACCCATTCTGGGTGTTTATTATCCTCAAAACCTCGTGGTTGACACACATAAACTTCTTCTTTTATTTTACCATATAAAATGCACTTTTAACATCCATTTGAAAACTTTAAGATTGTGGAGTGCAGCATAGGCTAAGAACAATCTAATTGCCTCCAGTCTGGCTACAGGGCAAAGGGTTCATCATAATCAATACCTTCTTCTTGTGCAAACCCCTGAACAACCAGTCTGGCCTTGTTCTTAACAATAAGCCCATTCTCATCTGTTTTTCCTAAACACCCATTTAGTGCCTATTGCACACTTACCTGGGGGAGAGGAAACAAGCTCCTCACACTTGCTGCTTTTTGAACTGAAGAAGCTCAAGCTGCATTGCTTCAACCCAGCCATTGTCTCTAAGTGCAACATGATAATTCTTTGGCTCTAGCTGACTGATGAAGAGAGCATAGAAGCAGAAATTGGACAATTGACTTCTGGTTGAAACACCAGCATTGATATCACCAATGATTTGAGACATTGGGTGATTCTTTAGCTCTGGATAAACAATGAGACCAGTGCAAGTGTTTGTAGAACCTTCAGCAGCAACAGATGTTGATGTAGACTCTTGAAACCATGTAGATGGTGGCAACTCAAATGAAGTTGAAGATGCAGAAATCTCATCAACACTTGTTGTGGATGAAGCTACTGAGGCTACAGGAGCATCAGGTTTAGAGGACACAGGCAGTTGGTCACTAAACCTGAAGAGGTGAGTACTGCTATCATCATCATCATCAGCACCAGCAGTACCACCAGGTGGTGAACTGTTGACAAGAGCAACAGCAGGAGTTTGATAAGGAACATATTGCAGTATGTCCAAATCAAATAGCTCCACAGGGCTTTGTGGAATCCTGTCCTATGGAGATTCATTAAACTTAACATGTAGAGTCTCTTCAACCATCTTTGTTCTGCAGTTGAAGACTCTGTATGCTTTGCAATTGATGAATAACCAACAAAGCACCCTACATCCACCTTAGGATCAAATATTTGGAGTTGATCCGTGTGTTGAGAATGAAACAAGGACACCCAAAAGCTCTGAAGAATGAAATTATAGGGGCCAAATGATGAAGAACTTCATGTGGAGTCTTCATCAACCTCTGATTTACTAGACTCTATTCTGTACATAGCAAGCTGTATTGATAGCTTCAGCCCAAAAATTCATTGGCAGTCCAGAATCAGCCAACATGGACCTTGCAGCTTCAATAAGGGTCCTGTTCTTTCTCTCCACTACTCTATTTTGTTCAGGAGTTCTTGGAATGCTAAACTGATCTTGATTCCCTTTGAGAGGTAGAACTCATCAAGTGTATTGTTTCTGAATTCTATTCCATTATCACTTCTAATACACTTGACTGAGAGGGAATACTGCTTCTCAACATACAACACAAAGTTGATAATCTTCTGAGCTGCCTCATCCTTTGAATGCAAGAAGAAAGTCCATACAAATCTGGAGTATCATCCACAATTACCAGACAGTATTTCTTCTTAGCCATACTCATCACTCTCACAGGACCAAAGAGATCCATGTGAAGAAGCTGTAAGCAGGCAGTGGTCTTAGGTTCTTCTATGGAGGGAAATGAAGCTTTGTGTTGTTTTCCTTTTAAACAAGCAATGCAGTTATCTTCACATTTGAACTCCTTCATAGGCAGTCCCCTACTAAACTATGGTTTATAGCTGATTTATGTTTTTAAGATTAACATGACCCAGCCTTCTATGCCATAGAGTAGATTCTTGAGGGGAAGCCTTGGAAAATAGGCAAGGATGCCTTTGAGATCTATTTTCTTGGAAAGATCTAAGGAATACACTCTTCCTGTCCTGTTGGCCTTCAGGAGAGTGTATTCATCCAACACCTTATCAATCAAACTTAGAACTTTGGATGACAGAATCCGAAAGTTTTGACTGGTGAAAAGAGCAACATGGCCTTTGTCACACATTTGACTGACACTCAAGAGGTTGTACTTGAGATTTTCCACATGGTTAACATCATCAAACTTTATTTCCCCATTAGAAACAAAGCCTTTGCCGAT
This sequence comes from Flaveria trinervia, assembly GCA_025506515.1. Lineage (NCBI taxonomy): Eukaryota > Viridiplantae > Streptophyta > Magnoliopsida > Asterales > Asteraceae > Flaveria > Flaveria trinervia. The sequence continues at coordinate 67,325,761 of CM046445.1, read as the reverse complement.
GATGTAACCCTTTGCATCATTGCCAAATGACCAAACCCCTTCCTTCCTTGAGAGTAGTCATTAAGAAGTGATCTGTTTCCTGTCATATGCATGGATCCTCCACTGTCTACATACCAGATGCCCTGTGGCATGTTGAAGAACCCTGCAAAACACAATTAGTTAGATTTTGAGACCCAAACCTTTTTGGTTTTGGGCTTGTTCTCATCAACAGATGGTAAAGTAACAGGTTTGTTGGAAACAACAGCCTGAGAGGAAGAAGATGGTGGGAAGAGGAATCCTTTGGCTTCGACCTCCTTTTCTTCTGTGGTTTCAACATAGGAACATCTAATTGGTTAACTCTTCCCAATAGATGTTGAACCATCTTACCAGCTATGTCTGATTTTGTGATAAAGCTTTCAGCTCTCCAGACACATTGGCATTGGAGTTTGATAAGTTCCTATGTTGCACCTTCTTCTTTTGAGCAATCTCAGCTGTTACCTGTTTAACCCCTTCCTTTTTGGATTTCTTTTTGGACTTAAGGGTTACAGGATTTGATGTTGCTAGTACAAATGTGGCTTCAAACTCAGTTTTCATTTTAACCATTTTCTCTTTAATTTCCTCTTTATGTTTGAGTTTGGATCCTCTTTTGTACCAACAATCATCTGTAAGATGATTGAACAAACGACATATTTCACATGGTTTCTTCTTCATCTTATGTTGATCATCAACTAAAGAGAATGAAACTGCTGAAGACTTGTTCTTCAGCACTTTGGAAGCATTATTTGCTTTCTTGACTTCCTCTTTAGTAGTCTTCAAATCCTTTCTACTGACAGTTTTCTTCTCTTCAGTGCTGACAGTAGTTGGAGTTTGAACTTCAGGTGTTAAATCTTGCTCTCCAGTCCTTTCAGGACTTCCAGAAATAACTCCTGAGTTGATCAACTCTTTGATCATGTGAGTGTCAGTATTTGAACCATCAAGATCAGCTGATAGGTTCAACGAGGAATAATACTAACTTCAACTTTTGATGGTGCTCTATCAGAAAGTGAATCACATGATGAGGTGGATTGGTTATTGCTTTCTCCATCAGATTTCACTTCTGCTCTTGAAGCAAAATCTGTAGGAGGAGCAGTGTGATTATATCCAATGCCAAACTTCACATTGAAGCAGATTGCTTACTAAGAAGCATTTCAAAACCTTTGCATGATTGTACCCATCGATCACACTCTACCTGGGTGACTGCAAGGGTTTCTTTGAGGTCTTTGTACTTTTTTAAAAGTACCTCTTCCCTAGCCTTATCATCAGTGATTTGGCATTTAAGTTTATAAATCTCATCATTTTTCTCTTTAGCATAGACTCAAACTCAGCTTTTCTTTTGGAAATGATCTTTTCTAGCTCTATGTTCTTATTAAATAAAGCTACATTTGCTTCTCTAATAGAGGCAAATGCTGCTATGCATGTTTCAGAACATAATTTGGTCCTTAGCCTCAGAGGATACCTGATACCTGTGATGAAGAGGCATTTGAGGATGATCCATCTGCAGACTCCAGAGCCATAAGTGCCAGATTCCCAAAAGGACAGTCACCACCATGTTGACCAGCACCTGTGAACAGTTGTTCATGACCAGACATGTCATCTGGTAAACTGCTCCAGTCAACAACTCCAGGGGTGAAGAAGCTGTGTTGTTGAGGTTGAGGAGGTTGATGAGATTGAGATGGTTGAGGCTCAGGAAGAGCATGTGGTTGTTGAGCAATGGGTGCTTGAACTGACTGGTTTGTGGCATGTAATAAAAAGGGTAAGGATATGGCATTGGACCCTGAGGAACAAATATGCAGGAGATTGTGGTTGAGAATGATGACCAGAATTGACAGGATGTTGCCCTGTTTGTTGACTATTGCCAAGGAAAGTCACAAAGGGTGCAGAGGAATTAGATCCAGATGATCTACATTCTCTAGCAAAGTGTCCAAGCCTGTGGCATTTGTGACACCTCAACTTACTCTTGTCAAAACCAACTTTGGTTTTGCCAGAGAGTCCTGGGAACTTTCTTCCAGTTCTTTTGTAGAACTTCTGAGATCTGATATTTATCAAGGCCATTTGGCTCAAAATATCCATCTCTTCTAAGTCATCATCAGCAATCCCCTTGAGATCATCCATGATGAAGCATAGATTGTCATTATTACACCCAGTAAACTGACTATCACACTCACAAATGCAGAATCAGAAGTGTTTGAAGAGAAATCAATATGCTCATCATACTGGCATTCAAATGAAGCATATTCTGACTGACTCATGGCAAGGCAGTGTTGCCTGGTACAAGTCTTCAGTGAGCTTACCAGATGAAGCCAGTTTCCTTTTCTGCTCTATCTCTCTTCCGAATGTAAGCAGTTTCCCATGAAGTTGGGTGAGAGATAGGCTATCCAGATTTGCACTGGAGCGTAGGACAATTGTATATGTGTCCTATCTCTCAAGCAGTGATCTGAGGAATCTGTGGTTCATTTGGCTTTTGGTATATTCATGTTTAACCATTTTCAACTCAGAGATTAAACATGAAAACCGCTCAAACTGCTGAGTCAGAGTCTCACCCTTTCTATGAGCAAAAGTCTCATACTGTTGGGCAGGATTTCCCTGTTGTTTGCTAAGACCTCATCAGTGCCACCAAATTGTTCTTTCAGTGCATTCCAAAGGTCATGAGCAGTTTCATGATGCATAAGCCCGGAATAGATTTCATTAGGCAGTGCCATGGCCAGAATTCCATGGGCTTTAGCATCAATCTCAAACAACTCTTGTCCTCATCAGAGTATTGTTCCTTCTTCTTCGGAATCAACTGATTTGTTTCTGGATGATTCACCATTGGCTTATGTGGTCCATGTACCACGGATGTCCAACAACCTGAACTATTGACAACAGGTGATGGAGCATTCTGCGTTGCCAAATGTTATACTCATTCCTAACCAGCATCGGAGGCTTGGTTGAGGAACCAGTATTGTGTGGATCATTATAAGGTGTAGTCATTTTCGAAAATTCAGACAAATTCAAGATAAGAAAAACAAATTTAGCTCAAAACCACTAAGAACCTCAATTAAAATAGCCAAAAGTGACAGAACTTCAATCTCTATAACAGATTCGTGTGAATTTGCTAGTTCGATCAAACTTAGAGCAAATGAGCAGTTTCAATGATCAATTGTTAGATCGATCAATGATTAACCAGCTCTGATACCATTTGATAGGATCTTAGCATCTAGTTTGATCGATTCGAATGATTTTAGCAGCGGAATAGAGTACAAACTAGCACAATTCGAGCAAGAATACCAAAGATATAGCAATGAACAGAATTAGTTATGGAGAGAGAAAGTTTCTGCAAAAGGAATATTTCATTCAATCACACGCTTTGGCATGGCTTTCGCAAAATTACAATTAGGTCATTCTTCCTTATATAAGGAAAAATGGCGTAGGCTGATGTCACTTGATAGTGACATCTAACCGTTATTTAACAAACTACTGAAACACTAAAACTACTGAAGATGTCTAACAGCTGACATCTTCTTACAAGAAGCTAAGTGTTTACTTATTACAAAACTACTTATAAGAAACTACTGAAACTACACGACTGAAGAACAAGCTCTTCAGTCATTTTACAAAACTACTGAAAGCAAAAACATAAAACTACTGATAAACACAACTACTAAAGAAGTACTCTTCAGCTGTTGTGACAAACTACTGAAACTTCAGCACTTGGTCTTCAGACTTGAACTTCAGACACTTAATCAGCTGATGACATCAGTAGATGTCATCAGCTGATGTCTTCAGTCTTTGTCTTCTGACTTTGTACATCAGTTGTTGATCTTCAGCACTTGTGGACTCTTCAGCTGTTGGACTTTAGTACTTTGGTCTTCAGCTTCAGCACTTGTATTCTTTAGCTGTTGACCTTCAGTACTTTGGTCTTCAGCTTCAGCACTTGTGTTCTTCAGCTATTTGACTTCAGCACTTTAGTCTTCAGCTTCAGCACTTGTGTTCTTCAGCTGTTGGACTTCAGCACTTTAGTCTTTAGCAGTTTAAGTCTTCAGTACTTATCTTCAGCTGTTGAAGTCTTCAGCACTTGTCGAACTGCTGATGAAGCCTTCAGCAGTTTTTGTGATGTCATGTGGGACTTAGAGGTTTTCTGATCTTGGCTCATTGGTTCTTTTGGTCCAACATGATATCTACACGCTATACAAGTGGCCACTGTTCTATGATACGCAAGATATTGTACAAGCCCTCCAGTTCCAAAATGTCATAAGACTCTGCTTCGCGTTTGAGATTCACGCGGGAGTCATAAAAGAGGACAAGTACAAGAAATATGAGGAGTGATGCAGAAAACAAGACATTAGAGAGATCTAGGTCCAAGGGGGAGTTTGTTGATGCATGTATGTCCCTAGATCATGATATGAAATGTAATAGATCATGTTTATCTGGTTCTGATGTAATTTGATATGATTAATGAAATGATATGGTTGTTTGTGATTTGTAATGACTAATATTTTGTTAATGAGTCGATATTGAATTGGTTAATTAGGATAGCGATTGTTTGAATGGTTACACATAATGTTTATTAATGAATACATTCCAACTTAACATAATGTAGTTTTCATGCGAATGGCTCATACGAATGGACCACACGCATGAATAACTTCATACAATTGACTCAGTCGCACGACTGATCCAGGAGACTGGATCAGTCGTATGATTGACACATAAGATTGGCTCAGTCATACGACTGAACACTCAATCGTGCGTATGGATCAACCGCATGCTTCAATCGCACGACTGAACCATGCGAATGGTCCAGTCGCCCGAATGAACAATACTAACCTATAAATACAATCCAATTCGTGAAAAAAAAGATAGGGCATTCATTCTATTACGAATCCAGACATACCCTAGCAGTCCAGAAGTTTTCCAATTCATTCTCCAAGTTCATAGAACACATTAGATCGATTTCCAATTGATTTCTAATGTTAGTTTCAATTCTTTATTGATTCTTCGTGTGTTCTCACTGATTGGATCGCCAATCAAATAGGATTCCGCACTATTTGATTTGGTTTACACGCTAATCACTAGGTATTTTGTGCAAATACCAGGTCCCAACAGTTCCCCATGCGCCCAGAAGGCCATGTGCTTGGATAGTGCCCATGCGCCCAGAAGGCCATGTGCTTGGATAGTGCCCATGCGCCTAAGACTTAATATTTTTCTTAATTTGGGTAAAATGTAAAGTTAGGCTTTGACTTAGGAGGTTCCCAGGGGATATGTAAATTTACTTTTTGAAGTCATAGATGATGTGATGGGTGATGTATGATGTATGATGTGACATGATGATGTGTGATTGATGCTTATGCATGATAATGATGTATGATGATATGTATGTTATGCATGATATGTTCCTTATTACGTATGATGATGTTACTTTACTTGTGTGATTATGATAATGAATGTAACGTATTATCTTAACAAAGTGAAAGATTTAAGATAATGAAAGTGAAACATAATGAATGAATGAAAAGTCTTGCAAGCAAATAAAAGGAGGTTCACAACTCATTGAGAGTTGTTAGCTCAACTGTGTGTAACCCTTAAGGGTTCACACATAGGGGGAATTAGCTTATGTGACTACTCCATACATACGATACGTGTGATACGTGCGATATGTGTGATATGGGGTCCTTGTCGCTTAACTCTAGATGATATAGCTTTGTGCTCAAGAGGGGGGTTAAGTACATGACAAGACCTAGATAGAAGTGAAAAGATAATAAATGTACGAAAGTATGATAAGTACAAAATGTGCGAAACGTACGAAATGTACGAAACGAACAATGATTTACCTCGATGTACGTATGATGTGTGTGTTAGGATCGTGTATTGATTGAAATACTAACTGATATACGTGTATACTAAGTCAAATAGTGCGGAATCCTATTTGATTGGCAATCCAATCAGTGAGAATGCATGTAGAAACAATTATGGATTGAATCTAAATGTTAAGAACGATTGGTAATCGATCTAGTATGATCTATGAACTTGGAACATGTTCTTAGAGGTCTCTGGACGGCTAGGGTACGATTTAGTACGTAGGTTTTCGAAGTGTTTTGTTTTTTCACGATTTAAGTGGTATTTATAGGTTAGGGTTTCTCATTTGGGCGACTGAACCATTAGCATGGTTCAGTCGTGCGATTGAGTCAGGCGGTTGATCCATTCGCACGACTGAGTGTTTAGTCGTGCGACTGAGTTAATCTCATGTTACAATCATGCGACTGATCCAGTCTCCTGGTTCATCGTGCGACTGGTTCATTAGCATGAAGTTGTTTATGCGTATGGCCCATTAGCATGGGCCAATCGCATGAGAACTTTAGATGATTAAGATTGAATATGTTTCACAATCATTATGTGACTTAGATCTATTCAAACAACTGCAAACCTATATAGTTAGTTCAATAAGCGTTATTACATACTAAGCAATGAAATATTCAACATTATAAGCACAACCACACATTGTATTTCATTAAGTACACATTATATTACATATGTGTAAGACAATAAAGACATTTTACATTAAGCTCAGAAACTAGGTACACATGTATCTACAAACTCCCCCTTGGACCTAGTTTCATCTATTGTCTTACATTCTTCATAAGCTCCTCATACTTCTTGTACTTCTCCTCTCTTGTGACTCATGCATGTATTTCAAAAGCAAAGCAGAGTCGTATCACATTCTGGAATTGGAGAGCTTGTACAATATCCTGCAAGTCATAGAACAGTGGCCACTTGTATAAGGTCTAAACATCATCAACCGACAAGTTAGTGAGCCACATGGGATCAAATACCCTGATAGTTTCCATACTACCATTTCTGTTCAACACTATGACTGCCTCGCCTGTTCTCCAATCGTAGTACCACCACTTGAAGTGTGGAGTAAAGTCCTATGGCATTTCCCTTAGAGGGATTCTAGACATCGTGCGTGGAGGACTCCACTTCAACATTATTTTAGGTTTCCCAGTTATGGCATCAACTTCAGATCTCTAGATATACCTCGTTGGTGGTTGAGGCTTGAAGTTGACCCACCGGGTATGGTACTCTCACTTTAACACTGCTTCAAACCAGCCTGACATCTTATGAGGGACATCATATAGCAATTTCAATTTTGCTAGCTGGTTAAGCTCAAAACCTAGAAGAGTCTTCAAATCGTGTGGGAATCTAAAGTACTCGATCCCCTTTTCTCTTTTAACAGCATAAATGTTCAGATCTTCAAAATAGGCCCATGCTATAATTTTGCCTGACACCTTGTGATGCTTCTTCATTTTATTGAGTTTAGGGTAGACATTTGACTTTGGAGCACTGCGCTGGGCTCTAATTTCTACAAAATACGCTGCCTATTCAGCCTTTCTAATATTGACGTCGACTTCTGAGGCTTGGGCCTTGTCTTCCTTCTTTTCAGACTCTTGCTCCATCTTATCTAGAGTTTCAAAAGTATCGCTAACAAGGGAGTCACCCAGACTGGGGACCACATTTCCCTCCTTGTCAGCGTACTCTGGATAATGTTGAGTAGTGACATCTTCAATCTCGATTTCATCAACATCGTTAAGCTCATCATCACTGTCAATGTCCACTGTAAGAGCATCGTTCACGATCTCGTCGGGATTTAATCTGAACATCTCAGCAAGTTGCTCATTAGTAAGGTCGTGGATTATTTCTCCTTCTTCAGGAGTGTAACTCACAGACCTCCTGACTATCCCTTGCAAATCAAGTATCATTATGAGTTGAGACATGATTTGTTGAAGGGAGATACGTCATATTCATCTTGCTGAGATGTGTGATCTGCTTGATTTAAAACATGTAACACATCAACCATTAGTCAATAATCAAAACAGAAACACATTAACAAAATATAAACATTATGTACATTAGTTCGATACAATATTCAAATACATATGATTATAAATGACATAAACAACTATGCATTACTATTGTCTTGTATCATGTGTTCCTCTATTGAAGGTGCTGGTGTAGAGGCACCTTTGTCTTGAGCTTTCTTGGTCCTCCTTTCACTTGCTGATGTGGCACCCGTAGCATAAGTATCTCCTTCTCCTTCATCATCATCAACAACTGCATCAACATCATCACTCACTCTGTATCATCACCTTGATCATCACCATCATCATCATCATCATCATCATCACTGTCATCATCATCACCATCATCTCCATCTCCTTCTGTGATCTTTAGTGGCTCATCTTTGGATCCTTTGAGCCTCAACATAAGCTTATTGTTTTGAGCCTCTAAGTCATGTATCCTCTGTACAGACGATGTCTGCATCTCTCTCAGCTCTGTGATCTCATGGCTCTGAGCCTCAATCATCTACGCTTGGGAGGCATTGACCTCCATCAGCTGATTAAGCTGAGTAGCTCTCTGGTCATCCGTCGCCAGCAGCTTCAGTACTAACCGGTTTAGGTTAGCCAGCTGCTCCTCCAACCCAATAGATGGGTAAGAGGATCTAAAAGCAGGTAGGACCTATGATGAGGTTCGACTCCATGAGTGGTGGTGGTAGTGGTGGATGTAGAGAAGATGGGTGGTGGGATGTGTAAAGGGTGAGGTAGTCATGATGGGTGGAGTGGGAGTGGTGGTGGTAGGTGGAGTGATGGTAGTGGTGGTAGGTGGAATGGATGTAGTGGTGGTGGGTGGAATGGTGGTGTGGTAGTAGGTGGAATGGTGGTAATGGTGGTAGTAGTGGTGGTGGTGATAAACGTCATCCTCCTCCTCTTCTTCTTCATCCCGTGGGGCTGAGCCATCCGTTTCTTCATCGAACCCCTCGAGGTGGATGCTCCCCCTGGGATGTTGGGCTGATCTGGGGTGTAGGTTGGATCAGTCAAAGTCTCCCTAGACCCTCTTGGGCGTTCACCAGCCGCCCTAATCCATCACTCGGTGGCAACCACCTTGCTACCCACCGTTCGAGTCAACAGCTCCTCGTCTGTCTCCTCCTCCTCATCAGGACAAAAGTCCTGATAGAAACCAACTGCCTCTGTCCCACCTTAAGTGGATGTCGGAGATGCTATATCTGTAGTGGGGGCCCTCAATTGAGTGCGCCCTGCATCTCCACTATCACCGCTATCATCGTCATCAGAATCATCGTCCGGGAGCACAAGTTGCTCAACATCAGAGTCACTATCTGCGTGGGGCCATTTACACCTCGCCGGCGCCACATAATCCTCCCGGGCCAGATGCCCGAACAATCTCCTCACAGGGGGTTTAACCTGCTTCCCCCTGTATACCTTCATACGACCCAGTGTGGTGTCATCCATCACCTCAATGACTACAGCGTCCTCCCTTTCCTTAGGCAGCGATGGTAGTTTTTGACCTATGATCATTTGGATAAATCGAGGGTACATGCAGAAGCCCTCCTTCCCTTTACCCTCAATGTTCTCCACAAGATAGGCGAAGATCATCTTAGAGAAGCTGAACGGGTGGTTCAGTACCAACACTGCATAAGCGTTCTGAATCTGATCTGAGAGCTCGTCGAACCCTCCCTTCCGAGAAGCTATACACTTCAGTAGCACATGGGCGAGGTACTTGAACGGGGGGCACAGGTTGCTCTTGTTGACCACCCCTGCGTTGATGTCCCCAGAGTACTTAGCTCGCATGAAACATCCTCGAACAGTAAGGGGGTGTAATCGAGTGTGACTGGATGATTTGGTTCCGAACCGGGATTCGTTCTCCCGCTACTAATGGTAATGGACGAGACCAAGGTTTGGTTTTCAGTAAAAGCGTCATCCCCGAACTTTAGAACCATCCGAAGATCATCCTCTATGATCTCTAAAGCCTCTCCAAATATCGAGCTCCTGATGCGATGGGGCTCTAAGGATCTGTCTACCACAACGCTTTCCCAAAATGCATGTTGGACCGAGTGGTATGGTGTGCACGGAGTTGAGATGGCACGAAAGATCCTCGATCTTCATAGAAAGGTGATAATGCCAGAGAAGTCTGCAGCATTCCTTGAGGTCAGATCTAGATGAGCACAGATTTTGTGCTTGGTGCTCACAGTCCAACGACTAGCCATCTGTCACACAATGCACACATACGTTAGTGTCCTTCAATGTGTATAATTTCACTCATTTGAACTTCAAATTTTCTGTTTTGTCGTGCGAATGAAACTGTGCGACTGAGATCTAGTTGTGCGAATGAGCTGTGCGACTGAGATCTAGTCGTACGAGTGACCTCATACGTACGACTGAACACACGACTAGGCTAATACATATGCTATCTCATGCGTTTACACAAGTCGTTCGACTGAACGCATATGCATGATTCAGTCATGCGACTGAAGTTCATCACGTTGTCTATTCGCATGACAGACTGACTATTCAATTCAAAATCAAATTTGACCAAATTTTAATGTTAGACGTCGTGGTTTGGCTCATTAGGCTCGCATTTGACTGACAGAACACCTAATAACCTTTAATTTCACAATGGACTTAGTTTTATTAGTTTCTTAGTTAAACTAAGTCTTGATTCTTTTTAGGTTCAATTTAGTCGATTTTGTGCATGAATCGATGGACATTTTCATAGATTGCACCGCACATTACCTGTATAGTAACCACAAATCATCAGTATGCAATAATCAATGGTCTAGAATGATCAAATGAAAATCAGACAGAGTAACGGTGCTTCGTGCGATTTAGGGGCGATTTGGGAGTGATGAATGACTGCGACCGACTCCCCCTCTATTTATACTAGGGTTTCCCTCAGTCGTGCGACTAAGCCCAATCGCATAGTTGATTCGTGTGACTGAAGATCAGTTGTGCGACTAGCACAGTCGGTCACCTTCAGTCGGGCGACTAGAAGTCAATCATGCGACTGTGTCATTCGGTCACCTTCATCCATGAGATTGGCTCATTTTGGTCATCCAATCACGTGATGTTATCCATGCTAATGGTCCAATCTCACGTATGTCCTATACGTGTGGGTAAATTGTGCGATTGGGCTCAATCGTATCCTCCAATCGTACGACTAGTTCATACTCATGGTTCAGTCGTGCGAATGGATCATACTCATAATTTTGAATTTATGACCATTCAACACTTTTATCTTTTGATTACACATTATGAGCATTCGATCATCTCAGACATGATCATTTTAATTTTGACAACCTTTGATCACTTCATACGTGATCCTTTTAAAACACTTTGTCACCTCAGATGTGACTCATTTACATTTGAAAACACGTGTGGTCACCTCAGACGTGACTCATTTACATTTGAAAACACATGTGGTCACCTCAGACGTGACCTTTTTAGTTGATTAAATACCCGATTGAGTTCCATGGCATAGTCTGATATTTAACAAACTAAATTGACGAAATTTAAACAAAATAAAAGAGCTAAAACTGAAATACAAAACTAAACTTTTTTTTGTGGTTTTGTGTGAGGTGTAAATCCTAAGATGGAAATCTAATGGATTCATTTTCTGAAAAGGCAGCTTCAATTCATTTTGACCATAAATGGATCGATTCAATTTGGAATCATACATGTAAGTCAAATCATTCGGGACATGTTATCAAAACGTTTTGATGATCGAATCTGTTCTTTCATCTAGAGTCTTAGCAAGTTTAGGAAATCATACTAGTACTATTAGATCCCAACAATGATTTGGACTTTCAAGAACTTTAGCGATGATTGTCAGTATACTTGTCCTCTTAAATCCATACATAGACTTTTGACATAGATTGGTGACAGTTTAAGGTTTGATTATTTCAACAAGCATTTGTGGATCCCACACTTATCAAGTAATCAACATTCCTCAGGAGATTTTTGAGCAGTCTCAGGGTAGTATTCAAGAAGAAACTATTCTTAGAGCTTTCAAAGAGAAGCCAAGCCTCAGGTCAGTGCCACCGCATAGCAAAGAGGCGGTAAACAACAATGAATTCTAGAATATATAGGTTATGCTTATCCGCAGGTCAGTGCCACCGCACAGTAGGGAGGCACATAACCTATCTTCTTGTTTGAGAAATTTTATTCTTTTTGCACAGATCTCACCAACAACATAGGTTATTAGTTTGATTCCTTTTGAATTTTTGTCATCACGTGCTTTTGCTCATAGTTTGGTCATACGCACACATTTGTGGCGTTTATTCTGCTCGTCACCCTTTATTGGAATTTTGTTGATTGTGTTAACCATGGATAAGATGATAACCCACAGCTTGTCGAACAACTTAGTTTTATCTTGAGATCACCAACAATGTCTAATTGTTAGGATCAGTGATCTACGTTTGATTGATTAGAGAGTATAGCAGCGGAAATCAAACAATGAATTAGCTAATTCACAAGAACACAAAAGATATTCAAGGTAAGAACAAACGGTTATAGACAGAGAGAATTCTGCAAATATATTTCATTCAATATTCGCTTTCGTGGTAATAGAATGTCACACATACAATTAGGTCAACACCTCTTATATAGGAGATGTGACGTCTGCTGATGTCACTTGATAGTGACATCTAACAGAATTTATTTAAACTACTGATAGTTAACACAAGTACTAAAGATGTCAAACAGCTGACATCTTCTTACAAAAATGCTAAGTGTTAACTATCACTACAACTACTGAAAAGAAAACTACTGAAACTACAACGACTGAAGAACATGCTCTTCAGTCGTTTTACAAATACTGAAACAAAAAGAAAACTACTGAAAGGAAACCATCACAATAACTGAAGAATGCTTCTTCAGCTGTTGTAACAAACTCTGAAGGCTTCAGTACTTGTACTTGAACTTCAGCTGTTGTCATCAGCAAAGCCAACGATTGTGAGATCCATTACCATCCGGGCAAAGCCAACATGGTGGCGGATGCCCTTAGCCGAAAGGAGAGACCCAAACCAATTCAAGTAAAGGCTTATCAGTTGGTTATGACCTCTGATGTGACAAAGCAGATCAAGGAATTTCAAGATGAGCCATTGAAGGAAGATCATCTTAGCTCTGAAAGAATGAGAGGTCTAGTCATGGAGTTGGGTAAAAACACACTCGGTGTTAGAACCTGATTCGGATGAATGCGGATTCCTTGTGGTGGGGATCTACGTGTGCAGATTCTGGATGAAGCTCATAAAGTCGATACTCCATTCATCCTGGTGCTACGAAGATGTACAAAGACATGAAGAAGATTATTGGTGGTCGGGTATGAAATGCGATGTGGCGGAGTATGTGAGTAGTGCCTTACTTGTTTGCAAGTGAAGGCCGAGCATCAGAAGCCGTATGGGAAGATCCAACCTTTGGATATACCAGAGTGGAAGTGGGAGCACATCACCATGGACTTTATTACGAGGCTATCTCGTACCACGTGAGGATATGATGTTATATGGGTGATGGTTGAACATTTGACAAAAAGTGCTTACTTCCTACCGATCCAGGACACATACTTATCCAACAGGTTGGCAGATTTGTTCATCAAGGATATTGTAACTCGTCATGATGTGCCGGTGTCTATTATATCGGATCGTGACACCCACTTTACATCTAAATATTAGATGAAATTCCACGATGCGATTGGAACGAGGTTACATATTAGCATAGCTTATCATCCTCAGATGGATGGTCAATCGAAAAGGACGATTCAAAAGCTGGAAGATCTGCTTCGGGCATGCACCATTGATTTTGGAGGAAGTTGGGATGACCACTTACCGTTAGCTGAGTTCTCGTATAACAATAGTTATCATGCCAGCATTAGTATGCCCCCTTATGAGATGTTATACGGTAGGAGATGTAGAACGCCTGTGTGTTGGGGTGATATTTTTCAAAAAGAGTTGGGAAGTATTAAAGTGATCGACGCTACGACTGAGAAACTTGAAAAGACAAAGCCTATATAAGGGCAGCCAAAGATAGGCAAAATTCGTACGTCAATAAACGACATAGACCGATTGAGATCCTGGTGGGTGATAGAGTTATGTTGAAAGTCTCACCTTGGAAGAGTATCATTCGGTTCAAAAAGTGGCGCAAGTTGAGCCCAAGGTACATAGGGCCTTTCCGAATTATTGCTCGAGTAGGAAAGGTGGCCTATAGATTGGAGCTACCAGATGAGTGAAGTGGAATTCACCCAACATTCATTGTATCTCATTTGTGAAGGTGTTTGGCTGACGAGGATATGATTGTACCACTAGGAGATATCGAAGTGGATTAACGGCTCAATTATATGGAGCAACCAATGGTATTTCTTCTTAAAGGTATGAAACAATCGGTTATTTCTTCTTAAAGGTATGAAAGAAAAGAAAGAATTAAAGTGAATGAAAAGAAAGAAATATAATAAAACCCAAGTTGGCGGGTTAAAAGTGTCAAAAGGACAAAATATTCAAAAGTTGGTGTAAAAGTGGGCATGGTCGCCCACTTCTCGTACGACACCATATCATTTGGATTTTTTAAAGAGAGAAAGCAAGAGCAGAAAGCTCTCAAGTTTTTTGAAGAACAAGAAGAATTCGAATTCAAGGTAAGATATCTTAGTTTGGTGATGTTCTTAACCGACCTTAGCCTCGGTTATATGCTTATGTGTTTGTGTGTTCGGTTGTGTGTGTTTGGTGGGTTTTCCGGTGGTAGAACTCATTTTGCAAACAGGTTTTGAAGAAGTCATAACCAAGAGCTGCTAAGGTGAGTTTTAGAACCCCCTTTTTACTTGTTTTTTACTTATTTAGGGCTAGAAATGCATGTATCAAACTTTTTATAAAAATGGGTCTTCACCCGTATGTATGTGTGTGAATGTGTTCGTGGGTGGGGTTTGATTTTGGGTATATTCATGATTATGATGATGTTATGAATATGTTTCTATGGCTTAGAATGTATGAATTAAGCTTAGAATAGGTTAAAAGATGATTAGGGACTTAAATAAGTTGTTTAAGTGTGATATGGACTGCCCATGCGCCCAAATACTAGCCATGTGAATTAGGCTGAAATTGACTAAGTGTCCAGACGCCTAGAAAGCCTATGCGCCTAGGCACTCATGTATCTGCATAGTGCCCATGTGCCTAGAACTTGACCAGAATGACTAAGTGTTGCCCATGCGCCCTAATAGTTCCAATGCGTCCGGAAGTTCCCCACACCTAAGTGTTCCCCATGCGCCCAAAAGGCCATGCGCCTGAATAGTGCCCATGCGCCTAAGACTTAGAATATTTTTCTGAATTTTGGGTAATATGTAAAGTGTAGGCTTTGACTTAGGAGGTTCCTAGGGGGTATGTAAATTGCAGGACTGGTGAAGGGGGTCACTTACAACATAACACAACAAAGAGGAGATTAACCAAACTTAATCAAACAGTAAACTGGATTAACCACAATGAGACACTAAGAACACAAGTAATATAAGAGACAAAACAATAGAACAATAGTGTATGGTTTTCAAGAATGCAGTATATTGCTTTCTCTATGTTCTATTACAAGTGTTACAAAGCATATGGAAAGATACAAGAACATGAGATACTTATACTACATTCTACAACCGCTATACTTTGAAAGCCAGCTGGATACAATTGACTAGACACAAACAAAATCAATTGTAGAGTCAAAAGGCAGATTGCCTTTTGACTAGTGACTATGACATGCCATAGCTCACGTCCTTATCTATTAGAAAATAGATAAAGTACATGAAGTAGAAAGTTAAAGACTCAAGACCTTAATGTATAGTTACCAAAAGCATGGACCTTTTCACCAACTCAAGTAAGTTGGTGACACTACAGAGATGCAGTGGAAAGGTGTCCAGCTTTATGGAAAGTACATCAGATAAAGCATGTGTCATAAGTCTTCGGAAGAAATCTATCTTCATGAGTTGAAGCTTCGAAATTCTTTGTCTTTGAGGCTTCGGAAGACTTCATCTTTGGCTTTGGAAGATACTGGTCTTGGCTTTGGAAGATTTCACACTTAGAATTCTTTTTAGTTGCATGTGTGAAGCTTCCTAAGCATTCTTCTTCAATGCACTTGTACAGCATGCAGGATAGACTTTGGATGTTTGAGTTGTATCAGCCTCTTCATTAATCTCTACAAACTCCCTATAGGCTGATGCTACCAAAACACCTAGTAGACTTCAGATATCAACAGTTCTCATTAGAATGATAACCAGCCCTTTCTTCATGATGATTAGGATCCTTCAAACTGTCAAAATGTCTTCTTATATCAAAGAGATCATGCAGAGGCAACTGAAACATATCTTGCCAAGTGTAGATGTCTTCAGTGCATTGTTCTCTACTGACATGCCATCTTTCTGGATTTGTGGTGTATGTCCAGGACAAGATGGGTCTTCCTGATGCTAGAGGAGCTACTAAAATTGGAGTTGATAGAGCGTCCTCTGGCTGCACATCCTCAGGATGTTCAGACTCATCCTGGGTTTAGAAGAGGGTGCACTCTTCTGCCTCTTTGGCTTTGGTTTAGAAGCCATCCTCTTCGTTCTCTTTATAGGTTTTAACTGAGAAGATTGGCCTGTAGTACTAGATTGATCTTCATTGTCTTTCTGAGTTGGAACTTCCTCTCTCTCAGGCTCAGAAGGAGAGAAAGGTTGACCTTACTGTGGATCAAAAGATTAAGCTTGCTAAGGTTCAGCAGGAGGTACAAGTTGTGTTGTCTCTGGTTGTTCAACCTTAACCTCCACTTCAGGTGGGGCTTGACTTGGAGGTGAGTGTAAATCAGTGAGCTCTCCACTTTTTATCTTCTGCTTGATCACCCTGATATGCTCATCCATAGTGGATAGAGACATGGGGCCAAGTCTCCTTCCGGAGAATCCATACAGCTTCAAGAAGCTCATCATCCTCTGCCTATCAGCAGATTTCTTCATTCTTTTGTGGATGATGGCTCTTGACTTAGCAGCTTCTTCCCTCAGCTTCTTTTTGGTTATCCTTCTTTCTCTGGCTATCTCAAGTTCAAGTTGTTTGAGATACTCAAACTCAAAATAGTCATAAGACAAGGGAAGAAGTGCTTCTGGCTGATAGAGGCTTGTGGCACTCAAGTAGTTGATCATCCTGATTCTATCTTCTTCTTTATCTACTTGAGGTTCTTGTTGAACCACATCCTCTTATGCAGAACTTTCTTGAACTAAGGAGAGGGTAGGTACATGTTTGTACAATCTTTTCTTTCTTTTCTCTTCTTTGATTTGTACAAGAAGTTCTGCATCTTCTGCCTCCTTCTTCTACCTTGACCTTTCCAGGTCAACTAGTTCATTTAGCTCTTCTAAGGGGAAAGAGATGACATTTTCTATGTCATAGTCCCTTGTCTGCAGATAGTTTATCCTGACTGCCCTTAACTCACCATTATGAGTATCTAGTCTCGAAGCAACCTTGATAGCAGACTCCATGAGTCTTACAGACTCAGAAGATGAACTTTCTCCCCTTAGCCTCCTTTTCCTCTCTCTCTCCTCCTCCTCAATCTCTCCAGATGTCATCTTTCTTTTCCCTTTGTCACTCACAGACCTTTGTGACTTAGGATGGAGAGAGCTTTGGCCTTCATTGCTTGATGCAACTTCTGAGCTCTGGCCAGAGAGAGGTTGAGAAGCACCTTCACCAGCAGGTGTCTCAAAAGGAATGTGAATCTCTGCAGCAGTTGATGATGATGAGACAAGGCTCTCAGGTTCCGCCACTGCGCCTTCAGTCAAGGTTTCCCCTATGAAACTAATCTTAGGGTCTGCCTCAACATCTAGTTGACCGATGGCATTGCCTGATTGCCTGAGTCTCCTTCTAAAGCTAAACTCTGTAGTGATCCTACCTTGGATTCTTTGAGCCAGCCTGTTAGCTTGTCTTGAGTTGCTTGGATTGACAAGTGGCATGTTGACTAGATCCAGACCTTCATAGTAGTTCAAAGTCTAAAAATTTAAGACTTCTTGTTGCCCTTGAACTCTTATGATGATTAGGGCTTTCCTATTGCTGTCATACATCCACCCAATAATGTGATTGGAAGATGGTGAAGATGACATAGCCCTTGGAATCCTATCCTCAAACAGACTCTATATGAAGGAGTCTGTGTAGTCCACATCAATGTGAAATTGAGGAGGTTTCTAAGGATGCACATTTGCAAGTGAGGATGGTGAGTCCTTAATGTCCACACTCTCTAAAGAACTCCTAGGTGTTGTGGCTGTAATAACTTTCTCCTCCTTTTTGGTAGCATCACCCACTTGCATAGGTTAGCTAGAAGATAGGTCAATCATATCCATAGTTCTTGTGTTCCCGTTGAGCTCTTCTTAAGGGTCTCCCAGCTAGTTTTTCCTTAAGATATGAAATCTCAAGTTGCTGATCATTGATCCTGTTGTGTAAGGTAGTCACTTGAGATTCAAGGTGACCGACCTTTGAGACTAAATAAGTGCATGTTTTACCTTTAGTCTTAGATTTCCCTTATCTTCATCAGAAGAATCATTGGGGGATGAGATGATTGGACCAAAGTCCTCTCTCTTACCACCAGCTTTAGGTTCTTGGCTGCTGGATTTCCTCTGCTCACTAGCAGTCTCAGTTGAGATGATAGTAGGATGAGTTGCCATGGTTGAGGTCTTAATGATGTAATCACTTTCAGAAGTGAGATCCTCTTCCATATGGACATCCTGAACAGTTCAGAAGTGTCCATCTTAGTGGTAAGTGATTGATGGGGGCTGGAAATAGGAACCTCAGAGGCACTCATCTCTCTTTGAGTAGGGGAAAAGAAGAGAGAATCATGGAACTCATTGAAACCTAGATCTTCATCAGTATAGAAATCAAGGTTGGGAATTGGTTGGTTGAGATCTATAGGCTGGGGATGGTAACTGTCCCTTGAAGGTTGATCACTTGAGTGTTGAGACTCAGAGTGATGGCTTAAGACAGTTGGGCTAATGAGCTCATCAGGCTGAGCATGAGGAACCTCAGCATTGATCCTTGAAGAGATGGGAGTGGTCTGCTCCTCAGGAGAAGTGGGAGCTCCAGTGTACACTTCTGCCTGTAAGGGTGAGTGTATGGGGACCTCCCCAGACTGAATAGTCTGAGCAGGGGTTCGTTTGGATTTTCTTTGGTAAGTGAGGGTAATTTGAGGCTGTTGAGGTGTTAGGAAACAGTATGTGTGGGTTCAACACTAGCTTGTGTTGCTAGGTTGTCACCTTGAGCAATGAGCTCTAACATTTTGGGACTAGGGCTGTTTCTACCCTAGAGAAACCACAATGGGCTTTCTCAGTATTTTAAAGATGTTGGACTTCATCTGTCCCAGTTTAAGAATGTTACATGTTCCCTTAACTGTGAGCCCAGTTTACAGTTAAGAATGTACTGGACATATCTAGGAAACATGTAATATTCTAAGGAGCCTAAGTTAGCAAGCAAGTTGGTATAAACAAACTAAGAATACCTGAACTTGACCCCTTGAACCATTCCATGGATGATGAAGGAGAGATCCTCAGGAATCTAGTCCCATCCACCATGCTTGTTTGACAAGCTGTGGATGGCCACATGGAGTAGGAATCTCCACTGGGATGAGACCTTCCCTTTCCTGAAGGTCTTTACAGAGAATATCCCATCTGCTTAAAGGAATGATTAACAGCTTCCTTTAGGAAGAACACCTCACCTTCTTCATCATCCAGCTGAAGATGCCTGTTGATGATGGCCGGAGTAATAAAGAATGTTCTCCCTTGCACTATGGTAGACAGTGCCTTCTCCCCGTCTATTATGACCTCTTAGCAGGTCTTCCAAAAATCAAGTAGATGATCCTCATAGAGAGGAGGATTAATGGTTAGGGAGGTGATGTAATTTGACAAAGCTAAAAATTGACAAACCTCTGAGAAATGAGGATATTTCTCTGAGCTTAACAGAGCAACCTGATTATGCTGCCTGTGTAGTTGCATGATAAAGTGGGGATCATTTCTGTGAGCGAGATTGGCCATTTTGAGGTAGCTTAAAGATGAAGAAAGAAGGAAGAAAGAAATTTCAGAGAGATTTTGGGTTTTAGGTATGCAGGAAGAACAGATGATAGAAAGAGGGGGGAACCGTTGGGTTTATATGTGAGAGGGATTTCAAATAAAGTTTTAATGAAAGAGGATAAACTTTGAAATCTAGATGTCGGTCCCACCTCTAAAAAAGTAGTTTACTTTTGCTCAAAAAGTAGTTTTCTTGGAAATCAAAAAGCTTCCGAAGGTAAATTATTTTTGGAATTTTTAATTTAAAAAGCTTTCGAAGCTAGAATGACTTCGGAAGAGTTTCCTGAGAGTTTTGAAAATTTTGCTTCGAAAGAGAAATTAAAACTTGATTGCTTTGTATATAAAACACAAAGCTTTAGAGGGTTAATTTTGCTTCGGAAGTAAATAGTCCTTAAAAATGAATAAGTGTCTAAGACAAGTATTTACGCTTCGGAAGATAGATTAAAAACCTCTTCCAAAGGTAAATTTCTTAGATAGTTATTTGTTTTGAAGGCATGATTTACTTCCGAAATTAAAAGCATAACTTCCGAAGGATCAAAAATTGTCAAAAATCGAAGGAAAGTCTTCAATAAAGATAATTTTATCCAGAGAAAACATGAGCTTATGAAAGTGAAGAACTAGACAACTTAGGACACACCTATTTTAAGAAATAATAAGAATTAGTTTAAGAAAAACCTACTCAAAGTTGATCATCCCAATAGTTGATATTAGATATTTAAATCTCTGTTCATCAAAAGCCTTTGTAAACAGATCAGCATATTGTTCATCTGTGTGAACTTTGACTAGTTTAATTAATCCCTTTTCATGGTTATCTCTTATTAAATGATACTAGGTATTGATGTGTTTGGTCCTTGAGTGCTGCACAGGATTCTCTGTGATTGAAATAGCACTATTGTTATCTATGTGAATAGGAGTCTCCTTGAAGTTTAACCTATAGTCTAGCATCTGATTCTGAATCCATAGCACTTAAGCACATCAGCTTGTAGCAGCAATGTATTCAGCTTCAGCAGTTGATGCAGAGACACAGGATTGTTTCTTGCATTGCCATGAGACAACCCTTCCACCAAGAAACTGACATCCCCTAGATGTAGATTTTGCAGTCATGTTGCAACCACCATAATCACTATCTGTATAAGCATACAGATTGACGTCAGGATTATTTGGGTTCCATAAACCAAGTGTTGAGGCACCTTTGAGGTATCTAAGATCCTCTTGACAGTGATGAGGTGAGACATCATAGGGTTGGCTTGATATCTTGCACAAATGCATGTAGCAAACATAATATCAGGTCTGCTAGCAGTAAGATACATAAGAGACCCAATCATAGCCCTGTATAAGTGTTCATCTACACACTCCCCCCTCAAGATCAGGTCCAAGGGAGTGGTTTCTGGCTATGGGTGTCTTAGCAATCTTAAAATCAGTCATGTTGAATCTCTTGAGTATGTCCTGAACATACCTTGACTGACTTATGAAGATGCCATCTTCAACTTGCTTCACTGAATTCCCAGAAAGAATTTGAGTTCCCCCATGGCAATCATTTCAAATCTGTCTTTCCTCAGCTTCTCAAAGTCTTTGCAGTGCTTTGGATTAGTTGAACCAAAGATGATGTCATCCACATACACTTGAACTTATAGAATGTCACTTCCTTGTCCTTTGATGAAGAGAGTTCCATCTATGGTACCTCTCCTGTATCCATGTTTGCAAACATACTCAGACAGTGTCTCATAACACTTCCTGGGTGCCTGATGCATCCCATAAAGAGCTTTGTCAAGCTTGTAGACATAATGAGGATGATCAGGATCTACAAAACCAGGTGGCTGTTTGACATATACCTCTTCATCAATCACTCCATACAGAAAGGCACATTTTACATCAAGCTGAAAGACCTTGAAGTTCTTGGATGCAGCAAATGCCAAGAATATCCTAACAGCTTCCAGTCTTGCTACTGGAGCAAAGACATCAGTGTAGTCAATCCCTTCTTCTTGTGTGTACCCTTGAACAACTAGTCTAACTTTGTTCTTGATGATATGCCTCTATCATCTTTCTTATTCCTAACATCCATTTGGTTCCAATGGTAGTCTTCCTATGAGGAAGAGGACAAAGGTTCCAAACTTTCTACCTTTTGAATTGAAGCAGCTCTTGCTGCATAGCCTCAACCCAACTTCCATCCTTTAGAGCCTCATCAACTTTCTTTGGCTCTATCTGGGAAAAGAAACAAGAGTGAAGACAAACATTTTCTTCATGGGTTTGTCCTCTTGTTCGTACTCCTGTGACAACATTTCCAATGATGTTTGTGGTAGGGTGAGACTTGTGGATCCTAAGTTAAGAGATCATAGCAAGTTGCCGAGAAAGATCTAAATTAGAGAAATTTAGATCTGGCATGGATGTTTCTCCCACCACATCAGCACACTTATCAAGAGAAACTTGACCAAGCAGTGTGTGACATCATTGATGTTGTTAGCTATGGTGTGGTTAGTAGCATCAAGACATTCTTGATCACTGTCACCACCACCATTGTTGTCTTCCATAATTGCGGTATACTTATCTGGTTATGGAGCCTCTGAGCTGGAATTTGAAGATACCCCAGATGCATCAGCTGAGTTTGTCATTGTAGTGTTGATAGACACCTTATTTGCGGAAGTAGTTCCAACTGAAGTAGAAGATGTGTGACTTGAAGATCTTCTCAGCTCAAATCTTGGATCAAGATCACCTGTATTTAGATTTTCTGCAGATTGTGAAACATTCTCACAAGATTTGTTAAAACAGTTGGTAACTAATCAAGATCAAATAGCCAATCAGGACCAGAACCAACCACACAGGGTGTGTGTTCATTGAAAGTCACATTGGTTGATTCCTCATCAATTTTAGTTCTGAGATTGTATACTCTATAAGCCTTAGCTTGAGAAGAGTATCCAATAAAGTGTCCATCGTCTGATTTCTCAGCAAATTTGGAAATTTGATCTTTGGTATTCAAGATGGTGCAAGGACATCCAAATGACCTGAGAAAATCAATGAAAGGTTTCTTCTTGTGCCAAAGTTCATAAGGAGTCTTGCCATGAGTCTTGAACACTAAAACTCTATTCTGCACATACCAACCAGTGTTGACTGTCTCTGCCTAGAAGGTGATGGGCAACTTAGAGTCAGACAACATGGTTCTTGCAGCTTCAATCAGTGTCCTGTTTCTCCTCTCAGCAACACCATTCTGCTGAGGAGTCCTGGGAGCACTATATTGTCTTGTAATATCCTTTTCATCACAAAATGTATCAAGGATTTGGTTCTTAAATTCAGTTCCTTGATCACATCTTATGATCTTGACCTTGTGATCAGATTGATTCTCAATCTTTAAGATGAAATTCTTTAGAATCTCAGGTATCCCATCCTTAGTTCTAAGGAAGAAGACCCAAATGAATCTTATAAAGTCATCTGTGATCACTAAACAATAAGAAGTCCTTCCTAGACTCATTACACTGGTAGGGCCAAAGAGATCCATATGTAACAAGTGTAGGGGTGTAGTGATGGAGTTTCATTCCTTAGGCTTGTGAGATACCTTATGTTGTTTCCCTTTCAGGCATGCAACACAATGATCATCACTTGTAAACTCTTTCTTTGGTATTCTAGTTACCAAACCATTCTTAATTAATTTATTCATGTTCTTAAAGTTTACATGGCATATTCTTTTATGCCACAGGAAAGACTCATCACTATTGGCTTTAGACAGAAAGCATAAAACTTCTCTAGAGGGAGATGTTTCTTGCAAATCCATCTTGTATATGTTCCCCTTCCTGGGGGCTCTAAGCAGGATATGCTCATGAGGAATGACCACACCAGGCTTGAGAACAATGCACTCATGCTCAGTAAAGAGCATGTTATGACTCTGATCACAAAATTAGGATACACTCAGAAGATTGTACCCGAGCTCTTTGACAAAGTTTACCTTTTTAATGCTAAGCTTACCATTTGTGACCATGCCCCTTCCTGAAATGTAACCACCTTCATCTCCTCCATAAGCAACTGGTCCTCCATCAATCCTCTCAAAGTTCTAGAGTAATGACCTGTTGCCTGTCATGTGCCTGGAACAGCCACTATCAATGATCCAGACATTCTTATTTGTCTTGAGCTGTCCTTGCACAAAGAAAAGGATTAGTTACATTTGGAAACCCAAGCCTTGCTTGTCTTGGGTTCAGAAACAAAAGGTAATGCAACAGTAATAGATCCTATGGTTATACTGAAAGGATCTTTAGCTATTTTTGATGGAGAATTCTCAATCACTTGGTCTTTCTTAGACTTCCACACCACCTTTGGAGTCTTGGACTTGACCTTCAAAACTTCGGAAGCTTTTGGAACTTTGGAAGTTTTGATGACTGAAACTTCGGAAGATTCTGCAGACACTGCAGCAGACTTCAGTGCTTCGGAAGAACTCCTTTCTTCCGAGACCACTTCTCTTCCGAGGGTAATTTTCCACTTTCCTTCTTCTTAGATTTGGAGCTTTCGAAGGAAACAATTTTCCTTCCAAAGCTTGAATCTTCATGGAACTCTTTGAAGTCTTTGTCTTGGTCATATGGACAGTACCTTTAGGATTGTATGGACAATTCTTAGCAATGTGAGTGGTACTTTCACACATGACACCACTATTTTCTCTTCACAAGAGTCTTCATCTGGGAACAAGACTTTCTTTGGTCACATCCATTCTCCACCTTCATCTTTGCAGATACTAAGACAATCCTTTTGGGCTGTGAACTGTTCTTGGAGTTTGATGGTCCAGGCTGTGCAGCAGTGGTACACAGCAGATCAGTCTTCTTCTTGCTACTAAGATGATTTGAACAAGAACCAAAACTCTTAGCAGAAGAGTTTTTATTGATGTCTTCAGTCCTTACTACTTCAAATCCTGCAGAGATGAAAACTTGTTTCTACTTATAGTCAAAAGTAGCCTTGATCTCTTGAGCCTTCCTTGCTTTTCTTTTGCTCTTTCTGATCAAGTTCTTTCTCATGGACTTAGTCATCACAGTCTTCTTCTCCTCAAAAGAATAGTGGCCCTTCTTAGAATCCTCCTCTTCACTCTTCTTAGAGGAATTCTTCACTATTTCTTCTTCATCCTCTTCACTCATAGGATTTATGAGAGGAAGCTCATCTTCACAAGTTCCACACCTAGGAGGTCTTACAGACAAGATTGTGTGTGGAGAAGCTATCTCATTGATCCTAGTCCCTGCCTATTTTGATAGCACACCTTGTTGTGCAGGGATGAGGATATCATGTTCTTGAAGGTGTCTTCTTCAAGAACACTCTTTTCTGCCTGGCTTTGCTGATCACAAGCTCAGCCTGACACTCAGTCAACTTGGTTATGAGATCTTTGATTTGAGTCCTAAAATCTGTGCATTCATCTTTTAGAACTGAAATGGTTTTCTCTAGGTCCTTTATCTTCAGTTTATAATTATTTTCAGACTTTCTAAAATCATATTTTTAAATATTTAAGGACTCAAGATCAGATCTCATCTCCAAGTTAAAGGACCTGTATCTATTGACTTTTGCAATGCATTCAGGAGTACAGAGATGTTCCAATACCTTGGCTTCATCATGATCTGCCATCAATGCTTGGTTTGGAGAAGCATCTTCCACCTGAAAGCTGCAGTCAAAGCCTCCTTCTTCAACAGCAACAGCAGCCTGCTGCTTTGACTTCTTATTCTGGAGAGCTTTGTCAGTGTAGTTAGGTCTGGATTATGTTTGGCCACCACTTGTTTTAGGTGCCTTACACTCTCTGGTAAAGTGGCCCATCAAGTTACAGTTGTAACACTTGACTTTGCCTTTGTCCAGGCCAAACTTTCCACTGGTTGCATTGCTTGGAAACTTCCTTCCAGTCCTCTTATAGAACTTCTTGGCTCTGTGAGTGAGAAGAACCATCTGCTGGACTATTTACATGTATTCTAGATCATCTGGATTAATACAGTCTAGGTCTTCAAGAGTGAAAAGAGAGTTGCCACAGCTTTCATCAGAAGACACAAAAGCTTGAGAAGAGCTTGTCTTTTGGAATGGGCTTCCTTGAGTGAAGTTCTCCCTTGGTGTCTCTGGAAAAGTGATGAAGGGACCCTTTGGTGAGTTGTCAGGATAGCATATGAGATGATGTTTGGGTTCTATGCTATCAACCACATATACGACTAAACCCATTTGATTGTTGGAGTTGCCAGATGAACCTTACATGTTCATCTCCATCTGGTAGCCACTGAGAATCCCATATAACTCTATCAGAGCAAGTGTTTTGAGATTTTCAGTCCTCTTAATAATCACACAGTAGTGTGTCCACCGCCTAGGAAGTGAGGACATGAACTTCCTTACAATGTCTCTGTTCTCAAGAGAAACTCCTCCATCCACAAGGATATCCACAATCTTAACATACTTGAAGTATTGCTGAGTTATGGTTTCACCTGTTTTGAAGGTGAAGTTTTCAAACTGATGCTTCAGGAGATACTTCTTGTTCTCCTTGGCTTTAGAGGAACCCTCATATATCAGTTTTAGTGCATCCCACAGCTGCTTAGCTGTATTACACTTCTTGAAACCTCTGTACATAGAGTTTGGAAGGGCAGTTTGAAGCGCTGTCATGGCTTTTCTGTCAATCTCTACTGTCACACCCCAACCTTGACGGCAGAAACGTCGAGGAGTGAGAGTTAAGATCATTCACAGCCACATAACGCTATTATTAAATCCAAAAATATTATTCATAAGTTTCAAAAGTAATATTACAAACATAAGTCTCAAGTAAAGAAAACATAACAAGCTTTTTCATTTATTTAACTAGGTCCATTCCTAGGTGTGAACAACTTCAAAAGTGGCGATCAAGCTTGAGTATTTCCTGAAATATGTTAAAAATAAAAGGTCAACATAATGTTGGTGAGATTTCCATAGTTTTGGATACATAAGTATATAAAAGATGGCAATTCATGTTGTAAGTTAGAGAACAAAGTAAACTAGGGATGTAAGACAGAATGCACAATCAACCTCGACAAAGTTTTACAAGTCCTCAAACGTTTACAAGTATATACAATTAGCTAAGTGTACTTGGATCAACCAAGCAGGCTTGTCTAGCCATAGATCTATGACGTCGCTAGGCTAGCAATAGTTAATGATTGTACATATATTCGACATTACATGGTAGCCACAAAGTTCAACTAACACAACATACAAGTAAATTGCCATAGGTTTACAAGAATCAAACGTGTTTACAAGTGCAAAGTTTATAATGTAACATGTTTCACCCCAAAAGTGTAAAAATATAAAAAGGGGTATAGAATTACTCACTTGATCAAATAAGTATAGAATGACGATTAATAATAAATGTAATAAGCAGTGATCCAATGTAGTTTTTCACAAGTGTAAGGCCCCGTTCCAGGGACGCTTACAACTAGTAATTCATAGCACATAAAACATATACTTTGCATTTAATCATCAAAACATTGCAGCGGAAACATAAAACAAATGGCATTTCATTTCATCGTAAAAACTTTTGCAAAATAATGCATCGTTTGTCGGTTACAAAACTTTATTGTTGTATTACATCACAAAAGCTTTAAATAAATGGATGCCTTCCAAAAAAGCTGAGCAGCTGCCTCGTGCCATCCTCAGCAACCTTACCTGCCAACTGGAAAATGCATAAAAGTCAGCGTTGCTGAGCGAGTTCTAGTTTTATAGCAAAACATAATTTTCTATCATAAAACCATCCTTTCTTTTAAAATCATATTATACTTTACATTCGTTCGTGATCATACATCGTACGTACATACATATAATAACATTATTATCTTCGTCATTCTTTCCTTCATACTTTCATTCATTCATCATTACTTCTAGTGAGATGTACATTACCCCAATCATTGTGCACGAAGCAGGTAACTGGGCCTGAGGTCTCTCATAGACCTTGAACATTATGCACGAAGTTGACTCCAGTACCTAGGGCAAGTACATTCACCATTCATCTTTTCTCTTTCATTCTGGATCAATGCCATAGGCTATACCCCGAATATTGTGCACGAAGCGGGTAACTGGGTCTGAGGTCTCTTATAGACCCCGAACATTGTGCACGAAGCTGACTCCAGTACCTAGGGCAAGCGGCAAGGATCCTATTCGTATGGTCAATCACAAAGATTAGACCCCAGTGTGCATCCTTGTGGGGTGGCTAACCCGCACACAGTTGAGCTAACACCCTTCATTGGGTGTGAACCTCCATACATTTGCTTGCAAGGCTTTCTTACATTCATTCATTAATGCATGCATTCATTCATCATGTTCCTCTTTCATTATCTTTCACTTTACGTTACATAATACTTCGTTCATTCATTCATTCGTTATCATAACATGTAAAGCCATAGGAAAGATAATCATACATCATCACAAGGAACATAAAAATATCATTCATACATCATCATGCAGGGCATCATACGTACATAACATACATCATGCATAACCATGCAACATCATCATCATCATCATGCATAAGCGCACAACATTACATGCCCATCATACCATCTATGACCCCATAAGTCAACATTCATAACTCCTAGGAATCTCCTAGGTCAAAGCCTGCATTACCTCATTTCTCAAAGTCAGAATTTTTCGAAGTGTTCATCCGCATTTCCTATACTCATCCGCATTTCCTACAGTTCATCTGCATTTACTATCGTTCATCCGCATTGACTCATTTCTTCCGCATTGACTTTAGTCATCCACATTTCCATACTTAGTCAAATGCTCATCCGTATTGACTTACTTGCTCATCCGCATTTCCATATTTAGTCAATGCTCATTCGCATTGACTTACTTGCTCATCCTCATTCCCTACTTAGTCAAATGCTCATCCGCATTGACTTACTAGCTCATCCGCATTGACTTACTAGCTCATCCGCATTTTCAGCACTTAGTCAAATGCTCATCCGCATTGACTTACTTGCTCATCCGCATTTTCAGCACTTAGTCAAATGCTCATCCGCATTGACTTACTTGCTCATCCGCATTTACTTCCTCACACTTAGGCAGATTTAGAAACTTATCAAGTGGATCTAAAACATCATTTTCAAATTCCATACATCATTCATCATGTTCTAAGCTTAATTCTTATCCTCTAAGCCTTAGAAACACAATCATACATCATCAAGCATGAACATAGTCACACATCACATCATAACATCATCATACTCACATTCAAACATACGGGTCCGAAACCCAGTTCAATGAAAACATACGTTCATGCATTTCCAGCCCCAGAATCAGTTAAAAACCAGTAAAAGAGGGGTCTTAGAACTCACCTTTGCAGCTTTTGAGTATGGCTTCCTCCAAATCGTTTGCAAATTGAATTCAACCGCTTAGAAACCCATTAAAAACATACCCCAAACACATACCAACACACATAAGCATAAACCCGAGGATAAGACCAGTCAAGAACACCATAGAAGCATGAATTCTTACCCTGAATTCGAACTCTTCCTTGTTCTTTCTTCAAAACCGAGAACTTGCTGCTCTTTCTTTCTCTAAAACCCAAAAATCAGAGGTTCATGTGACATATGGGCGGCCATACCGCCTTTTACACCCACTTTTCAACATTTTGTCCTTTTGGACACTTTTTACCCCTAGACTTGGGTTTTATTCCTTTTTCTGCTTTTCTTTCACTTTATTCATTTTTTTCTTTGACTTTAAAATAACCGGTTGTTACAACAAGGCAACTAAAATTATATATATATATATATATATATAATATATATATATATAATATATATATATTCACAAGGTTAATGTTTAATTATAATAAGTTTAACGTTTTAACGAGAACTAGGGTATTAGAATTTGGGGGTTTATATTTTGTTCAAAAGAATTAAAATTTTATAAAATTTTAAAGGAATTAAATCCTTTGTAATAACTTGCTTTTAATTATAAAAATATGTTTGAATACTATAATTTTCATGATTAATCCCTAATCAAAGAGACCATAAGATTCAATAATATTTTAGTAATTTAAATTATTATATAAATTTATATATATATTTAGTCATAACATTTGTAAAAATAATAAATTGCTAACATGTTTTACAAGAATTAATTTACAGAAAATATTTAGATAATTAAAAAAATATTTGAAGTTTATAAAACTCATATTTATAATTATTATAAATTTTTCATAACTATTTTAAGGCCAAAAGGCTTTAAAAAAAATTAGATGAGGCTGCCCGGTTCGAACCCGGGACCTCATGGATGTGGGGACAATTGTTAACCAGTAAACCAGGTCCTTGGCCTTGGTTTACTTTGGTTTCGTATTCTTTTAAACCTGAAATTAAAACTCCCCCTTTTCTCCAAGAACCCTATGTTCGTTTGGATCCAAATCGAAGCACCAAACGATCTAGTGAATGTTAATAACCATGGGGCTTTTGTTTCCCATGTATAATCGAGTGTGTAGACATGTGCAATTACCAGAAAGAATAACAAATCGAGAGTGTGAGATGGAGATATAGCCACAATCTCGCTAGAAGTAGTTTGTGACGCAACCGTTGATATATTTAAATTAATAGCACCGAAAGTTTCCAATAGATTAACTATTGAAAAGCCCTCTGTCAATTTCATCTACAATCAACCGAAGGTTGATGAACACCATGGTTGCAGGTCGCGATGTAGATGAATGTCGTTGATGATGTTCAAGTGTGATTTAGGTAAAATTGTGTCTGGTAGTAGATTAGAAATGGTTAAACGATCATGTAAGTTCAATCAATTGGACACCATGGTTAAACGATTATTAGTGTTTAATTGTCGAACGGCTTTATGGTTAAGGACAACGGTTACTCGTTACATAGAGGTTCATAACTACGATTTAAAGGAGTTTAAAGCTCGTAATAACATTCGAATCGTATTCACGAAGCGTTTGGAATGATTTGGTACCAAAAACAGGTGGTTTTGTGACGATTTGAGGCTCGCCGGCGCCGTGCCGGGCTTGGCCGCCGGCGGCCGGAAAAACGGGTAGGAAAGGGGGGGGGTTGGTTTGGGTTTTTCATTACTTACACAAATGGTCCCTGTGGTTTTTACTTTATTATTTTATACCCAAACATAAGATTAAGTTTCTAAAATAACAATCTAACCCCTTAGATTAATTAATTTAAGTTTTAACATCATCAAGTTTAATAAATTTTAAGTTGTTATTATTATATTATTATTATTATTATTATTATTATTATTTTATTATTATGATTATAATTTATTATTAAGCAATAATTAATATTATTAACCTTTAAACTAAAGGATTAAAAGTAAAAGACTTATAAGCATAAATGTCCCATAAGTTTCACATATGCCAACAATGGTCATTACAAGAATTTAACGATGCAAGCATTTAATTAATTCAAAAAAATACAAGATGTTACAGTCTCCCCAACTTTTAAGAATTTCGTCCTGAAATTAAGAATGAAACTTAAAAGAACAGGAAACTTATGATGAAAGATAAGTGTACTAACGGACTGTGGTTGGCGTTTGATTACGGGTGAGATGTTTCACTTCACGAATTTTGGAATTTTACATGATGCATCCAAATTTGAACTCTTCTAGTGGAATCCGAAAGTTATCATCGACAAACTAACTCTCTGAGATTTGACACATGAAACGTTGGAAAACGATGATGAGTTCCTGAGGTATATTAGACTTATAAGTCACACTTCTCCCATCATCTGGAATGAAATTGTGTAATAAAGTGTCGTCTTGAAGCTAATAAGAAAGAAATAATAACAACGTGTAATTGTATGAAAGTTTGACCGTCGGAATTTAAGAATCCTAAGTGCCACTATATAATGACACAAGCTTAATGCATATCTTGTGAATACGTATCGCTCCTCCGGTTAAACCGTCAGGTTAAGAATGATACGATATGCCGAGATTTTGAGCTGGGTTCCCAAAGATGATTTAGAGGCCTTGCTAATAACAAAAAGTGAATCGATCATCAGAATTAATGATCGATGTTTAATGACACACCACGATAACCGACTATTTGAGGTAAGTACGAGTCAATTTCTCGACTCGTTATCTCACATGAGTCGATATGAAATGCGTGAAACTAGTCAATCGGTCAATAATGCACCAAATGACATCAAGAAATACAAGGCAATTTGAACATATACCAAGTTACGTCAACATTCCCTTTATGCCAAACAATGAATACCAATCTCGGAAATTCATGATCCTATTTGTCCACATCGGAATGAATGTAATAGAAAGTCTTGTGAGTCGCAATCAAGATAGAGATTTAGAGATTTTCAAGATTTGGAGTTCAGGGTTATCCAAAATAATGGGAATTGCATTTTTAATTATGGGTAAAGAGTTAAACAAAGACGCCGTTCATGATCGGATTGGAATTTCAATAATTCAGAATATCGACAATAAAGGCAATGACAAATAGCTTTCCAAGTACAGCTTGCACACGCGGTTCATCAAACCCATGAACACAACCATGCATTGCTATAACCAGAAAGGCATGACATAAATTTATAATAAATTTATCTTGTATGAAAGATTATTTTAGGAGTGTTATCATCGTGCAGTTAGGTTTTGATGATAACTCAGAATGAAGGTCGAGAAAAACGTTCCATAAAGCTAGTTCAAACGTCAAATTGAAACATAAAAGCGTGAGAGAAGAAATCGATTTAAAATTTTGTTGATACATGTATGTCCCTAGATCATGATATGAATGTAATAGATCTTGTTTGTTTGGAATGATTAATGAAATGATATTGGTTGTTTGTTATTTATAATGTTTAATATTTCATTAATGAGTCGATGTTGAATGGTTAATTAGGTTTGTGGTTGTTTGAATTGTTACATATAATGTTATATTAATTAATACATTCAAACTTAACAAAATGAAGTTCTTATGTGAATGGCTCATGTGAATGGACCATACGCATGAATAACTTCATATGAATGACTCAGTCGCACGACTGAACCAGGAGACTGGATCAGTCGTATGATTGTAACATAAGATTGGCTCAGTCACACGACTGAACACTCAGTCGTGCGGATGAATCAACCGCATGGTTCAATCGCACGACTGAACCATACTAATGGTTCAGTCGCACGAATGAACAATACTAACCTATAAATACAATCCAATTCGTGGAAAAACATGAGCATTCATTCTATTTCAACTCCAGACGTACCCTAGCCGTCCAGAAGCCTCCAAGTTGATACTCCAAGTTCATAGAACGCTGTAGATCGATTCCTAATCGATTCTTAACGTTTGATTCACTAATTTATTGATTCTACGTGTGTTCTCACTGATTGGATCGCCAATCAAATAGGATTCCGCACTATTTGGTTTGGTTTACACGTTAATCATTTGGTATTTCGTTCAATACCAGGTCCTAACAAGTGGTATCAGAGCTTTGGCTCTTGATTACGTGTGATTCAATCAAGATTGAATAAAAGTTTGTGGTTTTACACTAAAAAAACGCCATCTTTTGTGTCAAAAGTTGTCTTGGACGTTCCCTGCTCATCAAGTTTCAGTTTCTACGGCCTTAGGCGATTAGGGTTTGCGAAATTTCAAATTTTTACGGCTAAAACACGTTTAACCTAGAAATTTTCACAAAACAGCAGCTTCAGTCGCACGAGTGAGCCATTCGCACGACTGGACTTCATTCACATACACCAGACGCACGATTGGACTGAGTCGCATCTCCATTCGTACGACTGAACTATCCATTCGCAGTGTTCATACGCATCAGCTTCATTCGCACGACTGAACCAATCGCTTAGTTTAGCCGCATGATTGAACTAATCGCATAGTTCATTCACACGGATAGACCATTCGGATCACCTAGTCGCACCAGTTTGACAGTTTGTTTAGTACACTTAACATTTAATCAAAATGGAAGATCAGATGTCAGCATTTAATGTCGGCAAGGACTCAAGGATCCAGAACCTACTGTTGCTTGAGAGTGAAGTGGGGAATCATAATAAACCACCAAAACTCTTAACGTTAAATGAGTTTCCCCACTGGAAACAACGTTTTGAGATCTACCTCAATGGAGTGGATCCAAATTTATGGGAAGCTATCAAGATTGGGTATAGTATGCCGGTGGGAGCAGATGGGGTAAAGCTTACTTTAGGAGGGATGACTGATGCTCAGAAAGTTAAGTATAATGCAGAGAAGAGAGTTTATGCATTGATTACACAGTCTATTCTTAAAGATATTTTCCACCAATACTCGGAGAATAAGCAAGCCAAGAAATTGTGGGATGAGCAGGAAAAGAGATACGACGGGAATGTTTCGCTGAAGGCAATTAAAGCTAAGGAACTGAAGAAAGAATTTGACAACTTCTCATCGATGGGAAACAAGAGTTTGGACGATGTCATTGATAGATTCTACCACCTGATGAGTGAAATGCATACACATGGTATTGCTACTACCATGGAAGAAAAGGTGTCAAATTTCGCAGACGGATTTCCGGAAAAGTGGGCTTCATTTGTGTCAAATCTGAGACAGAATGAGATGCTGGAAAAGTTGGATATCAATGACTTCATTCTAAAGCTGCGAGAAGAAGCACTTAGGATGAAGTACAAAGCTTAGAAGTCTTCGCACACTCAGAATCCAGCTTTGTACAATGCCGCGCCTCAAGCTAAGACGTCTGGAGCACCTCTTCAGACTACATTTGTATCTAGCTCATCGGGTCCTTCACAAGCTTCTCCTTCAGGTTCAGAAACGTCAGGGTTTTCTTGTACCCATTACATTGGAACTGAAGCGAATGCTACTAGACTGAAGACCAAGAACCTCGGTAATGTGACTGTGGAAGTAGCTCTAGAGCACATGGATCTTTTGGCAGCAGTGGTTCATTCTTATGATGGACTTGTTGCTGGGAAGATCGAAAACTACCATCTGGCTGATGAGGACTACGAGTAGGTGGATGAAATGGAGCTGGAGAGAATGGACATTATGTGGGCCTTAGCTAGTGTTGTCCGGAGGGCGAAGAAGTTTGTGAAAAAGACCAGACAGAACTTGGTTGCTACTAAGGATGCCACATTTGGCTTTGACAAGAGTAAAGTAGCCTGCTTTAACTGTGGAGAAAAGGGGCACTTCAAGAGAGAATGTGTGTAGCCAAAGAAGACTGGGAACAGGAACCCATTCTCGTCCATCACTCGTCAAGACAAGCAAGCTAGCAGTTCTACTTCATCAAGCAAGGATCCAAAAGCTTTGACTGCTCATGATGATGAAGGACAGGACGGGAGCTTTCGGTTTGTCTATCCAGGGGAATCTAATATTGCCAGTGTAGAAGATTTAGATGATGATTCCACGAGTGAGGGAGATATTGCAATTGAGATAGCGATGTCAAATATTGAAGAGACAACTGCAACTGTGGTCAGCTTCAAGCCCGAAGAAGAGATTTCAACAGCAAAGAAAGAACCACCCGAACCCGAGACATCTGATGCTACGTTGATGGCTAACTCTACTGAACCTCCTCAGGTAAGTACAACTGACCAATGTTTAAAAACCATGCTTGTTCTGATTATGATACTTTTAGAGAAAGCATAGATGAGAAATTTGCTAGGTTATTAGATCATAATGATAACTTAGTAAAGGATTTACAACTATGCACTGAGGCTAATAGAGTTTTAAAACAAAATAAGCATAGTTACAAAGAAAAGATAGAACTTTTGACTAAACAGCTTAGGGAAACTAAAGTAGTTGCATTTAACCAAGCTAATGATATTAGGTACTATCTGAACACCCTAGAAGACACTAAGAAGTAAAAGGCAGTTTTAGAAGTAGAAGTAAACTCATTAAAGCAAAAACTGCATAGCTGGACAAGTTCATCACACATTGTCCAACACTTAGTGAGAGAAAGAAACAACGGGGAGGGTTTGGGTTATAAAGTGGTTCCACCACCACCTGAGACCTTGATGAACACGAAGAGTAGACCAATAAATAACAACCCCATCAAGGATCATGTGGTTTCTACCCCTCTTGTTAGTGATCCAGATTCCTCATGTTCATCAATTGAATCTGAAATAAAACAAAAAGAGGCCACTTCAAAGGCAAAGAGTAAAATGCCTTGTATTAATCTGGAAAAAGAATTTGAAAAGGTTAATATAGAGTCCGGGTCAAACAAAGTCAAATTTGAATCTAAAAAGACTACTAATGTTAAACTTTCACAAGCTTCATATCAAAAACCAGTTAACCAAACGGAAAAAGACGTTAAAAATGTTAAAACAGTTAATTTTGTTAAACATGAGACAACATCAAAAGAAACAGAGTCAAAACCCAAACTAAGTGATGTTACTAGGTTGTCACACACATCTCCACAAAGAAAGTTTAATCATACAGTCGATAGCAGGTCGTGCTTTAACTGTGGAGAGTGTGGACACATTGCTTCCTTTTGTCCTCACTATCAGACACCTAGAAAGAAGATTAAACTTCAGAATTCAAAACCTAGGTCTTATACGAGGAGTTCTTTAACTCCACCTAGAAGAACTAGCGAACCTAACGTTCAACCTGTCAACCAGTCGACTGTTTATCACAAACAGGCATTGCTCAAATCTGGCTTATAGAAAGAGAAGTCATCCTTTGTGTCTAGTAATGATGACAAGAAGGAACCTGAGCTACCCTCACCCTCTAAGGGTCAATGGGTTGAATTCATGATGTGTGTGTAGGATTGTTTATGCCCAAGACAAGTAGAATATTGATGCGGTTAATACGTTATGATCCAAGTCGGGTTATACCTAATAACAAGCTTAGCAAACACCAATTAATATTTAATTGATGATATGATCATGCAATTAAATATTTACACCAATTTAGAAAATAGGTTTTTTAAATAAGTTGTATATGAGATGGAACAAATTATGAGGATAATTTGTTGATGGGTTTATTATTATTTTTGTTATTCAAAAGGGTTTAAATAACACAAATAACAATAGAGTGTACTTTAATTAAATTGTTTAATTAGAGAAGACATATGTCACATTTTTAATTAAGTCTAGTAGATGACTTATTAATGTGTGACAAAAGACTAGTTAAAGTTTAAGTGTGTGTGTTTGATTAAAGAGGGAAAGCCCTTTTGAATCAATTTGCCCGCCCCCCCCCCCCCCCCCCTTGTTTTTCATTGGACCTTTTTTTTCTTGTAACCAACATACACATTTAACTAGTCTTGGAGACACAAAACATCTTATCCAATCTCATTTTGCATGCAACACACACAAAACATCTCTCTCTCTCTCTAAAACCTCTCAGCCAGGCAGCAAGTTTGGAGGGTTTTGTGGTCGATTTTGGTGTCATCTCCCTAGCAAGAAGAGGTGTTTGCAAGGAGGCTTGGGGTATACAAGCTTGAGGGCTCCTTCTCTTGGAGTCTTGGCCGATTTGGGCATCTCCATCTTCATCTAATCCACGGTTTTGGCAGCCCCTTTTGGAAGCATTGTCTTGAGCTGCCGAAAGGTAGATTATGGCAGCTTGTTAATGACTGTCCATTTTGCTTGTTTGGTGTTCATAGCTTGCTTATTCACATATTAAGATCCTTTGATTTGGGTTTGCTTTATACATTTATATGGTCACCTAAAGAACATGTTTTTCAGATTATAAGTAAGTTATTATAATGTTGTTATTCCGCTGCGTTTTCAGAAAGTTTAACGGGTTAAACTATGTTTTGTGTTCTTACAAACACATCAATGGCATCAAGAGCCGGTTATGTGGATAGCTTGCTTGTTCTTCTCCTTTAAAATTGGTTTTATAGGATGATTATCAACTCATAATAGGCTGATTTTGGTTGATTCAATAAACCCCAAGTCTTTCAAAGTTATATCTTCATGCTTATGATTAAACCTTGAAAGATGGGAATGTCAATTGGTTGATATGTTGTTGTTTGTTTGGACAAACAAACCCTAATTTTCAGTTTATGTTGGCTGAAAATTTGGGGTTTTATGGGGTTTATTTTGTTTGTTGAATGATGTTTATGGTTGTTCATATGATAGTGCATAACCTAGCTTGACCTTGTGTTGTTTGGTTTGGATTGAATGTATTTATTGATTATATTCTTTCAATGGGGTTATATATTAATTTGTGCTTTGTTTAAAAATGTATTTTGTCTATTTATTCATTGGGATGTAATAATATATTAGGAGTAATTTTCTTTTATTAGAAAATATGTATTAGGATATATATTTTGTAAAAGAAGATGCTCGGGAAGGAAGCACAAGAGGAAGATACAAAGAAAAGGACTTGAAGCATATGGATGCAAGTTCAAGTGGGAGTCTATGTTGATCTCTTTTTTTGTGTTGTATTCAACCTCTAGGAAAGACCAATGAACACACTTGTGATGACAAACAAGTGTGGTCACAATAGTAGCTATGGTTACGCACATTGTGGTTGTTAATATTATGCTTGTTTAATTGTGACTTTATGAATGATTGTACGATATTTGGATATGGTGGACAATCTTAATATAATGATCTTAACAAGCTAATACAAAATGGTTCTTAATCATTAAGTGTTAATAAATGGTTATTAAAAGGATTAATGATTTCGTAATAAAATGGGTTTTATTAAAAGGACCATAGGGTATCTTGTATTTGAAAGCATGCAAATACAAGTACATAGAGTTTTCTAACTAGAATTATGAAATCTCAAACTTTTGACAAACAAGTTTAACACCGTCCTTTTGCACAAAACTTGAGTCATTTGGAAACTCTTAATGGGATAAAGGTCACCTAACCATTTAGAGGGAACTTGTGATTTAAGGTGGGGATACCACATTGGTGGGATAAAGGTTACCTAACCACTTATGTGGGTAAACTCACACGTGTGTGAAAGTAGGTTAACTTGATTTGCAAACCATGTTAAATGGATCACCTAAATATGGTTTCCAAATGGTGTTGATGGGATTAACATGCCGACTTTACATATGATGTTTAAAGTCTATCCCATACCTCTAGAAGTTGCAAATGGTTGCAACCGTTAATCGTTGACCACCTTATTAATTTAAATTATGGGATAAAGGTCACCTAACCACATTTTAAATGTAATGTTGGGTTCTAGATTTTAATATAAAAATGACCTTAAAAGGCATTAATTATTAAAAATAGCAATATCGAAAATACTAAATAGATCTTTGTTAAATTTTGTAGATGGCCACCAATAATGACAATCATGATAACTCATCCGCATCCACCCAATCATTACGAGCGATCCTCCAAAAGGAACGTCTAAATCATAATAATTTCATTGATTGGTATCGAAACTTGAGAATTGTCTCAAGCAAGAGAGAAGATCATATGTTTTAGACGATCCTGTCCCCGATCAGCCTACTGAGGATGATGAGGAGGCCTACAACGATTGGCTGAAGTACACTGAGGACTCCGTCCAAGTGTCTTGTCTCATGCTAGCGAGCATGACACCGGATCTCCAAAAGGAGTATGAACATCACGGAGCTTATGACATGATAACCCAGCTGAAGGAAACGTTCCAACAGCAAGCAAGGGTTGAGCGCTTCGAAACGGTTCGAGCACTCCATGCATGTCGTATGGATGACAACCAATTAGTTTCATCTTATGTACTTAAGATGAAAAGTCATATTGACCGCCTGGAGAGGCTTAATTGTCCCGTCTCGAAGGAATTGGCCACGGATTTGATCCTTAATGGCCTTACCAAGAAGTTCGAGACATTTGTGTTGAATTACAACATGAATGCATGGGACAAGAGCATTGGTGAGCTTCACTCAATGCTTAAAACGGCTGAGGCGGCCATGGGTAAAAGGGTTTTACCCGTTCTCACCATCCATGAAGGTGGGAACAAGAAAAGGCCTCATCCCGCACCCAAGGCAAAGGTTGCCAAGGGTAAGGGACCCGTTTGGGGAAAAGGGAAAGGGGTGGCAAGGGTGCCACCCAAACCACAATAGATAAGCAAAAGGTTGCAACTAATGACCCATGCTTCAAGTGTGGAGAGATTGGATATTGGGCAAGGAATTGTCCTGTCCACCTCCAAGAGTTGAAGGCAAAGAGGGATGCAGGGCAGACCTCAGGTACAATATACATGATTCTATTGATCTTAATGTTACATCTTCTAACACATGGGTATTGGATACTGGATGTGGAACTCAAATTTGCAATTTGTTGCAGGGGTTCACAAGAAATAGGGACTTCAATCAAGGGGATGTTAGCCTCTTCATGGGCAATGGAACTAAAGTCATAGTTGAAGCTCGTGGGGACTACATCCTAAAACTTCCAAGTGGCTTGGATGTGATTTTGAAGAATGTTTTGTATGCTCCTAGTTTGACTAGGAACATTATTTGAGTATCCCAATTAAGACTTTATGGTTATGTATTATCTTTTGTTGAAAATGATATTCATGTTTCTTTAAATGATATGTTCTATTTTAAAGCTATTCCCATTAATGGTATTTATGAATTGGTTCATGAAAATGCTTTAAATAGTTCATTGTACCATACTAACACCAAGAAACTCAAGTTGGATTTGAGTGATAGCTATCTTTGGCATTGTCATCTTGGTCATATAAACAAGAAACGTATACAAACACTTCAAAAGAATGGTCTTTTAAAAACGAATGAACGTGATTCATTTGAGTTATGTGAATCTTGTTTACAAGGAAAAATGACTAAGGCACCCTTTAGTGGAACTAACGAAAGGGCAAAAGATTTACTAGGAATCGTACATTCGGATGTATGTGGTCCTTTTAAACCAATGACTAGGAATGGTGAAAGATACTT
The DNA here is from genome assembly GCA_025506515.1 of Flaveria trinervia. NCBI lineage: Eukaryota > Viridiplantae > Streptophyta > Magnoliopsida > Asterales > Asteraceae > Flaveria > Flaveria trinervia. The sequence continues at coordinate 67,285,172 of CM046445.1, read as the reverse complement.
CATTACCTTTACCGACGATTATAGTCGCTATGGGTATGTGTACTTATTAACGCACAAAGATGAAGCTTTTGAAACGTTCAAGATCTTCAAGAATGAAGTAGAAAATACCTATTTGATTGAAATACCTAGAGATCACGTGTATACCAGATCAAATAGTGCGGAATCCTATTGATTGGCGATCCAATCAGTGAGAACACACGAAGAATCAATCAAGGATTGAAACTAACGTTAGAAATCGATAAGGAATCGATCTAATGTGTTCTATGAACTTGGAGAACGATTTGGAAGGTTTCTGGACGGCTAGGGTTCGTCTGGAATCGTACTTGATCGAGTGTTTTTATTTTTCACGAATTGAGTTGTATTTATAGGTTGGCACTATTCAATCGTGCGACTGAACCATTAGTTTGGTTCAGTCGTGCGATTGAACCATGCGGTTGATTCATTCGTGCGACTGAGTGTTCAGTCGTGCGACTGAGCCAATCTTATGTTACAGTCGTACGACTGATCCAGTCTCCTGGTTCAGTCGTGCGACTGAGTCAATCGTGTGAAGTTCTTCATGCTTATGGTTCATTCGCATGAGCCATTCGCATGAGAACTTCATTAAGTTAAGTTTGAATGTTCTAATTAATTAACATAATATTATATGTAATCATTCAAGTAATCATAAACCAATCAATTCAGTCACGACTCATTAATGAACTATTAAACATTATAACCAACAGACTATCAATTGTCAGTTCATTAATCATACCAAACAAGCTCTATTACATCACATACCATGATCTAGGGACAAACATGTATCAACAAACTCCCCCTTGGACCTAGATCTCTCTAATGTCTTGTTTTCTTCATTACCTCCTCATATTTCTTGTACTTGTCCTCTTGTGTGACTCCCGCGTGAATATCAAACGCGAAGCAAATTCGTATAACATTTTGGAACTGGAGGGCTTGTACAATGTCTTGTGTGTCATAGAACAGTGGCCACTTGTATAATGTATAGACATCATTAGTAGACAAGTTGGTTAGCCACATTGGGTCAAATACCCTGACAGTATCCATTTGGTCCCCTTTGTTCAGAACTATGACAGCTTCAGCAGTTCTCCAATCATAGTACCACCATTTGAAGTGTGGAGTGAAGTCCTGTGGCATTTCCCTGAGAGGGATTCTCAACATAGTGCGCGGAGGACTCCACTTCAACACAATCTTTGGTTTTCCAGTAATGGCATCCATCTCAGACCTTCTAATATACCTTGTAGGTTGTTGAGGTCTGAAGTTAATCCACCTGGTGTGGTACTCTTTCTTTAGGGCAGCCTCAAACCAGCCTGACATCTTTCTCGGGTCAGCATACAACAGCTTCAATTTGGCCAGCTGGTTGAGCTCAAAACCTGGTAGAGTCTTTAGATCATGTGGAAATCTAAAGTACTCTATGCCCTTTTCCCTCTTAACGGCATAAATGTTAAGATCATCAAAATATGCCCATGCTATAATCCTGCCTGACACCGTAAGATGTTTCTTGACGCTATAGAACTTGGTGTAGGCTTCCCTCTTCGGTGCAGCACATTGGGCTCTAACTTCTTTAAAACATTCAGCCCACTCATCCTTTCGAATGTCTACGTCGTCATTTGAGGCTTGGGCGGTTCCTTCGGTCTTTCCTGTTCCTGCTCCATCTTGTCTAGTAGCTCAAACATATCACTGACTAGGGACTCACCCAGATTGGGGACCACAGTACCCTCGTTGTCAGCGTACTGAGGGTACTCTTCAGCAGCAATATCTTCAACCTCAACTTCATCAACGTCATGTAGTTCGTCGTCACTGGTGAATCAACTGTTGGAGCATCCTTGACAATGTCATCAGGATTGAGTCTGAACATCTCTGCCAGTTGCTCGTTAGATAGGTCGTGAATTATTTCACCTTCTTCGGGGGTATAACTCACTGACCTTCTGACAATCCCTTGCAGATCAAGAATCATTGTGAGTTGAGACTTTACCTGTTGAAGGGGAGCAATATCAAACTCATCTCTGTGGTACTTTGGATCTGTTTGATTTACACATTTCACACTCAAATCATTAGTAATTTATCAAACAAAATGCATTAACTTACTATAAACATTTAGTACATAGTTTTTCAATAGAGAATAAAAAAGTAAATAAATACATAAACATCTACTATTTACTTTTATCCTGAATGCTAGACTCTTCATGTGAAGGTGCAGAAGCAGAAGCTGACTGATCTTGTCTGTTCTTTGTTCTCTTCTCTTGCCCTGGAGCTGAGACATATTCAGCTGCTTCTCCTTCTTCAGTCTCTTCATCTGCACACCACTCTTCGGTTTTCTCTTCATCAGTATCACTCTCATCATCATCATCATCATCATCTTCATTATCTCTGTCTCCATCCCTTATCTTTAAGGTTCCTCCTTTGATCCTTTCAATTTTAGCAAAATGGTCCTCTTAGCTTTTTCCAACTCCTCTATTTGCTTACCTGCTGCGACACTTTGAGCTCGGAGTTGGTCCATCTGAGTGTTCTGAGCAGCCAATTGCTGGGCCTGCTCCTCAATTACTCGTTCCTGCTCTGCAATTTTATGCGATTGTGCAGCAGTCAGGTCGGTAAGCTAGCGGATCTGAGTCGTCTTTTCCTCATCAGCGGCCAGCAATCGCAACACCATTCTATTTAACGCCGACAGCTGTTCCTCTACCCCGATTGGAGGTAGAGGAGATCTATAGGTGTGTGAGGGAAAGGCTGAGGGCTCGGTTTGGTGGCTAGTGGTGGTGGTGGTGGTGGAGAATATCGGGTCAGGTCGGATGATAGTGGTGGTGAGTGTGGGGTGAATGATGTAGTGGTGGCTGGGGTCTGTCTTGTGGTGGTCGGTGATGAGGGAGTGAAGAATGTGGTGGTGGAGGGAAGCGGTGCTGTGGTGGATGGTATGGTGGTGGATGGTGTGTCTGAGAGGTGGTAGTGATGGAAGGTATGGTGGATGTGGTAGTGATAAAGGTTACCTTACGCTTCTTCTTAGGTTTCTGCCCATGGGGTTGAGCCATCCCTTTTCTCCTCGTTCCCTTCGAGGTGGATGCTCCCCCTACAATCCCGCCTGAAGACCCCGGAGCATAAGTTGGGTCAGCTTCTGTATCTCTGGAGCCTCTCGGTTGTTCACCAACAATCTTAACCCATGTTCTGTGGGAACAACTTTCCTTCCCACAATTCGGGTCAGTGGCTCCTCGTCAGATTCATCCTCATCTTCCTCGTTAAGAACAAAATCTTGATGAAATCCTGCTGACTCAGTTACTTCAGCAGGTGAGACAGACACAGAGGGAATAGAATCAGACACAGTGCCTCTGGATGGAATAGCATCATCCCTACTGTCATCCTCCTCTGAATCATCAGTAGGGAGGACAATTGGCTCCACGTCGGAGTCACTGTCCTCGTGACGCCATTGGCGTCTCCCCGGTGCCACATAACTTTCATCTGCTAAGTGGCCAATCAGCCTCTTTTCCTGGGGCTTAACTTGCTTGCCCCGGTACACCACCATCCTACCCAAAGTAGTGTCATCCATAAGTTCCAAAGTCACTGCATCGTGACTTTCTTGGGGAGCTGAGGCAGCTTCTCATTGACTATCATCCGAAAAAATCGGGATACATACAAAAAACTTCTTTCCCTTTTGTTTCAATGTTCTCTACCAAATAAGCAAAGATCATATTAGAGAAGCTGAAAGGGTGGTTCAGCACCAGAGCCACGAAGGCATTCTGTATCTGATCTGATAGGTCATCGAAACCCCCCTTCTCGAAGCGATGCACTTAAGAATCACTGTGCCAGATATTTGTATTGTGGGCACAGGTTGCTCTTATTTAGCACCCCCGAGTTAATGTCCCCCGCATACTTGATTCGGAGAAAAACCCTCTCACAGTCAATGGATGTAACTTAGTGGGGTGAGTAGAGTCATCCCCAAACTCAAGGATTCTTTGGATGTCTGTGGCGGTAATGTCGATACCTTGACCCAAAATGGTGCTTCTGATGCTGTATGGCTCACGAGAACGATCCACTGAGGCATTCTCCCAGAATGCCTGGTTAGTGATTTGTAAGGTGTGCACGGCGTAGATTAGCCTTATGTATCCGTGAAGTTTGAGGAAGGCTATAATATCCGGGAACTTGGCCCCGTTCCGTGTCGTGTGGTCCAAATGGGCACATATGTTGTGCTTGGATTAAGAGACCACCTTTCTGCCATTTACCTGAAACACACAAGACATAGAACCATTAGTACATAAGACATGAAAACTTCAGTTCTAAGTGTAAGTTGAAAGTCATTTTGATTCATTCGTGCGAATGAATCAGCGACTGAAGTCAGTCGTTTTTGAGACATGCGATTGAGTTCAATCTGCTGATTGAGACATGCGATGAGTTCAATCGGCTGATTGAGACATGCAATTGAGTTCAATCGGCTGATTGAGACATGCGTGAGTTCAATCTGCCGACTGGACACATTCGGGGTTCATTCGGTCGAATGACCAATCGTAAGGTTCAATTGTGCGATTGGAGTTCATTCGAACGACCAGTCGCTTGCCCCACTGTTTGATCGCCTGTGGGTCGAATCGACCAATCTAAGTCATTTAACAGTGTTTAATGGCCATTTGCCTCGTCTACTTGTCACTAATAACCGATAAACTCAATTTAACATTTTGCTTAATTTACATGGGTGACTAGGCATTTCACAGTTCGGTTCTTGTTCAATCGGGGTTCTATTGTAGGTCGGTAATGGCTAATTTTGGTAGGATTCAAAGAGTAGTGTACCTGTAAAACGTCACTCGAATGTAAGAACTTAACAGCAATCTAAATCAGGATCTGTGGCAATTTTGACAGAGTAACTGCAGGATCGTTCAAGGGCTTGAACACAATTACAACACAACAACACAATGAGAAGATTAACTAGACTTTAATCAAACAGTGAACTAGGTAACCAAAGGTGATGCAGAGAACACAAGTAAAGCAAGAGACAGAACAAGAGAGTATAGTTTTCAAGGGAGCAGTATATTGCTTTCTCAAGTTCTTTTACAAGTGTTACAAGCATAAAGAAAGATACAAGAACTTGGAATACTTATACTACAACCTACAGCCGGCTATACTATGAAAGCCAGCTGGATACAATTGACTAGACACTAACAAAATCAATTGTAGGATCAAAAGGCATATCTGCCTTTTGACCTTGTGACTATGACATGCCATAGCTCACATCCTTATACATTACAAAAAGGATAAAGTACATAAAGTGGAAAGTTTCAGACTCAAGACCTCAATGTACAGTTACCAAAAGCATGGACCTTTTCACCAACTCTTGTAAGTTGGTGACTTATCAGAGACGCAGCGGAAAAGGTGCTTTATGGAACAGTACATCAGATAAAGCATGTGTACTAAAAGTCTTCGGAAGAAATCTGTCTTCATAGGTTGAAGCTTCGGAAGACTTTGTCTCTTCAAGCTTCGGAAGACTTCATGTTAGGCTTCGGAAGATATTGGTCTTGGCTTCGGAGATATTACACTTAGAGTATTTTCTAATGCTTTGTGTAATTCTTCCGAAGCATTCTTCACTTCAGTACTTAGTGCATGTTGCTGAAACACTTAGGCAGTTTTGGGTTGCATCAGACTTCAGGAATCCTTACAAACTCCCCCTAGGCTGATGCTACCAAAACACTTAGAAGATCTTTAAATGTTTGTAGTCTTCAGAATAATCAAGACCATCCCTTTCTTCATTTGATGGTCAGGATCATCAAGACTCTCATAGTATCTTCTCATTTCAAAGAGATCATGCAGAGGTAAGTTGATTATGTCTTGCCATGAGTAGACATTTTCAACACCTTGATCTCTGATAACATTCCATCTTTCTGGATTGGTAGAGTAAGTCCAGGATAAGATGGGTGTCTCAGTTGCTAGAGGAGCCACTTGCATAGGAGTTGATTGGGCTGCCTCATCATGCACTTCCTCAGGTTGATCTGATTCAGCCTGGGGTGTAGAGGTAGATGACTTTGGCTTCTTCTTTTTAGTCTTTGGTTTAGAGGCCATTTTCTTCTTCCTCTTTAATGTCTTTAACTGAGAAGACTGGTCTGCAGCACCATGTTGATCATCAGTGTCTTTCTCAGTTGGGTGTTCCTCCCTCACAGGTTCAGAAGGAGAGGGAGTTTGACCCTGTCTTGGATCAGAAGATGAAGTTTGCTGAGGCTCAGCTGGAGGTTCTGGTTCAGGTGTCTCTGGTTGTTCAAACTTGACCTCCACTTCAGGTGGGACTTGACTTGGAAGAGAGTGCAAGTCAATGAGTTCACCACTTTTAATCTTCTGCTTGATTACCCTTATATGCTCATCCATTGTAGATAGAGACATGGGACCAAGTCTCCTTCCGGAGAATCCATATGACTTCAAGAAGCTCATCATTCTTTGTCTGTCAGCAGACTTCTTTGCATTCTTTTGAATGATGGCTCTTGACTTTGCAGCTTCTTCCCTTAGCTTCCTTTTGGTTGTTTTTCTTTCTTTGACTAACTCAAGCTCAAGTTGCTTTAAGTACTCGAACTCAATGAAGTCATAGGACAGGGGAAGAAGTGTATTTGCCTGATAGAAGCCTGTGGCACTCAGGTAGTTTATCATTTTGATTCTATTCTCTTCTTATCTACCTGAGGTTCTTGTGGAGCCACATCTTCCTGTGCAGGACTTTCTTGAACTGGAGAGAGAGTGGGAGTATGCTTGTGAAGTCTTTTCTGTCTCCTCTCCTCTTTGAATTGGAGAAGTAACCTTGCATCCTCTTTCTCCTTTATCTCTCTTGACACTTCCATGTCAGCCAGTTCATTCAACTCTTCTAAGGGGAGGGAGATGATTTCATCAACATCATAGTTCCTGGTCTGTAAATAATTAATCCTGACTGCCCTTTGTTCATCATTTTGAGTATTTGTCTGGGGGCAGCCCTGATTGCAGCTTGCATGAATTTTGATGACCCAGAAGAACTTCTCCCCTTAGCCTCCTTTTCCTCTCTCTCTCTTCCTCCTCAATTTCCTCAGGAGTCATTATCCTTTTCCCTTTGTCACCAACAGACCTTTGTGACTCAGGGTGGATTGAGGCTTGGCCTTCATTGCTTGGTGTAGCTTCCATGCTCTGGCCAGAGAGAGGCTGAGAACACCTTCACCAGCAGGTGTCTCAGATGGAGTTTGGACCTCTGCAGCAGTTGTTGATGGTGAGACAAGGGTCTCAGGTTCTGCCACTGGGCCTTCAGCCAAGGTTTCCCCTATGAAACTAATCTTAGGGTCCACCTCAGCATCCAGTTGACCGATGACATTGCCTGATTGCCTAAGTCTCCTTCTTAGAGAGAACTCTGCAAGGATCCTGTGGATTCTTTGAGCCAGCCTGTCAGCTTGTCTAGATTTGCTTGGATTGACAAGTGGCATGTTGACTAAATCCAGTCCTTCATAGAAGCTCAGGCTTTGGAACTGAAAGACTTCTTGTTGACCTTGAACTCTGTGAAGTATGAGGGCTCTTCTGTCATCATCATACCTCCATCTGATGATGTAGTTGCCAGTTCCATGTGGTGGAGATGAGACAGCCCTTGGTATACCTTCCTCAAAGAGACTCCTGATGAGAGAGTCTATAGAGTCCACATTAATGTGAACTTGAGGAAGTTGCTGAGAATGCACAACAGCAAGTGAGGATGGTGAGTCCTCTATGTCCATTCTCTTTGAAGAACTCCCAGGTTCTGTGGTTGTGATAACATTCTCCCCCTTTTTGGTAGCATCACCCACTTGCATAGGTGAGCTGGAGGAAAATCAGTCACTTCCACAGGTTCTTGTGTTCCTGGTTGAGCTCTCCTTAAAGGTCTCTCAGCTAGTTTTTCCTGCAGATATGAAATCTGGAGTTGCTGATCATTGACCCTGTTTTGCAGGGTAGTCACCTGAGATTCCAAGTGACTAACCTTAGAGACTAGATAGGTGCATGTTTGTGACAATTTTTGTACCTTTAGTCTCAAATTCCCCTCATCTTCATCAGAAGAATCACTGGGGGATGAGAGGATTGGACCAAGTCCCTCTCTCTCACCACCAGCTTGAGTTTCTTGGCTGCTGGTTTTCCTCTGCTCACTGGCAACCTCAGTTAAGATGCCAATGGGCTGAGTTGCCATGGTTGAGGTCTTAATGATGTAATCACTTTCAAAAGTGAGAGCCTCTTCCATATGGACATCCTGAACAGGTTCAGATGTGTCCACCTCAGTAATAGGTGACTGATGAGGGATAGACTGAGGAGAGTCAGAGGTACTCATCTCTCTTTGAGTAGGGGGAGAAGAGAGACTCATGGTACTCACTGAATCCTAAGTCTTCATCAGTGTAAAAGGATAGGTTGGGAATTGGTTGGTTTAGATCCAAAGGCTGGGGATGGTAGCTGTCCCCTGAAGGTTGTTCACTTGAGTGTTGAGACTCAGAGTGAAAGCTTACAGTTGTTGGGCTAATGAGCTCATCAGGTTGAGCTTGAGGAACCTCAGCCCTGATAGGTAAAGTAATGGGAGTGGTTTGCTCCTCAGGAGAAGTGGGAGCTCTGGAGTCCACTTCTTCCTGTAAGGTTGAGATTTGGGGGCCTGCACAGACTCAATAGCCTGAGCAGGGGTTCGTTGGGATTTTCTTTTGTAGGTGATGAATATTGGAGGTTGTGAAGAGGGTAGGAGAGCAGTAGGTGTGGGTTCAACACTAGCTTGGACTGCTATGTTGTCACCTTGAGCAATGAGCTCTAACATTTTTGGGACTAGGGCTGTTTCTACCCCTGAGAAGCCTACAGTTGGCTTCTTCATAATTTTAAAGATGCCGGGCTTCATCTGTCCCAGTTTAAGAATATTGCCTGTTTCCCTCAACTGTGAGCCCAGTTCACAGTTAGAATGTGTTGAACATATCTAGGAAACATGTAATATTCTAAGGAGTCTAAGTTTGCAAGTAAATTAGTATAAACAAATTGTGAATACCTGAACTTGACCCCCTGAACCATCCCATGAACTATAAAGGAGAGATCCTCAGGAATCTGGTCCCATCCACCATGCTTGTTTGATAAGCTGTGGATAACCACATGGAGCAGGTATTTCCACTGGGATGAGACCTTCCCTTTCCTGAAGGTCTTTACAGAGAAATCTCCTTCATAGCCCATCTGCTCGAAGGAATGATTAACCGCTTCTTTTGGGAAGAACACTTCACCTGCTTCATCATCCAGCTGAAGATGTCGGTTGATGATGGCCGGAGTGATGAAAATTGTTCTCCCCTGCACTGTGGCAGACAGTGCCTTCTCCCCATCCATAATGACCTCTTGGCAGGTCTTCCAGAATTCAAGCAAATGATCCTCATATAGAGGAGGATCAATGGTTAGGGAGGTGAAGTAGTGAGACAAAGACAAGAAACGGCAAACCTCTGAGAAATGAGGATCTTTGTCAGAGCATAACAGAGCAACCTGATTGTGTTGTCTGTGTAGCTGCATGGCAAAGTGAGGATCATTTCTGTGTGTAGGTCAGCCATTGTGAGGTAGCTCAGAGATGAAGAGAAAAGAATGGGAAGGAAATTTCAGAGAGAAAGCTTTGGGTTTTAGGTATGGAAGAAAAGCAGATGATAGAAGAGGGGGAAACCGTTGGGTTTATATGAGAGAGAAGGATTTCAGATAAAGTTTAATGAAAGAGGATAAACTTTGAAATCCGTATGTCGGTCCCACCTCTGAAAAAGTAGTTTACCTTTTTGCTCAAAAAGTAGTTTTCTTGGAATTCGAAAAGCTTCCGAAAGTAATTTGTCTTCGGAAGTTTTGATTGAAAAAGCTTCCGAAGCTAAAGTGACTTCGGAAGAATTTTCCTGAGAGTCTTAAAGATTTATGCTTCGGAAGAGAAATAAACTTTTGGATGCTTTGTATAAGAATGAACAAAGCTTCCGAAAGTATTTTTTGCTTCGGAAGGAAAAAGTCCTTAAAATGAATAAGTGTCTAAGTTAAGATTTTAAGCTTCGGAAGATAAATTTTGACTTCTTCCGAAGGTAAAAATTCTTAGACAGTCATTTATTTTGAAGACATATTTTTCTTCCGAAGGTAAAATGTTATCTTCCGAAGTATCAGAAAATTTTCAAGAATCTAAGGAAAGTCTTCAAAAGAGTTTTTTCATTCAAAGAAAACATGAGCTTATGAAAGTGATGAACTAGACAACTTAGGACACACATATTTTAAGAAGAAATAATTAGAATTAGTTTTAAGAAAAATCTACTCAAAGTTAATCATCCCAATAGCTGATATCAGATACTTAAATCTCTGTTCATCAAAAGCTTTTGTGAACAGATCAGCATATTGTTCATCTGTGTGAACTTTGACTAGTTTAATTAACCCCTTTCATAGTTATCTCTTATTAAATGATACCTGATGTTGATGTGTTTGGTCCTTGAGTGCTGCACAGGGTTCTCAGTGATAGAGATAGCACTGTTGTTGTCTATGTGGATAGGAGTCTCTTTGAAGTTAAATCCGTAGTCTAGCATCTGATTTTGAATCCAAAGCACTTGAGCACAGCAGCTTGCAGCAGCAATGTATTCAGCCTCAGCAGTTGATGCAGACACACAGGTTGTTTCTTGCATTGCCATGAGACAACCCTTCCACCAAGGAATTGACATCCCCCAGATGTAGACTTTGCAGTCATGTTGCACCACCATAATCACTGTCTGTATAGGCATACAGATTGAATTAGAATTCTTTGGATACCATAAACCAAGTGTTGAAGCACCTTTGAGGTATCTTAAAATCCTTTTCACAGTGATTAAGTGAGACATCTTAGGATTGCTTGATATCTTGCACAATACATGTAGCAAACATGATATCAGGCCTGCTAGCTGTAAGATACATAAGAGACCCAATCATAGCCCTGTATAAGTGCTCATCTACACACTCCCCCTCAAGATCTGGACCAAGGAGTGGTTTCTGGCTATGGGTGTCTTAGCAGTCTTACAATCAGTCATGTTGAACCTCTTGAGTATATCTTGAACATACTTTGACTGACTTATGAAAATGCCATCTTCAACCTGCTTCACTTGAATTCCCAGAAAGAAATTAAGTTCTCCCATTGAACTCATTTCAAATCTATCTTTCATCAGCTTTTCAAAGTCTTTGCAGAGCCTTGAATTGGTTGAGCCAAAGATGATGTCATCCACATATACTTGAACTAGCAGAATGTCGTTTCCTTGTCCTTTGATGAAGAGAGTTCCATCTATAGTACCTCTCCTGTAACCATGTTTACAGAGATACTCAGACAGTGTCTCATACCACTTCCTGGGTGCCTGATGCAGCCCATAGAGAGCTTTGTCAAGCTTGCAGACATAATCAGGATGATCAGGATCTAAAACCAGGTGGTTGTTTGACATAACCTCCTCATCAATCACTCCATATAAGAAAGCACACTTTACATCAAGTTGGTAGACCTTGAAGTTCTTGGATGCAGCAAATGCCAGGAATATCCTAACAGCTTCTAGTCTAGCTACAGGAGCAAAGACATCAGTGTAGTCAATCCCTTCTTCTTGTGTGTATCCTTGAACAACTAGTCTAGCCTTGTTCTTGATGATGATTCCTCTATCATCCTTTTTATTCCTAAAAACCCATTTGGTTCCAATGGTAGTCTTTCCATGAGGAAGAGGACAAAGGTTCCAAACTTTCTGTCTTTTGAATTGAAGCAGCTCTTGTTGCATAGCTTCAACCAACTTCCATCCTTTAGAGCCTCCTCAACTTTCTTTGGCTCTAACTGGGATAGAAAACAAGAGTGAAGACAAACATTTGCTTCATGGGTTTGCCCTCTTGTCTTTACCCCGGAGATAACATCTCCAATGATGTTTGTAGTAGGATGAGACTTGTGGATCCTTAGCTGAGGGATCACAGCAAGTTGCTGAGATAGATCCAAATTTGAGAAATTTAGATTGGTCTTGAAGATTGATCCTCCACATTATCACACTTATCAAGATTAACTTGATCCAATGAGTGTGTGACATCATTGATGTTATCATCTATGGTATGGTTATTAGCATCAAGAGATTCTTGATCACTTTCACCATCACCATTGTTATCTTCTGCAATTGAGATGTCTTTATCTGGTTGAGAGGCCTCTGAACTGGAATTTGAAGGCATGCCAGATGTATCAGCTGGATTTGTCATTGTTGTGCTGATAGAAACCTCATTTGCTGAAGTAGTTTCAACTGGAGCTGAAGGTCTTCCTAGCTCAAATCTTGGATCAGGATCACCTGTATTTAAATTTTCTGCAGATCCTGAAACATGCTCACAAGATTTATTAAAAAGTTGGTAACTAAATCAAGATCAAATAGCCAATCCGGACCAGAACCAGCCACACTGGGAGTGTGCTCATTGAAAGTCACATTGGCTGACTCCTCAATGATTCTAGTTCTGAGATTGTATACTCTATAAGCTTTAGCTTAAGAAGAGTATCCAATGAAATGTCCATCGTCTGATTTCTCAGCAAACTTGGCAACTTGATCTTTGGTATTCAAGATGGTGCAGGGACATCCAAATGACCTGAGAAAAACAATGAAAGGTTTCCTCTTGTGCCAAAGTTCATAAGGAGTCTTACCATGTGTCTTAACTACTAAGACTCTGTTTTGCACATAGCAAGCAGTATTAACTGCCTCTGCCTAGAAGGTGATAGGCAGTTTAGAGTCAGACAACATAGTTCTTGCAGCTTCAATAAGTGTCCTGTTTCTCCTCTCAGCAACTCCGTTTTGCTGAGGAGTCCTGGGAGCACTGTATTGTCTTGTAATACCCTTTTCATCACAAAATGTATCAAGGATTTGGTTCTTGAATTCAGTTCCTTGATCACATCTTATGGTTTTGACCTTGTGATCACATTGATTCTCAATCTTTAAGATGAAATTCTTTAGAATCTCAGGAGTCTCATCTTTAGTTCTAAGAAAGAAAACCCAAGTGAATCTTGTAAAATCATCTGTGATCACTAGACAGTATAAGGTCCTTCCTAAACTCATTACACTGGTGGGGCCAAAGAGATCCATATGTAATAAGTGTAGGGGAGTAGTGATGGAGTTCTTTTCCTTAGGCTTGTGAGATACCTTGTGTTGCTTCCCTTTCAGGCATGCAACACAATGATCATCACTTGTAAACTCTTTCTTGGCATTCCAGTTACCAGATCATGTTTGATTAATTTATTCATATTCTTAAAGTTTACATGGCACATTCTTTTATGCCATAGGAAAGACTCATCACTATTTGCTTTAGATAGAAAGCATGAAACTTCTCCAGAGGGAGATGTTTCTTGCAAATCCATCTTGTACATGTTCCCTTTCCTGGGGGCTCTGAGCAGAATATGCTCATGAGGAATGACCACTCCAGACTTGAGAACAATGCACTCATGCTCAGTGAAGAGCATGTTATGACTCTGATCACAAAATTGAGATACACTCAGAAGATTGTACCCAAGCTCCTTAACAAAGTTTACCTTCTCAATGCTGAGCTTACCATTTGTGACCTTGCCCCTTCCATAAATGTAACCACCTTCATTTCCTCCAAAAGCAACTGGTCCTCCATCAATTCTCTCAAAATTATGAAGTAAAGACCTATCGCCTGTCATGTGCCTGGAACAGCCACTGTCAATTATCCAGACATTCTTGTTTGTCTTGAGCTGTTCCTGCACAAAGAAAATGATTAGTTACATTTGGAAACCCAAGCCTTACTTGTCTTGGGTTCAGTAAGTGTAATAGAAGGTAATGCAACAGTAATAGATCCTATGGTTGTACAGAGGGGATCTTCAGCTGTGTTGATGGAGAAACCTCAGTCATTTGGTCTTTCTTAGACTTCCACACCACCTTTGGAGTCTTGGACTTGACCTTCAAAACCTTAGAAGCTTTTGGAGCTTCACAAGTTTTAATGACTGACACTTCAGAAGAATCTACAGTCACTGCAGTAGACTTTAGTACTTCGGAAGAACTCCTTTCTTCCGAGACCAACTTTGCTTCCGAAGGTAATTTTCCATTTACCCTTCTTTGATTTGGAGCTTCCGAAGGAAACAGACTTTCCTTCCGAAGCTTGAGACTTCTTGAGATTCTTTGAAGTCTTTGTATTGGTCATGTGGATAGTACTTTTAGGATTGTATGGACAATCCTTGGCAATATGAGAAGTACTTTCACACATAACACACAGCATTTTCTTCTTCAAAGAAATCTCCTTTTGAGAGCAAGACTGGCCTTGGTCACATCCCTTTTTCACCTTCATCTTGGTAGATTCAGATACAGTTCCCTTGGGCTGTGAACTGTTCTTGGAATTTGATGGTCCAGGCTGTGCAGCAGTGGTACACAGCAGCTCAGTCTTCTTCTTTGTACTGAGATGATTTGAACATGAACCAGAACTTGGATAAGAAGCTTTGGTGGATGTCTTCAGTCCTTATTGCTTTGAACCTGCAGAGATAAACACTTGTTTCTGCTTAGCATCAAAGGTAGCCTTGATTTCTTGAGCCTTCTTTGCTTTCCTTTTGCTCTTCCTGATCAAGTTCTTTCTCTTGGACTTGGTCATCACAGTTAATCTTCTCCTCAGAAGGATAGTGGCCCTTGGAGGAATCCTCTTCTTCACTCTTCTCAGAGGGATTCCTCACTATCACTTCTTCATCATCCTCACTTATTGGATCTATGAGAGGAAGCTCATCTTCACAAGTTCCACACCTAGGAGATCTTACAGACAAGATTGTGTGTGGAGGAGCTATCTCATTTGATCCCAGTCCCTGTCTATTTTGATAACAAACCTTATTGTGTAGGGATGAGGATATCATGTTCTTGAAGGTCTCTTCTTCAAGAACACTTTTCTCTGCCAGGGCTTTGCTGATCACAAGCTCAGCCTGGCACTTAGTCAACTTAGTGATGAGATCTTGGATCTGAGTTCTAAAATCTGTATGTTCATGTTTTAGTACTGAAATGGTTTTCTCCAAGTCTTCTATCTTTAACTTGTAATCATTTTCAGACTTTCTAAAGTCAGATTTTATATGTTTAATGACTCAAGATCAGATCTCATCTCTAGGTTGTAGGACCTGTATCTATTTACTTTAGCAATGCATTCAGGGGAGCAAAGATGTTCTAATACCTTGGCTTCATCATGGTCAGCCATCAATGCTTGGTTTGGAGAAGCATCCTCCACCTGAAAACTCCAGTCAAATCCTCCCTCTTCAACAGCAACCGCAGCATGTTGCTTTGTCTTCTCAGCCTGAGGGGTATTGTTGGTGTAGTTTGGTCTGAGTTGTGTTTGACCCCCATTTGCTCTAGGTGCCTTACACTCCCTGGCAAAGTGACCCATAAGGTTACAATTGTAACACTTAACTTTGCTTTTATCCAGCCCAAACTTACCACTGGTAGCATTGCTTGGAAATTTTCTTCCTGTCCTCTTGTAGAACTTCTTGGCTCTGTGAGTGAGAAGAGCCATCTGCTGAACTATCTCCATGTATTCCAGGTCATCTGGATGGATACAGTCTAGGTCTTCAAGAGTGAAGAGATATTTCCACAGCTTTCATCTGCAGACACAAAGGCTTGAGAAGAACTTGTCTCTTGGAATGGGCTTCCTTGAGTAAAGTTCTCCCTTGGTGTCTCCGGGAAGGTGATGAAAGGACCCTTTTGTGAGTTGTCAGGGTAGCATAGGAGATGATGTTGGGGTTCTATGCTGTCCCTTTCAACCACATGAAGGGCTGAACCCATTTGATTGTTAGAGTTGCCAGATGAACCTTGTAAGTTCATCTCCATCTGGTATCCACTGAGAATCCCATATAACTCTGTCAGAGTAAGAGTTTTAAGGTTCTCAGTCCTCTTGATTACCACACAATAGTGTGTCCATTGCCTAGGAAGTGAGGACATGAACTTCCTTACAATGTCTCTGTTCTCAAGAGGAACTCCTCCATCCACAAGGGTATCACAATCTCAACATACCTGAAGTATTGTTGGGTCATGGTTTCACCTGTTTTAAAGGTGAAATTTTCAAACTGCTGCTTCAGAAGATCTTTCTTGTTCTCCTTGGCTTCAGAGGAGCCTTCATACATCAGCTTCATGCATCCCACAGCTGTTTAGCTGTCTTGCACTTCTTAAAACCTCTGTACACAGAGTTTGGGATAGCAGTCTGAAGAGCAGTCATGGCCTTCCTGTCAATCTCTACTCTTTTCCTATCTTCATCTGAGTAGTTGGCCACATCTTTAGGAATCATACCAGCACCGGTAGCAGAGGGGGTGCTAGGTATGAAAGGTCCATATTCAACAGATTCCCACATTCTTGAGTCAAGAGACCTGATGAAGCCTTCCATCCTCATGCACCAGGTGTCGAAGTCATCAAGAGTGATCAATGGGGATTTGTTCATGGTTCCAGTCTCCATATCAGTCTTGAGATGGAAGCCATTTGAAAAGTTTAGTTTTTGTGTGTGTGAGGGATCTTAAGATGGTTAGATCTTATATCACGAGCCTGAATGCTCTGATACCAATTGCAGGATCGTTCAAGGGCTTGAACACAATTACACACAATGAGAAGATTAACTAAACTTAATCAAACAGTGAACTAGGTAACCAAGGTGATGCAGAGAACACAAGTAAAGCAAGAGACAGAACAAAGAGTATAGTTTTCAAGGGAGCAGTATATTGCTTTCTCAAGTTCTTTTACAAGTGTTACAAAGCATAAAGAAAGATACAAGAACTTGGAATACTTATACTACAACCTACATCCGGCTATACTATGAAAGCCAGCTGGATACAATTGACTAGACACTAACAAAATCAATTGTAGGATCAAAAGGCATATCTGCCTTTTGACCTTGTGACTATGACATGCCATAGCTCACATCCTTATACATTACAAAAAGGATAAAGTACATAAAGTGGAAAGTTTCAGACTCAAGACCTCAATGTACAGTTACCAAAAGCATGGACCTTTTCACCAACTCTTGTAAGTTGGTGACTTATCAGAGACGCAGCGGAAAAGGTGCTTTATGGAACAGTACATCAGATAAAGCATGTGTACTAAAAGTCTTCGGAAGAAATCTGTCTTCATAGGTTGAAGCTTCGGAAGACTTTGTCTCTTCAAGCTTCGGAAGACTTCATGTTAGGCTTCGGAAGATATTGGTCTTGGCTTCGGAAGATATTACACTTAGAGTATTTTCTAATGCTTTGTGTAATTCTTCCGAAGCATTCTTCACTTCAGTACTTAGTGCATGTTGCTGAAACACTTAGGCAGTTTGGGTTGCATCAGACTTCAGGAATCCTTACAGTAACGGTAAAGAATGCGATTATTGGGGTTGCATATGGGAGTGATGAGTGAGATGCGATCGACTGAGGCCCTTTAAATACTGACCTAATTCAATCGGCCGATGGCCTCATTCGCACAGTTTCATTGGGCGACTGAGTAGTCGTACGATTGGCTAGTCAATCGCATTCAGTCGGCCGACTGAGCTCAGTCGGCGAAATGAATCATTCGGTCTCCTCATTGCCTCTTAGTGACCGATGAGCCTCAGCGGTCTAATGTATCATTCTCCCCTCTATCGTCGAAGGATATTCATGTCCATTCGGCCGATTGGAAGCCATTCGCATAGTTGGTCGATAACCATGATCCACTAGTGCGAAGGGGTTACCTTGTGAGTTTACAGTCATTTTGAACATTACTATTAAGACCCTTTCATTGATAAAACATTGTAAGCTTAACAATGCAGTCACTTCAGACGTGACCTTTTAATTTCGAAAAACATGGCATCTCAGACATGACCCTTTTTAGGTAAGTTAATTCCCTCTGATTCCCTGAGTAGTCCGACAGACACACAAATTAAAAGATAAACACTAGAAACTTAAACTAAATACACAAACTAAAGTATTTTGGACTTTTTGTGAGAGATACAACCTAAGATGGAAATCTACGGAATTTGGTTGGGAGTAGACAGCTTCAACTTAGATTGATCATATCTGGACCAATTCAATTTTGGAATCATACCGGAACATCAATCATTTGGGACTGTTATTAAAACTCTTTGATGCTTAAATCTCGGTGGTGTTCATCCGAGGTTAGCAACTTAAGGAAATCATACTGAAACTCTTAGTTTTCACATTGATTTGAACTCTTGAGAATGTAGCCACTAAGATTGTCAGTATGTTTGTCACTTAAATCCATACACAGACTTTTGAAGCAGACTGCTGTCTGATTTAGGTTTAATTATTTCAGCTAACATTTGTGGATCCAACACTTATATGGTAATCAACATTCCTCAGAGGTTTTTGAGCGGTCTACGGATATTATTACAAGAAGACTATTCTTAGAGCTTTCAAAGAGAAGCCTGTCCTCAGGTCAGTGCCATCGCACAGCAGAGAAGCGGCAAACAACAATGAATTCTAGAATATCTAGATTATGCTTATCCTCAGGTCAGTGTCATCGCACAGCAGAGAGGCACACAACCTATCTCCTTGTCAGAGCAGCTTATTTTATTTGACACAATATGCACCAACAACATAAGTCATTAGCTTTATTGCATTGTCTTTCATTTTTTCTTGCTTTGCTCTAGTTATGGTCATCCGCACACTTTTGTGGCATTTAAATGCTCAATACCCCTTATTGGAATATATTTGATTGTGTTAACCAGCGATAAGATGGAAGCCCACAGTCAGTTGAACAACTTAGTTTGATCTTGAGATCACCAATCAGGTCCAATTGTCTATTGTGTTGAATCTACCAACATATCATTTGTGGTCTAGCAGCCTCTAAGTCTACTTTCTTTGTGTCCCTTAGGAGTTGCCAGTTTTCTATCATCAGAACCTAAAAGGACTTCAAATGCTACTTTTTCACATGCTTCAAGTCAAAAACCAGTTAACCAAAAGGTGAAACAGGTTAAATCAGTAAATTTTGTTACACCAGAGAAAACATCAAACATCCAAGAGTCAAAAACTAAAGTGATTGATATTACTAGAGTGTCACGCACTTCTCCACAAAGAAAGTCTATTCATAAAGTTGATAGCAGGTCATGCTACAACTGTGGAGAATGTGGACACATTGCTTCCTATTGTCATTTATATCAGACACCTAGGAAGAAGATTGATCTTCAGGACTCTAGACCTAGGTCTTCTAAGCTGAGTTCTCTAACTCCACCTAGAAGAGCTAGTGAACCTAAAGTCCAACCTGTAAGCCAGACGACTGTTTATCATAAACAGGCATTGCACAAATCTGGCTTATGGAAAGAAAAGTCCACCTATGTGTCTAATACTGATGACAAGAAGGAACCTGAGCTACCCTCACCTTCTAAGGGTCAATGGGTGGAGTTTACAATGTGTGATGCCTCTGGTCAGTGGTACTTACCTGAGTTGGTTCAGAAGAAGGATGGTTATTAAAAATTTGGTCAGTGGTACTTACCTGAGTTGGTTCAGAAGAGTTAGCCATCAGTGCCGCATCAGATGATTCTGGTTCTGGTGATTCTGGCTTTTCTGTCTCTGACGTGGAAACTTCCTCATTTGGCTTGTAACTGACCTCAGCTGCAGTTGTTTCTTCACTATGTGACATTGCAATCTCAACTGCTATATCACCTTCACTCGCAGAATCATCGTCAATATCCTCAACACTGGCAATGTTAGATTCTCCTGGTGAGACAAACCTGAAACTCCAATCCTATCCTTCATCATCATGAGCATTAAGGCTTTTGGATCCTTGTTTGATGAAGTAGAACTAGAGGGTTGCTTGTCTTGGCGAGTAAAGGATGAGAACGGTTCCCATTCCCCGTCTTCTTTGGCTTGACACATTCTCTTTTGAAGTGCCCCTTCTCACCACAGTTAAAGCAGGTCACTTTACTCTTGTCGAAGCCAAAGGTGGTGTCCTTAGTAGCAACCAAGTTCTGTCCAGTCTTTTTCACAAACTTCTTCGCCCTCCGGATAGCACTTGCTAAGGCCCACATTATATCCATTCTCTCAAGCTCTATCTCATCCACCTGCTCGTAGTCCTCATCTGCCAGATGGCAGTTTCCAATCTTCCCGGCAACAAGTCCATCATATGAATGAACCACTGCTTCTAAGAGATCCATATGCTCTCGCGCTACTTCCACGGTCACATTACCGAGGTTCTCGATCTTCAGTTTGGTAGCGTTTGCTTCTGATCCAATATGATGGGTACATGATGACCCAGACGTGTCTGATCCAGAAGAGAAGCATGTGAAGGACCTGACGAGCTAGACACAAAAGCAGTCTGGAGGGGTGCTCCAGATGTCTTAGCTTGAGGCGTGGCGTTGTATAAAGCTGGATTTTGTGTGTACGAAAACTTCTGAGCTCTATACTTCATCCTTAGTGCTTCTTCTCGCAACTTAAGAATGAAGTCATTTATATCCAGCTTTACAAGGATTCCATTCTGTCTCAGGTTAGACACGAATGTAGCCCACTTATCAGGCAACCCGTCTACGAAGTTGCTTACTTTCTCTTCCATGGTAGTAGCCACTCGATGTGTATGCAATTCGCTCATCAAGTGGTAGAATCTGTCTATGACTTCGTCCAAACTTTCATTACCAATTTATGAGAAGTTATCGAATTCCTTCTTTAACTCCTTTGCCTTGATTGCCTTCAATGATGCATTACCATCATATCTCTTCTCTAGCACATCCCACAGTTTCTTGGACTGCTTGTTCTCTGAATACTGGTGGAATATGTCTTTGGGGATAGACTGAGTGATCAATGCATAAACTCTTTCTCTGCATTGTACTTTACTTTCTGTGCGTCTGTCATCCCGCTTAATGTTAGTTTAACTCCATCAGCTCCCACCGGTGTACTATAACCTATCTCAATGGCTTCCCACAGATTAGGATCTACTCCATTAAGGTAGATCTCAAAACGTTGTTTCCAGTGGGGAAACTCATCTAAAGTCAAAAGCTTTGGTGGTTTATTGTGATTCCCCACCTCACTCTCAAGCAACAGCAGGTTCTGTATCCTTGAGTCCTTCCCAGCAGTAAGGTTGACATCTGATCTTCCATGACGAATAAACTTATAATCTAATCAAACAAACTTTCACTGATGCGAATAAAGGATGCGAATGAGCTAATCGTGCGTATAAGCTCTGTGATTGGTTCAATCGTGCGAATGAACTGGGCGATTGGTTCAGTCGTGCGAATGAATTTGGTGCGTATGAGCTATGCGAACGAACGGTTCAGTCGGCTGAATGAGGGTGTGACTAGTTCCAATCGTGCGTATGAGCAATGTGAATGGAGTCCAGTCGTGCGAATGAGTCACTCGTGCGACTGAAGCTGCTGTTTTGCCAAAATTTCTAGGTTTGACGGGTTTCAGCCATAAAAATTCGAAATTTCACAAGTCCTAATCGCCTAAGTCCGTAGAAACCAAACGTCGATGAGCAGGGAACTTCCAAGATCACTTTTGATGCCAAAGATTGCATTTTTAGTGCAAAAACACAAACTTTTATGCAATCTTGATTGAATCAACATGTAATCAAGAACCTGGCTCTGATACCACTTGTTAGGACCTGGTATTTGACTGAAATACCTAGAGATCACGTGTATACCAGATCAAATAGTGTGGAATCCTATTTGATTGGCGATCCAATCAGTGAGAACACACGAAGAATCAATCAAGGATTGAAACTAACGTTAGAAATCGATAAGGAATCGATCTAATGTGTTCTATGAACTTGGAGAACGATTTGGAAGGTTTCTGGACGGCTAGGGTTCGTCTGGAATCGTACTTGATCGAGTGTTTTTATTTTTCACGAATTGAGTTGTATTATAGGTTGGCACTATTCAATCGTGCGACTGAACCATTAGTTTGGTTCAGTCGTGCGATTGAACCATGCGGTTGATTCATTCGTGCGACTGAGTGTTCAGTCGTGCGACTGAGCCAATCTTATGTTACAGTCGTACGACTGATCCAGTCTCCTGGTTCAGTCGTGCGACTGAGTCAATCGTGTGAAGTTCTTCATGCTTATGGTTCATTCGCATGAGAACTTCATTAAGTTAAGTTTGAATGTTCTAATTAATTAACATAATATTATATGTAATCATTCAGTAATCATAAACCCAATCAATTTAGTCATGACTCATTAATGAACTATTAAACATTATAACCAACAGACTATCAATTGTCAGTTCATAATCATACCAAACAAGCTCTATTACATCACATACCATGATCTAGGGACAAACATGTATCAACAACCTGGAACACCACAACATAATGGTGTGTCTGAGAGGAGGAATCGAACCTTATTGGATATGATTCGATCTATGATGGCTAGAAGCACATTACCTCTATCATTTTGGGGTTTCGCTTTGCTCTCCGCAGCCCGTATTCTAAATATGGCCCCAACCAAAAAGGTGGAAAGGACACCTTTTGAGATATGGCATGGAAGAGTTCCATCCCTATCATACTTAAGGGTCTGGGGTTGTGAGGCTTACGTTAAGACTCCCACCCCAAACAAATTGGAAGTCTGATCCACAAGTGTATCTTTATTGGATATCCTAGAGATTATATGGGATATTATTTCTATGGTCCACTGGAACAAAAAGTGTTTGTTTCCAGAAAGGGTGAGTTCTTAGAGGCAAAGTTCCTTATGGAAGGAACTAGCAATAGAACAGTGGATCTTGAGGAAGATCAAAAACCACAACCCGATGCACATCTGGTTAAAACTAGCACTCAACATGAGGATGTTGAGGATGATCAAGCGTTTGATCAATACACACAAAACGTTCGCAGAAGTGGTAGAACTAGTAATCCACCTGAAAGATATGGATTTTTCATGGATGGATGCTATGTGGTAGATTCAGATGAACCAACCACATACCAGAATGCAGTGACCAATTTGGATTGTGACAAATGGCTTGAGGCCATGAACTTTGAGATGCAATCCATGTATGACAATCAAGTTTGGGAACTTGTTGTACCACCTCTTAATTCCAAAGTAGTTGGCAGCAAGTGGGTTTTCAAGAAGAAAACCGATATGCATGGAAACTTGGATACTTATAAAGCTAGACTTGTAGCAAAGGGTTTCACCCAAACTCAAGGGGTTGACTATGATGAAACTTTCTCACCTGTTGCGATGCTAAAGTCTATAAGGATATTGTTTGCCATAGCTGCTCATTATGATTATGAGATTTGGCAAATGGATGTCAAAACTGCTTTCCTTAATGGATATCTTGAGGAAGTTGTCTATATGGTTTAGCCTGAAGGTTTTGTCGATCCAAAACATCCTAATAAAGTATGCAAGTTAAAGAAATCAATCTATGGATTGAAACAAGCATCGAGAAGCTGGAATCATCGTTTTGATGAGGAAGTAAAGAAATTTGGCTTCATCAAAAACGCTGATGAGGCTTGTGTGTATAAGAAGGCTAGTGGGAGCATAATAACTTTCCTAGTATTGTATGTTGATGACATACTACTATTTGGAAATGACATTCCAACCTTGGAAGGTGTAAAAACCTGGCTTGGAAGTTGTTTTTCCATCAAGGATCTTGGTGAAGCCGCCTATATTCTGGGAATAAAGATCTATAGGGATAGTACGAGGCGGTTGATTGGTTTAAATCAAAGTGCATACATTGATAAGATCTTGAAAAGGTTCAAGATGGAGAACTCTAAGAAAGGTACCGTACCTATTCAAAGAGGAACAATATTGAGTACGACTCAATGTCCTAGCTCAAGGGATGAGCAAGATAAAATGAAGGCAATCCCATACGCATCTGCTATTGGATCCATCATGTATGCAATGATATGCACTCGACCGGACGTGCCATGCGCCTTAAGCATGACAAGCCGTTACCAGCAAAATCCTGGAAACAGTCATTGGATGGTTGTTAAGAACATACTTAAGTACCTAAGAAGGACAGAGATATGTTCCAAATCTATGGATCTGGTGATGAGGAACTCGTTGTAAAAGGTTACACGGATGCGAGTTTCCAAACCGATCGTGATGATTCTCGGTCACAATCGGGATATATTTCTGAATGGAGGAGCGGTCTCTTGGAAGAGCTCCAAACAGGATGTGGTGGCTCTATCAACTACAGAATCAGAATATGTCGTCGCCTTATTGGCAGCTCAAGAAGCTGCATGGTTGAAGAAATTCATTGGCATCTAGAGGTTGTCCCTTCCATTCAGGAACCCCTAGAGATCTTTTGTGATAACGAGGGTGCGATTGCTCAAATCAAGGAACCTCGTGCTCATCAAATGACTAGGCACATTGAGCGAAGATTCAACTACATACAAGATGAAGTTGAAAAGGGAAAGATATGTATTCGCAAAGTTCACACGGATCAAAACATTGCGGATCCTCTCACGAAGCTCCTTGAAAAGGCAAAGCATGAAAGTCATACTTGTGCCATGGGACTTCGATATTCTAGTGATTGGATTTGATCTGTAAATTTTGTATTTGGATATATGGAACTCTTTATTATTTGAATAAAATTATTTGGTTATAATGTTTCAATTAATGTTCAATTTAGCATGTTTAATCCATGAGTAAATTGTTTACTCTAAATGTCTGTAGTCATTCATACTTGTGGGAACAAGTGTGAGGGTAAGATTATTATGAACTTGGATTGGTTGATATTCATAAGGATGAATATAGAGCAATGGGTTGCTACCAAGGTCATAGATATTTGTGGGATACAAATATTGGACTAACCCGCATCTCAAATTTTACTACATGGAATCTTATTGATTGATCATAAGTAAATTGAGTAAAGGCGAATATCATTTGGTATCCTCCGACCTAAGATACATATTGGGTTTTGATATTAACCAAGTATTATACCTTGAGCTAATTCTTCACTGTCCTGAAATAGTGGACAGCACATAAGGGTATGTTCAGGTATGATACGAGGTGTTTGTGAGACACGTATGTAGTCAAGATGGAATTTGTTCCTCTTATTCGTTGAGAGTTAGATGTCTAAGGCCTGATAAGTTAAATCAACAAAGAATGATCACTCTGTGTTCTTGGATTTAACATGACATCTGTAACAAAAGGATAGATGATTAATTCACCTAAATCATTTCAAGTAGGATACTTGAATAAGATGATGTTATTGAATGGCTATAAGTCATGCGTATTAAGGGTAGTAAACCGTTGTTAGGCGGTATTTATTGCTTGCATCAATCTTCTATGAATCTTGGGCAAGTGGGAGATTGTAGGATTGTTTATGCCCAAGACACGTAGAATATTGATGTGGTTAGTACGTTATGATCCAAGTCGGGTTATACCCAATAACAAGCTTAGCAAACACCAATTAATATATAATTGATGATATGATCATGCAATTAAATATTTACACCAATTTAGAAAATGGTTTTTCTAAATAAGTTGCATATGAGATGGAACAATTATGAGGATAATTTGTTGATGGGTTTATTATTATTTTTGTTATTCAAAAGGGTTTAAATAACACAAATAACAATAGAGTGTACTTTAATTAATTGTTTAATTAGAGAAGACATATGTCACATTTTTAAATAAGTCTAGTAGATGACTTATTAATGTGTGACAAAAGACTAGTTAAAGTTTAAGTGTGTGTGTTTGATTAAAGGGGGAAAGCCCTTTTGAATCAATTTGGCCGCCCCCCCCTTGTTTTTCATTGGACCTTTTTTTCTTGTAATCAACATACATTTAACTAGTCTTGGAGACTCAAAACATCTGATCCAATCTCATATTGCATGCAACACACACAAAACATCTCTCTCTCTAAAACCTCTCGGCCAGGCAGCAAGTTTGGAGGGTTTTGTGGTCGATTTTGGTGTCATCTCCCTACCAAGAAAAGGTGTTTGCAAGGAGGCTTGGGGTATACAAGCTTGAGGGCTCTTTCTCTTGGAGTCTTGGCCGATTTGGGCATCTCCATCTTCATCTAATCCACGGTTTGGCAGCCCCTTTTGGAAGCATTGTCTTGAGTTGCTGAAAGGTAGATTATGGCAGCTTGTTAATGACTGTCCATTTTGCTTGTTTTTGGTGTGCATAGCTTGCTTATTCACATATTAAGACCTTTGATTTTGGGTTTGCTTTATACATTTATATGGTCACCTAAAGAACATGTTTTTCAGCTTATAAGTAAGTTATTATAATGTTGTTATTCCCCTGCGTTTTCAGAAAGTTTAACGGGTTAAACTATGTTTTGTGTTCTTAGAAACCCATAAGTGTGATGCCTCTGGGGAAACCCAAGCCAGTAAAGGCTTGGTTTCCTAACCTAAACTAATGGTTTTACTTTGTATGTGCAGGGTGTTCGCTACAGTGCTGAAACCAACACGTGGATTGTAGACAGCGGCGCATCCAGGCACATGACAGGAAACAGGGCTCTTTTATCTAACATCAAGCAAATAAAAGGAGGGCAGGTTTCGTTTGCTGGAAACAAAGGAGGTTATATCACAGCTTAGAGAGAAGTTGGAAATCAGAAAGTTAAGTTTGGTAGGGTGAACTACGTCAGCAACTTCAAAACAACTTACTTTCAGTTTCCCAAATCTGTGATAAAGGTTTTAAAGTCATATTCGACAACAAGAAGTGTTACGTCCTGAAGGAAAACTATGTGATTCCGGAGGACCAAGTTCTGATGACGGCTTCAAGATATAAAGATCTTTATGTGTTGGATCTCTCAACAGCTTCAACAACTGACCATGAAGTTCAGTGCTTTCTATCAAAAGCCACTGAGAAGGACTCCATCTCCTGGCATAGGAGAATGGGACACTTCAATCAACGGAAGATGAATCACTTGATCCAGAAGGACCTTGTGAGAGGAGTTAATGTCAAGAATTTCCAACTTCCTGATTTTTGTGTAGCTTGCAAGAAAGGCAAACAGACGAAGAAGTCCCATAAGGAAAAGAAAGTTCATTCAATAGAACTTCCTCTTGAACTTCTTCACATGGATCTGTTTGGTCCAGTCAGTACAAAAAGCATTGCAGGCGACTTGTACTGTTTTGTGGTTACTGATGACTACACAAGATTCTCTAGGGTAATGTTTCTAAAGTCCAAATCAGAAACATTTGAGTCATTCAAGGAGTTAGTAACCACACTGGAATCTCTCTACAAGCTAAAGGTGAGACAAGTACGCTCAGACAACGGGACTGAATTCAAGAATCAGTGGATGGAGGCTTACTGCAAGGAAAAGGGAATTGTACATCAATTCACTTCTGCATACACGCCTCAGATGAACGGTGTTGTTGAGAGAAAGAACAGAAGCTTGATAGAGATAGCACAGACAATGCTGGCAGACTCAAAACTGCCTATCCAATTCTGGAATGAGGCAGTGGCTAATGCATGTTATACACTGAATCGAGTTCTGATAGTCAAGCACCACGAAAAGACATGTTACGAGCTACTACAACGACGTAAACCGAATCTGGAGTATCTCGAACCATTTGGCGCACCGTATACACTTCTGAAAAAGACTCAAGAAGGTAAATTCAGCGAGAAGGCTGATGAAGGAATCTTCCTAGGATACAACATACCGAACAAGAGAGTTTACAACAACTCAACGGGTCTAGTAGAAGTGCGGTGTAATGTTGATGTTCAGAGATATACCACACCACCTAATGGCAAAGGACCCGCCTACTTTTTTTGACTATGATGGATTCTTTAAGTCCTTCAACATCCCTATCTCTCCTTCTGATGATGAGTTGGCTACTCGAATGATGGATGATATCTTGAATACACCAACTCTTGAGTCAACCTCATCGAGTTCACAAGGAGAATCATCTACTCAGTCAGGGGGAGTAGTCGACGACAATGACTCCTCCTCTGAATATGAGGCTGAAGAAGATGACCAGAATAGTAATGAGCAACAGGTTCTAGTTCCTGAAAGTCCATAAGCATCTAACGGTGATGCACCTTCGACTTCGGAACCTCAAACTCCTTCTACCTCAGATGCAGAAACAAATGTTCATAATCTTGGCTCTGAGGTAGTTGTTCCTACTACTCCAGGATCACGTCTAAACATCTATCATCCCTTAGATAATGTCATTGGGGATGTCAGATCAGGAGTACAAACCCGAAATCAGTTGTACTCAGTTGATTATGCCTCTGTTATGGAAATGGGATACATTCATGATGGTGCTTATCGGTGTTTTGTCTCGCAGTTTGAGCCAAAATACGTCAGCGTTGCACTAAACGATGAGGCATGGGTGAATGCCATGCAAGAAGAACTTCTTCAGTTCAAGAAGTTAGGAGTATGGACTCTGGTAGATAGACCTAAAGGTGCTAAGGTCATTGGCACCAAATGGGTCTTGAAATGCAAGAAGGATGACCAAGGGGTCATTATCAGGAACAAGGCTCGACTGGTTGTTCAGGGTTTTCACCAAGTCAAGGGGATTGACTACAATGAAGTGTTTGCACCAGTGGCAAGGATGGAAGCAATTCGTATCTTCCTTGCCTATGCATCGTATATGAAGATTAAAGTCTATCAATTAGATGTGAAGAGTGCATTCCTTCATGGAGAAATTTGAGAGACAGTGTATGTCAGTCAACCCGAGGGATTTGAAGATCCTTATCATCGGGACAGAGTTTACAAACTCGACAAGGCCTTATACGGGCTTCATCAAGCTCCGAGGGCCTGGTATGAGAAACTCTTAACTCATCTTGTGAAACACGGCTTTCGCAGGGGAGTTATTGACTGCACACTGTTCATAAAAGAAAAAGATGGAGACCTACTGCTTGTACAAATCTATGTCGATGACATAATTTTTGGTTCAAAGAACGAAGAATTATGCAAAGAGTTTGAAGCAGTTATGAAGAAAGAGTTTGAGATGAGTGCTATGGGGGAGATGAAATTCTTTCTCGGGTTACAGGTGGATCAAACACCAAATGGGATCTTTCTACATCAGACCAAGTATGGGGGAGACATTCTCAGTCGGTTTGACATGAAGAATGCTTCTGCTGCTGGGACTCCACTTGCTACAAATCATGATATAGCACCTAACGAAAATGGAGATATGGTAGATGCCACAATGTACCGAGGAATGATTGGATCCCTCATGTATCTCACTGCCTCAAGACCTGATATCATGTACGCTACATGTTTATGTTCTAGATATCAGGCGAAGCCTAAGGTTAACCATCTGATCGGTGTCAAAAGGATATTTCGTTATCTGAAGGGTACACCCACACTTGGGTTGTGGTATCCTTATGATGATGACTTTGAGCTCACGGCGTATAGTGACTCGGATTACGAGGGCTGCAAGATGAACTACAAGTCTACATCAACAGGGTGTCAATTCTTTGGGAGGAGATTAGTTACCTGGCAGTGTAAGAAGCAGACCTCGGTTGCATTGTCAACCTGTGAAGCCGAATACGTTGCTGCTGCAAATTGCTGTTCACAAATCATCTGGATTCAACAGCAAATACGAGATTACGGGTTAAAGTTTTCTTCTACTCCTATCTTTGTTGATAACTCTGCTGCAATTGCAGGAACTAAAGATCTGGTACAACATCCAAAGACCAAACACATCGGTATTAAATACCATTTCATAAGAGACTGTTTTGAAAAGAACTTAATTGATATGGTAAAAATTAATACTGACTTTCAATGCGCTGACCTCTATACAAAAGCCTTTGATAAACCACGTTTTCTATATTTGTTAGAGGTCAACGGCGTTAAAAAGAAAAGTGATGTTATTCCAAATGATGATCATGTGTAGTTTGATGCATTGCAGTTATATTTTGCTTTTTCACTTTTCTTTATTTATTAAATTCTGTTTAAATTAAATTCATGTTATTTAGTTGTCTGTTAAAATCATAAAATAATTAAATCCAGTATGATTTTAGAATTTTAGGGGGAGAGTAGGTCCGCTAGTAACATTATTGTTAAAAGTAAAAAATTAAGAAAAAACACGAGGGAGAAAGAGTAGATAGCCGATATAAGGTAGATCGTATCTGTGATACCGATTCAAACCTTTTGGAAAATGATAGTACACAGGAACAAATCAAAAGGGACTTTAAAATTTAATTTAGAAAAGATGCAAAATTCAAAGTATAAGTCTGTGTAGTCTAAGCAATATAAAAAGGAAAGATGATAGAAAAACTGGTAACTACTAGGTCACACAAAGAAAGTAGACCTAGAGGTTGCTAGACCACAAATGATATGTCGGTAGATTCAGCACAATAGATGAGTAGACCTGACTGGTGATTTCAAGATCAAACTAAGTTTTTCAACTGACTGTAGGCTGCCATCTTATCACTGGTTAACACAATCAACAAAATTCCAATAAGGGGTAATGAGCATGTAAACACCACAAATATGTGCGGATGACCATAAATAGAGCAAAGCACGAAAAAATTGAAAGACAAATGCTATCAAGCTAATGACATATGTTGTTGGGGCATTCTGTGCAAAAGAAAATTTAGCTGCTCTAACAAGAAGATAGGTTGTGTGCCTCTCTGCTGTGCGATGGCACTGACCAGAGGATAAGCATAACCTAGATATTCTAGACTTCATTGTTGTTTGCCGCCTCTCTGCTGTGCGATGGCACTGACCTGAGGATTGGCTTCTCTTTGAAAGCTCTAAGAATAGTCTCTTCTTGTAAAAATACCTGTAGACCACTCAAAAAGCTCCTGAGGAATGTTGATTACCATATAAGTGTAGGATCCACAAATGTCAGTTGAAATAATTAAACCTAAACCTATCACCAGTTTGTGTCTAAAGTCTGTGTATGGATTTAAGAGGACAAATATACTGAAAATCATTATGGCTGCAATTCTTGAAAGTTCAAATCAATGTGGGAATCTAATAGTACCAGTGTGATTTCCTAAATTTGCTAAAGACTCTAGATGAAAACCAAGAAGTGAGCATCTAAAGGTTTTGATAACGGGTCCCAAATGATTTGACTTGCCAGTATGATTCCAAAAGTGAATTGTTCCAGGTGTGGTCAAACCAAATTGAAGCTGCCTATTCTGGAACCAAATCCAGGAGATGTCTATCTTAGGATTTATCTCTCACAAAAGGTCAAAAACAAGTTCTATTTTTGTATTTAGTTTAAGGTTCTAGTTAGTTAGTCATTTTAGTTTGTCTGTTCGTCGGACTACATCATGAAAATCAATATGGGATTAACTCACCTAAAAGGGTCATGTCTGAGATGGCCACATGTGTTTTCAAAGTTTAACAGGATCACGTCTGAGGTGACTAAATTGTTTAAAAGGATCACGTCTGAGGTGATCAAAAGTTTTTCAAGTTAAAAGGATCATGTCTGAGATGATCAAATGCTTATAATGTTGATACTATAGTTTGAAAAGGGTTTAAATGTAAAATGGTAAGAAATGCAGAAAATCTTATAAGTATGGTCCATTCGTACGACTGAACCATTTTATCATACGAATGGGAGCCATTCATACGAATGGACCAGGAGTATGGACCATCCAACCGAATGGCCCATACAAATGACCAAGTCGGATGTTAAGTGCGAACGAATGAGTAAGTCGCATGTCTGAACTCCAGTCGGACGACTGAATGGGGCGACTAAATCAATCGCACGACTGAGGCCCATTCGCCCGAATGAAATGTGCGTATGAGCCCAGTCATACGATTAAATTTAGGGTTAGTATAATTAGAGAGAGAGTCGGTCGCAGAGACTCACCACTCTCAAATTTACCGTCAATCGCATGACTAACGTTACGCTGCCCAAATTTCGTTTGATCACAATAAACCCTCGATTCTCACATACTCACCTTCTGCATTGATTCTACAGGTACTTTGCGGTGCAGAAACACTACCAAATCATCCAATTTGACACTGAATCTGGACAATTGGACTCATTAGAAAACCGCGACTTTTGTGGCAAAATAACCTAACCAAACGACGTAAACAAATGAAATTAAAGGTTTTAGATGTTAAACAAATGGATTCCGAGCCTAATGAACCAAAACTCGAAGTCTAAAACTCAAAACTGGTGAAAATTTGAATTTGAATTGAGCAGACAGAATGACATGCGAATGGACAGGTTGATGAATTTCAGTCGCACGACTGAAGAGTGCGAACAGCTTAACCGCACGACTGAACTATGCATATGAGTTCGGTCGCACGACTGGTGTAACCGCATGAGGATACATACGCATGAGTCCAGTCGCACACTCAGTAGTATGTATGGAGTCATTCGCATGACTGAATCCCAGTCGCACAGCCTCATTCGCATGACAGAAAAGAAGTTTGTTCAAGTCCAAGTGTTTCATGACATTCTTAACCAATGGGTACTAATGTTACTTTCCTTGTGTAACAGATGGCCAGCCGTTGGACTATGAGTACGAAGCACAATATTGTGCTCATCTGGATCTCACATCCAGAAATGCTTCAGACTTCTCGGGCATTATAACCTTCCTTAGGAGATCGAGGATTGCACACGCTATATCTGCTCCATGTACACCTTATCGGTCTATTCAGCAGGCCTTCTGGGAAGGTGCGGTTGTTGATCGATCCTCTGAGCCTCACTGTATCAGAGGTACTATCTTTGGAGAGACTATAGCTATCACAGAGGAGGATCTAAGGATCATGTTACAGTTAGGGGACGATGCTGACTGTCCTACTAAATTACACCCCCTTACTGTCAGAGATTGTTTTCTTCGAGCCAAGTACTCTGGGGACATCAATGCGGGGGTGCTCAACAAGAGCAACCTCTGTCCCCAGTTCAAGTACCTTGCTCACGTATTGCTGAAATGCATAGCATCCAGAAAGGGAGGCTTTGATGAGTTGTCTGACCAGATCCAGAACGCTTATGTTGCGTTGGTGCTTAACCATCCGTTCAGCTTCTCCAGGATGATCTTCACCTACTTGGTGGAGAACATTGAGGGGAAATGGAAGGAGGGCTTCTGCATGTACCCCCGATTTATGCGGATGATCATAGACCAGAAGCTCCCCTCCCTGCCAAAGGAGAAGGATGATGCTGTAGTGCTTGAGGTGATGGATGATACCACCTTGGCCGGATGAAGGTATGCAGGGGGAAGCAGGTAAAACCCCCTGTTAGGAGATTGTTTGGGCATCTGGCCCGTGAGAACTATGTGGTGCCAGCTAGGAGGAAGTGGCACCACGATGACAGTGATTCTGATGTTAAGCAGATTGCTCTACCCACCGATGACTCTGATGATGATGACGGTGGGGATGCTGGAGACTCTACCAGGGTTTGAGCTCAACCAGCTGGCCAAATTGAAGCTGTTGTATGCTGACACGAGAAAGATGTCAGGCTGGTTTGAGGCTGCCCTAAGGAAGGAGTACCACACCAGGTGGGTTAACTTCAGACCCCAACAGCCTACAAGGTACATCAGAAGGTCTGAAGTTGATGCCATTACTGGAAAGCCAAAGATAGTGTTGAAGTGGAGTCCTCCGCGCACGATGTCAAGAATCCCACTCAGGTAAATGCCACAGGACTTCACTCCACACTTTAAGTGGTGGTACTATGATTGGAGGACAGGAGAAGCGGTCATAGTCCTAAACAAAGAGGGCCAAATGGATACCATCAGGGTATTTGACCCAATGTGGCTCACCAACTTATCAGTAAATGATGTCTACACTCTATACAAGTGGCCACTGTTCTATGATACGCAGGACATAGTACAAGCCCTCCAGTTCTAAATGTTATAAGACTCTGTTTTGCATTTGAGATTCATGCAGGAGTCACAAAAGAGGATAAGTACAAGAAGTATAAGGAGGTAATGAAGAAAACAAGACATTAGAGAGATCTAGGTCCAAGGGGGAGTTTGTTGATACATGTATGTCCCTAGATCCTGATATGAATGTAATAGATCTTTTTTGTTTGGAATGATTAATGAAATGATATTGGTTGTTTGTTATTTATAATGTTTAATATTTCATTAATGAGTCGATGTTGAATTGGTTAATTAGGTTTGTGGTTGTTTGAATTGTTACACATAATGTTATATTAATTAATACATTCAAACTTAACAAAATGAAGTTCTCATGCGAATGGACCATACGCATGAATAACTTCATACGAATGACTCAGTCGCACGACTGAACCAGGAGACTGGATCAGTCGTATGATTGTAACATAAGATTGGCTTAGTCGCACGACTGAACACTCAGTCGTGCGGATGAATCAACCGCATGGTTCAATCGCATGACTGAACCATACTAATGGTTCAGTCGCACGAATGAACAATACTAACCTATAAATATAATCCAATTCGTGGAAAAACGTGAGCATTCATTCTATTTCGACTCCAGACGTACCCTAGCCGTCCAGAAGCCTCCAAGTTGATACTCCAAGTTCATAGAACGTTGTAGATCGATTCCTAATCGATTCTTAATGTTTGATTCAATACTTTATTGATTCTACGTGTGTTCTCACTGATTGGATCGCCAATCAAATAGGATTCCGCACTATTTCGTTTGGTTTACATGTTAATCATTCGGTATTTCGTTTAATACCAGGTCCTAACAAATTTAAATGTTCCGGGCTTGGAACTAGGGTTACCGTAAAGTAACAACGACCCCTTTTGAGTTCAAGATTCATGTTTTAGCTTGACTGGCTGGAACACTATTGTCGATAAATCAGATAACGGTGTTCACCCTTCAAGTTATTACATGTTTCTTGTCAATTGAAGTCTTAAAACCTTGGTAATTTTGAGATAAAGGAATGGGAATACTCACAAAGATGTGGTTATCACTCCTAGCTTGGTGGTGTATTTCCCAAAGTATAACTCTTAACTACCAAACGTGAGCTTGATCCTAACTCATTGTTGAGGATCCACAAGAATAAAATGAGGTAACTTACCACTAAAGTAAGGATAATCACTCATATCTTAACAGTTAAGTTTTATAGAAACAAAATATAGTAAAATGAAAAGTTTCATCAAAGAATGGAATTCACTCCTACTTTGATGAGGTCATTTCATTTGAGGAAAAAAAACAACCATAAAATTTTAAACAGGTGATATTATCATCAAGGTATGGATTTCACGCCTATCGTGATGATTGAATTTCATAATAACAAGAAAACAATCGAGAACTGACCTTTGTCACCAAAGTACGGGGTTCAATCCTATTTTGGTGGGGTCATTTCATTCGTGAAATACGAGTTCCAAAGGAAAATGATTGAAATCTATCCTCAAAACAAGGAAATCACCCCAATTTAGAGGATGAGATTTCATAAAACACACAATACAAAAATTTAAAACCATCATCAAGATACGAAATTTTACTCCTATTTTAAGGAGGTAATTCTATTTGTAAAATACGAATTCATAAAAACAAAAAGAAGGAAATAGTCATCAAGGTATGAGGTTCACTTCTGTCTTGACGATGAAATTTCATAAGAATAGTAATAGAGAATGGAAAGTCATCACCAAAGTAAAGGAATCACCCCTGTTTTGATAAGATAGAAACATTTAGGGGATACGAGTGTCTTTAGTCATAAGTTGACTTGCGGACTCTTGCATACCTACGATGCGAAACAGTTTGAAGTTTTTATAAAGCTCGACTTAGCAAATGAAGAGAATATCGCCTAGAAATTCAGAAACTTCAAATTACATCAATGTAACATTAACAGGAAAAGAAAATCATGCTTGCTAGGATTAAGGTTAAAGTTCGGGATAACGGAGTTAATTGTGTTAGGTTCTCAAATCTTGAATGGTTTAAGTCAGGAAAACAAGATCAATGACGGAAATGATTCAACACAATAATGAGATGTAAACGTTCGGTTCAAAATAAAAGGGAAATGCATTGACTTCTCAAAGTGTTACGTCAACCACAACTTTACGGTAGACCACGTACCTATATGCGAACACCCATCTCATGAGTTCCAGGTCAAATAAACGAATCCAATGGTCGAATCAAATTTATGTGTATACTTTGCCTAGACAAGGTATCCCGGGATGCAGGTATTCCACCTTTTGGCATTGCATGATTTCAGTTATGGAACACACTTTAAGGGCATTTGAAACCCTAAGTAACAATTTTAAGTTATAAAAACCATTTGGTTTAGACGACCAATATCTTTGGATATATTAAGATCCATGTACACGTTGGTCAAGGTATGAAGATAGTTACATAAGGCGCACAGCGTATAACGTTGTTTAAACGTAGGAATTGAGGAGTATAACGAGTTCAATATTAATGGGAACATTGTGTAAGATAGGAATGAAAAGATATTAGAGTTTCGATGATAAACCAGTCCAAGGAATCAAGGATTTTTGATATTTTAAATATAAACCGGATGGTTCCATTTGGTAACGCAATACCATTTGGAAACGTTGACACGTCAAGGTAAATTGACCCATTTGCCTTAGAAACTTGTTTATGTTGACCATAGTTTATCACTCATCCCAGAAATCCCTAGGTAAGCATAACTAGTCCGGAAGGATTTATGCGATATGCTTGCCTTAGCCCGAAGGCCTTTTGCCAGGAAATCTAAGATAGAGGTGTCTATGTGTCACACAATATTTCTTAGGTTCATGGAATCAAAACCTTGATGAGTTTATATAGATTAGACATAACGTCTAAAGATCCAAGTCATAAGCATAAGCATAAGATTCCACGTGTCGTCGAAAATCAGATTAAGAGGTTTCATGTTTGGGGAGAGTCAAAGTGTCAAAGTTAAGTTTAGGGAGGCAAGTAACAACGTTTAGGCAATCCTATGCTAAGGCATCAAATTGCACATAAGAGGGCATAGCATTATGTAGCATGAAAAATATATAATTTACAATATAGAATTATAATTCTATAAGGTTCATGCATACTATAGTCTAGGTCATCATTTCTAATAACCTAAATCCCTATAGTTATTGGCTCTGATACCAATCTGTCACATCCTAACCTTGACGGCGGAAACGTCGAGGAGTGAGAGTTAAGATCGTTCACAGCCACATAACGCTATTATTAAATCCAAAAATATTATTCATAAGTTTCAAAAGTAATATTACAAACATAAGTCTCAAGTAAAGAAAACATAACAAGCTTATTCATTTACTTAACTAGGTCCATTCCTAGGTGTGAACAACTTCAAAAGTGGCAATCAAGCGTGAGTATTTCTATACCCCTATTTACATTTTTACACTTTTGGGGTGAAACATGTTACATTATAAACTTTGCACTTGTAAACACGTTGATTCTTGTTAACCTATGGCAATTTACTTGTATGTTATGGTTAGTTGAACTTTGTGGCTACCATGTAATGTCGAATATATGTACAATCATTAACTATTGCTAGCCTAGCGACGTCATAGATCTATGGGCCAGACAAGCCTGCTTGGTTGATCCAAGTACACTTAGCTAAACATATATACTTGTAAACGTTTGAGACTTGTAAAACTTTGTCGAGGTTTGATTGTGCATTATGCCTTACAACCTAGTTTACTTTGTTCTCTAACTTACAACATGAATTGTCATCTTTTATATACTTATGTATCGAAAACTATGAAATCTCACCAACATTATGTTGATCTTTTATTTTTAACATGTTTCAGGAAATACTCAAGCTTGATCGCCATTTTTGAATTTCTTCACAATTGGGAAAGGACCTAGTTAAATAAATGAATAAGCTTGTTATGTTTTCTTTACTTGAGACTTATGTTTGTAATATTACTTTTGAAACTTATGAATAATATTTTTGGATTTAATAATAGCGTTATGTGGCTGTGAACGATCTTAACTCTCACTCATCGACGT
Organism: Flaveria trinervia; assembly: GCA_025506515.1. NCBI lineage: Eukaryota > Viridiplantae > Streptophyta > Magnoliopsida > Asterales > Asteraceae > Flaveria > Flaveria trinervia. The sequence goes on along the minus strand of CM046445.1, from coordinate 67,247,603 downwards.
TTCCGCCATCAAGGTTGGGGTGTGACATCTACTCTCTTCCTCTTCATCAGAGTAGTTAGCCACATCCTTGGGGATCATACCAGCACTAGTAGCAGAGGGGGTGCTAGGTATGAAAGGTCTATTTTCAATAGACTCCCACATTCTTGAATCAAGAGACCTGATGAAACCTTCCATTCTCAAACACCAGGTATCAAAGTCATCAAGAGTGATCAGTGGGGACTTGTTCATGGTTCTAGATTCCATATCAGTCTTAAAAATGGCTTCCATTTAAAAAGTTGAGTATTTGTGTATGTGTGGGATCTTAAGATGGTGAGATCTTATATCAAGAGCCTGGAAAGTACTGATACCAAATGCAGGACCGGTGAAGGTGGTCACTTACAACACAGCACAACAAAAAGGGGATTAACCAAACTTAATCAAACAGTAAACTGGATTAACCACAAATGAGACACTAAGAACACAAGTAATATAAGAGACAGAACAATAGAACAATAGTATATGGTTTTCAAGAATGTAGTATATTGCTTTCTCTATGTTCTATTACAAGTGTTACAAAGCATATGGAAAGATACAAGAACATGAGATACTTATACTACATTCTACAGCCGGTTATACTTTGAAAGCCAACTGGATACAATTGACTAGACACAAACAAAATCAATTGTAGAGTCAAAAGGCAGATTGCCTTTTGACTAGTGACTATGACATGTCATAGCTCACATCCTTATCTATTAGAAAAAGAATAAAGTACATGAAGTAGAAAGTTACAGACTCAAGACCTCAATGTACAGTTACCAAAAGCATGGACCTTTTCACCAACTCCTGTAACTTGATGACATTACAGAGATGCAGCGAAAAGGTGTCCAGCTTTATGGAAAAGTACATCAGATAAAGCATGTGTCAAAAGTCTTCGGAAGAAATCTGTCTTCATGAGTTGAAGCTTCAGAATACTTTGTCTATAAGGCTTCGGAAGACTTCATCTTTGGCTTCGGAAGATATTGGTCTTGGCTTCGGAAGATTTCACACTTAGAATTCTTTTCAGTTGCATGTGTGAAACTTCCTAAGCATTCTTCTTCAATGCACTTGTGCAGCATGCATGATAGACTTTGGATGTTTAAGTTGCATCAGCCTCTTCATTAATCTCTACATAAATTGACTTTTTGAAGTTATAGATGATATGATGGGTGATGTATGATATGACTTGATGATGTGTGATTGATGCTTATGCATGATGATGATGTATGATGATTATGTATGTTATGTATGATATGTTCCTTATTACGTATGATGATTTTACTTTACGTGGTGTGATAATGATAATGAACGTAAAGTATTATCTTAACGAAGTGAAAGATATAAAATAATGAAAGTGGAACATAACGAACAAATGAAAAGTCTTGCAAGCAAATAAAAGGAGGTTCACAACTCATTAAGAGTTGTTAGCTTAACTGTGTGTTTACAGCATGCGATCTTGGATAACCCTTAAGGGTTCACACACAGGGGGAGTTAGTCTATGTGACTACTCCATACATGTGATACGTGCGATATGTGTGATATGAGGTCCTTGTCGCTTAACCCTAGATGATATAGCTTTGTGCTCAAGAGGGGTTGTTAAGTACATGACAAGACCAAGATAGAAGTGAAAAGATAATAAATGTACGAATGTACGATAAGTAGAAAATGTGTGAAACGTGCGAAATGTACGAAATGAATGATGATAAAGATAATAATTATTACCTTGATGTACGTATGATGTGTGATCACGTGCGATAGTAAATAAAATGTTTTAACGAATGAAAGATAATATAATGTTTTTTGGAAAACTAGAAGTCACTCAGCAACGCTGACTTCTATGTGTTTCTAGTTGTCAGGTGATGGTTGCTGAGGATGGCACGGGGCGGCTACTTGGCTCTTTTTGGATGGCATTCTTTCGTATAATGTTATTTATTGTAATGCGAACAAACGATGTTTTGTAATGAATGTTGTATTAATTTGCAAAAGAAATTATAATGAAATGAAAAGGTTATTTAAATGTATCCGCTGCAATATTTTATTACAGTTAATGTAAATATATGTTTTGTGTGCGATGATTGACCAACTGTGAGTGTCCCGGGAACGGAGCCTTACAAATTAAATAGCATAATCAACCACAACATGGGTCATTAGCAACCATAATCCCCTAAACTCTAAATTCCATATGCTTTTAGTCTATAAAAAGTAAACCTCAAATCTAATAAACATATGGCTCACAAACAATGATAAACCAGTAAATCAGCCACCAACATCACAGATGTAACACTGAAATTACCAAACAGCGAAACTCGTAAAAAAGAGCAAAAATTGAAAGAGGTAGACCCAAAGACAGATCATAATGGAGCGTATGGACAGCCAAATTTAAAACCACCCTCACACGGAAAGGTAAAACTCCGGTAAAGATACCCTCCACCCCTCACATTCTCTACACTAAGATCTGTTACCGTTTCTCTACGTGTAACATACAATAGAAACCAAAAAACCATAGCGCATAGGTCGCATGGAACTAAAGGTGGATTCGTAGAATGGCTAGGACAAAACACAATCACCGCTGGAAAGACAACGCACCGAACCACTATTGTCGGCCCTCTTTATAAAAGGGTGGTCAAAAAGAAGCAACGCAACAAGCACAACGGCAACCGTCGTGCTAACAATCTACGGTAGGGTAACTACCGCCGGTAGGGGGCCGGCTACATACATAGTAGGTGGAGATCACCGGCGGTGGATCTAAGGATGGTGGTGGTGGCGGGGTAGTAGAAACAACGGCGGGATGACCGGTGGTCATCGCCTGACACAAACACCACCTGAGGTAGTAGTATGCAGATACCACCTGCGGTGTCATCAGCTTTGCCGACAACAACATCCGGAAGCCCACCAACCAACCCCATTACCATTTGCACCCACATAAATATTTTCTATTTGAGAACATATCTATTTAAAAAGGGGTGCCAAACCATTAAGCGAAGAAAATTAACTGCTGATCAAGTTGTAAATTTCGTATATAGGTTAATGAGTCCGTTAGGGAAACCAAATAGAAGAAAATGTGTATATATTTACCTACAAATTTCTAAATAATTAGTATAACTTTATTATCCAAATAGAGCATTCTTCAAGCATATTATACAACAGAGTGATGCATGCATATAATGTGCGTGAATAGTATCTAAAGCCAATAGTACAAGTGGCGGCAACTACATCTTAGTTATTTTCTTTTTAAATTTTTATTCAGTTCACTTTTGTTAAAAATAAGTTGAGCTTTAAAAGTTAATCAAATGATTTGTCCGGTCCAGTGGCAAGCACTCTTCCACCTAAGTAAACTTTCGGAGTTCGAGCGGATCTATGTACCTCTTATGATTATATTTCATTTTGAGACAAACTTCAATTTGAAACAAAGTTCATGGTCAAAGACTCAAAGACGTATAGCTCACCCACCACCACTTCACTATCATACCTGTTTCGTTTCTTTATTTTTGTTACATCAATAATAGCTAGATTTGTTAGAAACTCTTATTTATTGTATTTTCTCACGACTTAGTAACTTGATAAATCTTCATGTTTTTGTCATATCATTCAGAACTATAACTTTCAATTATTAACATTTTTCATCTTTTGAAGTGGTTAGATCCAAAGGAGCTTAAAGTTCTAAGATGATTCATTTTCTACGGAAAGTTTTATATCTTATCAACAATGTAAATGATTTGTTGTTTTATCTTTAACGTGAGGATTTGCGACAATGTTTGTACGTTATTATTTTACGGGTTTATGCCCCCGTCACAATGCGGGGTTCGTGATGCCAAATTTGGTGTAAAATATACATGACTCTTAGTTATCTACTCAATGTATATATTGATTATTTAAAGGTAGATATTTTTCCTTAATCCTATATACCATAATTACAAAAGGTCGTCTTCTCTTGCAATTGTTGAACCACACGAGTTTGGAAGATTTTCTTTTTTTTGTTATACATACATAAACTTTCGAATGCATTAAACTATTTCATGATTTAACTTCTCTTTCTGTAATAAGAGGATTTATCTTGCTAGCAACAGTTTGTTCACTTTCGTTGGTTTATGTATGGCAATCGGTCTCGCTTCTCGCCTTGCTTGCATCAGTATTACTCGTAGAAAGTGTGACGGTCACGATTTGTACACTTTGTTAATTTCAATTGAGTTTTAATCATATACACTTACAACTTGTAATGGCGATGCATTTTTAATTTTCCCATTTACCATGTTGTAACATGTGCCAGCAGCAACGCGCCAAACTAAATTACTAGTTGTTCTTTAAATATCAAATAATTACATTGATAACATAATGTTGTATTTAGATGGTTATAAAACTAAAAAAACATGCAAAAAGTCAAGCAACGATCGATTTCGACATCACCACTTTTGTTTATTATTTTTTATAGTTGGTATACTTTTGGGTGAATGAGAAATATAGTATTCTTGATTGTAGATATATTAATATTATCTGTTATAATAAAATAAAATCTACGGAAAAAAGACAATATACTATTGATGTGCTGCAATCAAACATGACAACGAGGGATGAGTCTTTATGGGCGCTGCGTCACTGTATCAGTGTACCCTACACGGGTGCTAAAAGTGCGGAAAAACAGGGTCTAAACAAAATTTCGGTTCCACGTTATCGGTTTTTAAATAAATATTTTTATGTCTTCAAAAATAATATTTTAATATATATATATATATATATATAGCCGTTCCCTAAAGGATTGTGTGTAAACGTTCGCTCATTTAACGAAAGCTGTCGTCTCAAAATTTAACAAACGTTAAGAAGATTTTGTGATTGGATTCGTATTTCCTGAAAATGTTATCCCTGTGGTACATCTTTCCATGTGTAAATATGAGTCGTGTATATGGTAGTTTTTTAGCAAGGCCAACTCCAAATAATTAAGTTAAATATGTGAAACCAATTCCTTTAGATGGTTGGCTTCTCATTATTTTATTTTATTTTTTTATAGTTGACGTGTGAGAACAAGATGTATATTCAACCATGTGCAAACTATACAATGTTTTATTTAATCTATTTAAGTGAGAAATTCAAACTTTTGACGGTGGGAAAGAGTTCAAACTTAGCCCTAATTAGTTTCAAATGTGTTGCCTTGGACTAGATGTGTGACATTAATTGTCTGAAGTAAAAGATGTTGTGTGGTCTTGTGCCTGAGAAATCTCCCGGATCAAATGGGTTTTTCGTTTGGAATTGTCTTGAAATACTGGGAGGTTTTGAAAGCTTGAGAGTGAGACCTTGAGTGGTTTAGGATTTTTTTTTCATACATTTGCGATCCCCTTCGGATGTAATTCTTCTTTTTTTCATACTATGATCACAAAAGTATCAAACCATCTTCTTGCCGTAGATTTAACATCCATTAATTAACTTAATCGGATTGCGATATACAATTATTGCTAAAGTTTTAGCTAACAATTTGTTAGGTTATTGAGTCTATTATTAGTCCACAGCAATCGGCATTTATTGAAAGCCGTCATATACATGATGGGTCACTAAAGCTTTACACTTAACAAGATGATGGATCGGTACAAGTCAATACGAAATTTATGTTGTTTAAAATTGATTTTTTTCAAGGATTATGAGTTTGTTAGCCGGGGCTGTTTGTTTTCTAATGTGTCATATCTGGGTTTTGGCTCTGATAATTGGATTAGGTTGATTTCGGCATGTTTATTTCTGCCCATGTGGCTTCCCTAATTAGGAAATTGGTAGAGGCTTAGGGCAAGATGACCCAGTTGCTCCATTTCTGTTTATTATTTCTTTTGAGGGTTTACTACATGCGATGATTAAAGATGTCATAGATGTTGGCCTATTATTAGGTACACGAGAGTGACTGATTTATATATTTCTCACATCGTTTATATTGATGGTGTTATCATTATAAGTGAGTTGTCAAAAGTAAAGATGAAGAATGACGTTAGGGCTCTAAATTGTTTCTATATGCCATTGAGATTGAAATCAGTCTTCATAAGTCCAATCTTTGTAGAATGGGTATTGACACTCCCATAGTAGAGTCACGTGTGAGGATTTCTGGTTGCAAATCATTAAAGACTCCATTCGTGTACTTTTGGGCATTTCAGTCGACACAAACATGGCTTGAATGGTTAATTTGTCGCCAATTATTGGCACGTTTTGTAAATAACCATCTAATATCTCGGGTCCTTGGATAAAGTAGTCACTAGAATTACTGCGCTTATGCTTTTTTGGGTACGGATGAAGCAAGCAAAAAAATAGATTGGGTGAAATGGGTTCTAAATATGTAATAGTTATAGCAATAATAACTATAAACTAAGACGTTTGTTAATTAGTTGGGTGATTTTCATAGAGTTGAAATATATAGAATTGCATCCATATTTACGGAATTTCTATTAGGGAACAAATATTTGATTTCTATGGATGCTAACATTAGGGGGATAACATTTTCATGAAAGACGAAAGTATTTCATCACACGATGTTATAAGTAGATTTTCAGAAAATGTATTTTCTTGAAACATAAGATACAAACTAGAGCTTATATCAGGGATAATTATTCTTTGGTGTGGTTTAGCATTGCGTTTTATTCAGGCAGACATATAAGTATTATCATTGGGACTGACAAAAGTGTAGTAAGAGTTCTGTATAGTTGGGATCAAAGCCGTTCCCATTATACTATAAGAAATTGACATCTCTAAGCGCTTTGTTGATTCAAGCTAGTTTAAATGTATGGTTGTGGTCAAAAAATGATTGAATAGTCTATTTTGAATTTGGATGGAGTAAGAGAATAGTCGAACGTCATGAAAGAATGAACTTTGATCTATAACTACGTAAATAAACTTATAGAAAGGAAAATAGCTGAAGATCATCATATTTGTCACAATCATAAGAATAAGAGTACCTAAGACTGGTTGGTGATAATTGATGAATGATGTGCCATCATATACATACGTACGTACGTACATGTGTGTGTATGTGTGTGATATGCATATGATGTGTGTGTATTGTATATATTTATATATCGACATAAGTATGTATATGTCAGGATATTTGAGGATGATATTACTCAAACATAATTTATCTACCACTTATTAGTAAGGCCTCTTACATGACTTAAGATTCTGTTGTTGACAGACCACCACTTAAATGCAACACAATAGAGTGTAATGATAGAATACATGAGTGACAAATAACAATTTTTATACCAAACATTCTCCTTTACTTTCCTGCTCTCTTTTTATCTTCTCTTGATCTTTAATCTAATCTCCTGACATGAAATGATAAGATAAGGTGATAAATGATAAAGAGATCCTTTAGATTTAAGTTAGAATGTGTTTTAGCAAAGAAGTGTGAGGACACATATTTTGGATGACTTCATTTAAATGCCCAACACAAGAAAGCCCGAAAGCACATTGTGCTCAAACCGCAATCGCTGAAGTGACCAAGATCGCTTGGTCGCTATAGTTGAATCGACCACCATCTTGGCCAACTTATTCTCATACATTTTTCTTGTGAACATTGTGTGTAGTCACATCCATAATTTAAACCCTTTTTCACACCAAATCTCTAGTTTTTTTAGTGTCAATGAAGCCTTTTTTGATTGAAAAGTTAAAAGAAATCTTTTTTCTATTTAAAAGAGATCTAATAACATAAATGGAAAGTTCACCTTTTGAATTTTCAAGTAAACTAATTTTGTTTTTTAGTTTTGGCATTATTCAATCTTTCATTTCTCCTATGCCAGATCTCCTTGGAAGAAATTTTCAAGATGATAATTCCACCAACAAGCATTTCAAAAATCTAAATCTTATCAGTTAGTAACTAATTGGTTTGAAAGCCCAGTTTTACTAATTATTGAAACTAATAATTTATAGAAATCATTTTTTCGTAGATTCAAAATTCATTCTATTGGCTTAGTCAATTGATTTCAAACGTTATTTTTAAATCTTTCTTTATTCACACTCAATTGTCGAACCCAACGTTTTACTCGCACGTGTGAGTTTTGTTAGAGCAATCACACTCAAATTTTATTAAACTAATCTCTCTTTATTTGGATTATATTGATTCTCCATAATATACATATTACTATATTAAATTCTATATATTACATGGGTTAAAAAAATCATGTTAAAATTATTAGTTTTATAAAAATTATTATTTTCTATATGTTATTAGTCATTGGTGAAATAAAAATCTCTATACTAGTAAATAAAATAAATCCAGACACTTGTCATTATTCTAGGTCATCTAATAATTTTTTCCCCAGATAATGCTATAATAACTATTTATTAATTAATAATATCTATAATTAAAATTTCATATATGTTAACTTTAAAATTTCAATATGTAATACATAGGTTATTCAATCTGTATAATACACAATATTTGAAACATAACTTTTATATTATTAATCATTGAATAATAAATTTATTTAGCACGTTTATGACACGGAATTGTAATCTAGTATAATAAATATCTAAAAACTATAACAAATAAAGAAATTAAATTTATTACGCTATATTAAAAGAGAAAATAGGTCTAAAATCATATAATTTAGTATGTATTAATAAGTTATTTAAATAAAAATATTTATATTTTAGATGTTTGGAAGTTTAATTTACTTATTTAAAATAACTATCATTTAATATGATAAAGATAAAAAACACAAATATAGATACATTTATTTTAACATATTTTAGTAAGAAAAAAAAGTCAAATTGATTGTTGTTATAACTTTTGTATTTATTATGAGAGAAAAATAAAAATAATTTTTTTGATATGCTAAAATGATAACACGTGTTTTACGTGTTTCAAAAAATTTCCATTATTATATGTTATATACATTGATGATTCAAACCGTCTTTTGATGTTCAGTAAAGTTTTTTTATAGGATTTTGCATTGTTTCCTCATATTATATTTTAATGATTTAATATATACATTGATGATTCAAATCGTCTTTTGATGTTCAGTAAAATTTTTTTGATAGGATTTTGCATTGTTTCCTCATATTATATTTTAATGATTTAAACAAATTTTTGATCTTTAATCTATTGTCTATACTAACAATTGTTTAGATCTTTTATAACATGACATTTAGGTAATCATTCTCACATTTAATTTCCCGCCAAAACTATTTGTTATATGATAAAAAGTCAAATAACTTATTTTTAAAATTTTTTCTTTCTCTCTCAATATTATAAATTCAAGTTCTTGAATCAATAATTTTAAAATATATATTTTATATTAATTAAAAACTAAGTATTTTGATTAAAAAATATTATGTTTACAAAAACAAAATCTTCAAAAACTGTGATCTTTTTTCTAAAACAATGAAACTTTTTTAAATTATGAAATATTTAAATTCAATCTTTTTAAGAAATAAAATTTTTATAAAAAAACGTTTGTTACAAAACAAACTCATAGTTTATAAACCACAAGATATTAATAAAATAAATAAAATTTTCAAAGCAATATTTTTTATAACAAAAGTTTTTAAAAATAATAAAAAATAAGTACTTAACCATACATAATTTTAATAATATCTTATATCAAAATAACGTATAAAATTCATAATTTTCATCAATAAACATTAAGTATTTATGTTATTGAACTCGTATAATACATATGATTTTAACCTAATATCTATAAAAGATAACTTTTTGCCATTTCTCATTCATTTAACCCACTTTTTGTCATTTGTCTTCTTTAGATATCCATACATTAATTCCTTTAAAAGGTATTATAGTAATTTAGGCATCCATAGAAATTTCTTTTTTTATTAAAAAATATTTTATTAATTTCTATATTCTCTCTCTTATTCTCTCTCTTATTCTCTCTCTTTTATTAAAAATTTATCTTATTCATTATTAATTCCGATATTTTTAAAATAAAGCTATCTTTTCAAAATATATATGTTATTCAAAAATTAAAAATCACATCTCTGATTAACACTGAAATAATAAAATAAATAAAATATTTTATAGAATATGAAATTTTCTAAATTTTTCATGATTATCAATTCAAACTATTATTTTTCTCATCAAATATGTTTGTTGATTGTCAGTTTTATTCCCACTTTAATCACTTATTGCATGTAGTTTTAGTTCGTTACTAACATTAACAATTTTTTTCAACTAAACATTAAAGATCGTGTATTACAATTGTCATATTTATAGTTCCATGTACATTTAGTTTTTGATACTATACTATTTTGTGATAAGTACATTTGTCTATGGTGTATAATTGATTGAGGTAGCAATCGTTTTAATAAATGAAGCTTATTTTATGTGAAAGTCCTTTAATAAATAGCTTATACATCAACGCACATCAAGCTTTTGATGCCACTGTCGAGAACACGACAGTTATAAGAATGATTTTGAGTTTTTGTTTTAGCCACTCGTATATCTAGTACCCACGATTGTGTTTGTTTGTGTAACATCTTTTATTTTTGCTTAACTAAAAGTTATTTTCGTTTACACTTGTAAAGACCATTGTTGTCATTTATGAAATTATGGATTAATTATGCTTATTTATTTATTGTCTTTAACTCTTTTTAGTTTAGGTGTGCATAATAATAATGAATAATAATTATAATAATAACTATAATATTAAAAATAATAATAATAATAATAATATAATAATAATAATAATAATAATAATATAATAATAATAATAATAATAATAATAATAATAATAATAATAATAGAAACAATAATAACGTTAATAATGATAATGATAGAAATAATGTTAATAATACGTTAGGTTAAAAATATTAGTTGAAGTTAAATAATAAAGAATTTAACAATTATGGGAGTTGTAAAATAATTAAAACTTAAAGAAAAAAAGTTTAAGGATGTTTATTGTCAATTTAGAAACTTAATAATAAAGTTTGGGTGAAAATAATAACAACTCGAATCTCAAGGGGCCAAAGTGTAAATTTTAAGTTTCAAACCCAAACCCTGCCCACTTTATTCCCGTTGGACTCCGGCCAACTTTCCGGCCGAAGTCCGGCGAAGTTGAAACCTCCAAAACCTTTCGGATCATGAACCCCAATCATTTCCAACTGCTTCGGAACAAGAATCGAACCTATCACTGCACTTTAATTCGATTTTAAGGGTCGTTATGAGCATTCAAACCCGAAGTTCGTCTTTAACCATAAAGTCGTTTGAGCATTTTATCCTAATTATAATCTAATTAAACTAACATAAACAATCATCTGGTTACCATTAATCGAATACAACTTTCAATTGCGTCTTTAACACACAAAAACCTCTCATTGGATTCATTCCGAAGTCGTGACCATGCATTCCAATTGAACATCGCCAATTCGTCAATTAAACTGAGATTGATAAGGGGCTTTGGATCCAAAGCATCACTCGAAGTTGTCTACAAGTTTAATTTGGTTTTTGTGATCTTTTGCACATGAATCGAGTCCAACCTTTGTCACGGCCTGTTCATAGTTTGTTCATCCTTCATCCAGTGCCATTCGGGTAATTAAACATAGATATATGCTTGTTTTGGTCCGAGGAATGAAAGCCCTAACAATAATCTGGATAATAACATCGATTGGTACTTCAATTTGGATCAATCGAAGCTAGGGTTCATGGTGAATTAGGGGTTATCTAGAATTGTGTTTCTAAAACTACGGACCATTTCATAACATGGCTTCGGTCCTTAGCTTACTGGTTACATATGCACCCTCACAAAGTAGAGGTCTCGGGTTCGAACCCGGGCAACCTCAAACCTTTTTTTAAGGTTTTTTGGCCTTTAAAAATTATAAAAAATGTCTAAAATTATAAAAATTAATATTGTAAACTTTATCTATTTTTAAAGACACCTAATTATTTTCTGTAAATTTATTACTTAATACTTTAATAATTTTTATTAAATATTTTTAACAAACTTTATAATTAGTTTATTTTCATAAAAATAGAATTTAAATAATAGTTTAAACCATTAAATTATTATTGGTTCAAACGTCACCTTTAAATATTGTTTAGATCATGATTATTTTAATAATTATAGAAGTTTATTTAAATTATATATTTAAACTTAACAATTATTACAAATGATTTCCTTTTTATTTCTTTATATTAAAATACTCAAATAGTATACTTTTTTATTTATTCCAAAATATAAGTGATTTCATTTGTTAAAATCTAATTATTTGACAAAGCCCCAAACTCCATTTGAAACCCTAGCTCGCGTTAAATCGTTAATCTTATTATTAAACTTAAATCTTATAATATATATGTTCAGATATCTTGTAAAGGAATTCGTCGGAACATCATTTAATTCTTATTATCATCATATACCCATATACGTTATGTGAGTTTCCTTGCCCCTTTTTACATTATTTCACACCGTTTTAGGGTGAAATATGTTAATCTTATCAATATACACTTGTAACGTTTAAATCTCGTAAAGCACTTTCAATTCATAATTTTATTTGTCATGTTTATTTGTGTTATTGTAAGTCTTATATAAGATACATATTTTATTTACAATCATTAACTATTGCTAGTCTGGCGACATCTTAAATCTTTGGGCCTGACAAGCCTATTTGGTGCTAAAGTCGATGTATTGTCAGCTCCTGATGACGTATGACTTGTTCATCATGGGAACCAAGTACACTTAGCCAATCATATAAATTTGCAATTAAGTCGAGGTTGATTGTAGCTATATGTGTTCTATAAACTTGCTAATTGATAACCTATGACATGAATTGCTACTTGTATCCTTTGATATAGTATGTATATAAAACCCTTGGAAACTCACCAACTTTATAGTTGACCTTTTATTTATAACATGTTACAGGAAACGTGCAAGTTTGAGGACAACTTTTGAAGTTTGCTTAAATCTAGGATTTGGACCTAGAATATTGAGTAAAGAGCTTTGGATTACTTTTGTTTTATGTTTGACTTATTTCATGTTGAAAATTATGGTTGTATTTTCCGTTGAAACTTATAATAATATTATTTCCATTTAAAGATAGCGTTATGTGGTTGTGAACCATCTTAACCCTCACATCTCGACGATTCCGCCGTCAAGGTTGCTGTGTGACAGATTCGTATCAGAGCCCATAACTATAGGGATTTAGGTTATTAAAAATGGTAACCTAGACTATAGTTTATGCATGAACCTTATAGAATAATAATTATATTCTTGTAAAAGTATATTGTTTGCATGCTACATAATGTTATGCCTTCTTGTGTGCAACTTGATGCCTTAGCATAGGATTGCTTGTAAATGCTTAAACTTGTTATTTTTCTCCCCTAAACTTATCTTTGACTCTTTGATTCTCCCCAACAAATGAAAATCCTAAACATATTCTCGACGACATGTGGAATCTACACTTATTATCGTGGTTTTAATTCCTTAGACTCTATGTCGAACCAAGGTCGCAATAACCAAACCTGTACCTTCAAGTACTTAGTTCTTGCAAGCCCACTAGTTATAGTAGCAAGGAGGGAGCCACTGGTCTTCTTGAGTGGTTCGAGAGCATGGAGAATACCTTCATAAATTATGAGTGTCCCGAGGCACTCAAAGTTAGTTATGCCACTAGTATGTTCCAACAAAGGGCACTTACCTAGTGGAATAGCGAGAAGAGAAATCGAGGAGTTGATGTTGTGTTGGGACTCACTTGGGATGAGTTCAAGAACATCGCCATCGTCAAGTTCTGCTCGAGGAGTGAACTACAAAAATGGGAGGAGGAGTTCTAGAACTTGAAGCAAGATGGTGGTGACCATTTGGCCTACTCAACTAGGCATCATGAGTTGAGTTATTGTTTCCCCATATGATCAACACTGTCCCTTGCAACATCGAGAAGTTCATCAAGGGTGTACCACCTCAAATTCAAGATGCTGTGGTGGGTTGCCGACCCACAACCTTGGAAGAAGCCATCACTATCACCGCTCAACTCACGAGAATCATATACGAGAAGGCACCATGTCTGTGAAGGGTGCAAAGAAGGTGGAAAAGACAGTTATCGAGGCTGTTTAGGAGACCAAAGCCAAACTATCCTACAACAACAACAACAACAAGTGCAAGTTCATATTGGCACGCAATTATGTTGTGGCTACCCCCAAACCACCTCAAAGACAACTTATACCTACGGCTGCACCTGTGGCACAAGTGCCTAGGGCTAGGGCCTATGCTGGTCCTTGACCTATGTGCAACATTTGTAGGTATCATCATCCGGGGAATGCTCCGTGCCGCATCTGTACGTTGTGCGGTAAATATGGACACTGGTGGCGACTTGTCATCATGCTCCAAACTATGCCGCGATGGTCACGAATCGCGTTTGCTACAATTGTGGGGAACCTGGACACATCCGCCCACAATGCCCTCGTCTTGTGGGTATTGTTCCACAAGCCCGAGGACATGCCTTTAACATCAACGCAAATCAAGCACAACCAAACAACGATGTGGTGAACGGTATGCTAAACCCAACCTTAACTTTCATGATCTAATTCTTTTGATGCTTTACCTGCATCGTTAAATACTTTTAAAACTGCACAATTGTAGGAGCAGTTTGTGTCACTAAACACTTGATTTGCTCTCAAACTCGTTTAAAAAACACTCTCGATGAAAGCAAAATCTTTAAGAGTTGATAACAATATAGTAAGTAATAACAAAACACAAGAAGTAATTTTCAAGGTACTTGCATATATTTCTTCTCAACTCAAATATTACAAGACTCTTACAAGCATGTGTTTATGAGTTATAATGAGAGACTATATGTAATACTACCTACAACCGGATATACTTTGATACCAGCTGGAATCCTCTAACTAAAGCAAATACTACAAAGCTATAGTTTAAGGTATCTTAGATAATACTTTATATGAGATATGGTAGTCAGCACATGTCCTTGACTTACCTTTTGTCACCAACTAAAGTTGGTAACTTGTACTAACATGAAAAGGTGAATAACGGAATAAAGTATGGTCAACTACATGGCTCTTTGAGAAAATGCTATACAGTATCAGAGGTCTGCAGCGGAGTGTCAGAGACCATACTTATGTCCACTGGTTCATAGCAGCGTCTTCCGAAGGTTAAATGGCTTCGGAAGAACAAGTACTTCTGAAGCCACTTATTCTTCGGAAGAGGCTGCTTCTTCTGAGGCTTGAGAACTTCTTCTTTCTTCATACTTCGGAAGTAGTCTTCTGGTTTCTTCCTTTGAGACTTCATCTTCGGAAGTGAATACTTTATCTCCGGAAGTAGAGCTTTGCCTTCGGAAGTAGAACTTTACTTTGTCTTCGGAAGAACTCTACTTCCTTCGGAAGTTCCACACTTCGCTTCAGAATTTTTGTAAGCAGCACCAAAATTTGTCTAAGTGATTTGGTTTTGGTTGCACTAGCCTTCTTCTTGATCCAACAAACTCCCCCTAGGCTGATGCTACCAAAACCTCATTTGTTTCTGCTCCTCAAAACTTTCAGCACCAGGGAGAGTAAATACTTATCAGTCTCCTTGTTCTTCCCTGATGTGGTGCTAAGACGTTTGTACAAATCTTTGGTTGACAGGATCTCCAGTTTGTCGCCCTGATTGATATGTACCCTTTGTTGTGGCCCTTTGAAAAAAGTTAGTTGATGGGAGCTCTAATCATAGTCCCATAAAACTATAGGTTCCAATTCAGGACCTTCCACCATCTATGAGAGGCTGTGCCCTTGGTGGGAGATCTATCCTTGTCTTCCTTTCTTCTCAATCTTAACTCTTCTTCAATCTTAGCTTTGCTGTTAACTCAGCCAGATGAAGACTGCTGAGATGATTCTTGATGTGAGCAGTAGTTTCAGAGTTGGAGGGGTTAGAGAATGGTTTCTCTGCTAACTCAGCAATATCAAATCTGCTGGAGTGTAGCAGAGAGGTGGCATTCAGCCTGTTAACTTCACCATTCTCTCTTTCCACAACAAAGTTATGAGTAGATTTATCGAACCTCCACTAGAGTATATTCTTTCTAGGCACAAGAGACTGACTAGAAATCTTGTCCTCTTTCCTTGTATCCAGTAGAGTCACCAGCTTCCTTCTTAGTTTCTTCTCTTCATCATTTAAAGATTCTGAGTTGATACCTAGAAGTACTGCAGCCTGGTCCAGTGTTCCTCTGGGTAGATCGAGAAATTGATCTCTTGTGAGGGAACATGAATATCCATCAACATAGGTTAGTTTGATGGAGTCTTCCTCATAGGAGATATCGCTCAGGGTTATGCAAATGATGAGCCTTTTCATGATGTGCTGAAGAAATCACTCACAGGAGTCTTCCATCGACTCTGGTCCAGCTCACAGTTAATGATGTGCTGAAGAAATCTGGGATACATAAAGAATGTTTCCCTCTGAAGATTTCCAATGAGATTGAGTAGCACAAATCTTGAGTAGTTGAAGCGCATGCCTCTCACCAATCCATGAACTATGCACCCTAGTTCATATGGGATTTGATCCCATCCCCCATATTTGTTTGACAAGCAGTGAAGGGAAATGTGCAGGAGGAACTTCCAGTTGTAGGAGAAGTTGAATTTGTAGACAGTCGACCTGCTCACATCTCCACCATATCCCATGAGGATGTAAGTGCTGTCTAAATTTGTCTTGGGGAACTTAGTAGGGGCACCTTCATCATGAAGCTCCAGATGCTCCCTGATGAGTTGTTCAGAGATGGCCAACTCTTGGCCATAAATGCGGGATCGTATTACACGAACCCTATTTAGGGTTTCAAATTTCCCCAAAATTCAGTCATGTGGTTGAGGTAAACTATGGGATTAACAGTCAAGGCTATGTGTAGGATGATTGGGTGAGGAAGGAGATGATTTCAAAGAAGTCCGCATCTCTTGAAGAGTCAAGAAGTGCGACTTGGTTGTGTTGAGGATTTAGGGCCATTGGGAAATTGTGAAGGTAGAGCAGTTTGAGTTTGGATGAATTTGGAAGCTAGAAACTTTTACGGCTATGAATTTTGTGGTAAGAAGATGAGAGTGAATAGTCGGAATTATTTAAAAGAGGGTGAAATGGTGGTAAAGTGTTAGGATAAGGTGAAATGATGGTTTAGTGGATGAAGTGATAGGAGCGGTAAGGTTTAATTCAGTTAAATAATCCGACATCATTAACAAAATCTTTGTTTTTTTTATAGTCTGGGGCCCAAGAGATTTCTATTACACAGTAAAATCTCTCTTCTGAATATAAAATTTTTCTAAAGGTAATTTGTCTTCCAAAGGCAATTCCTACTTCCGAAGGTAAAAAGTTACTTCCGAGAGTAGAGATTGCTTTCCGAAGGGAGAGATTTTGTAAGCTTCGGAAGTAGATCTTATATGAAATCAATCGCTTCTTCCGAGATTAAAAACTCTCCCGAGAAGAAAATTATCCTTGGAGAAATTTTGCTTCGGAAGATATGAAGATAACTTCCGAGGGTTAATTTCTCTTCAGAAGAAATTTATACATAGAAAATTTCAGAGAGATCTTTTGTAACAGGGCTTAATTTGTATTGACATAAGACTTTACACATTAAAAGGTTTTCAAAAGAGGTAATCTAATCAATGTTTATCAACCCAATAGTTGTTATAAGATACTTAAATCTTTGTTCATCAAATGCTTTGGTGAATAGATCAACGTATTTTTCATTTGAATCAACTTTGAATAGTTTAATTAGATTCTTCTCATGAATATCTCTAATGAAATGGTAACTGATATCAATGTGCTTTGTCTTGGAGTGCTTCACCAGATTTTTAGTGATGGAGATAGCACTATTGTTGTCAATATGAAAATGAGTGCTCATAAGGTTGAATCCATAGTCCAACATCTGATTTTGAATCCACAGTAGCTAAGCACAACAACTAGCAACATCAATGTATTTAGCTTCAGCAGTTGATGTAGAGACACAAGATTGTTTCTTGCATTGCCATGAGTGTTCATCCGCATTGGTTCATTCACATGATGCTCAGTCGCATGGAGGCCATGCGACTAAAGGGTGTCCATACGCCTGAATAGGGCTATTGCACCCGAGGAGAAGTGTAGTTTAAGTTGGGATGACCACCTACCGTTAGCCGAATTCTCATACAACAACAGCTATCATGCTAGCATTGGTATGCCACCATATGAGATGCTATACAGCAGGAGATGCAAAAACACCGTTTGTTGGGGTGATATTGGTCAGAAGGAATTGGGGAGCGTCGAGATAATCGAGGCTAGGACTGAGAAGCTTGAGAAGATCAAAGCCTTCATGAAGGCAACCAAAGATAGACAGAAGTCGTATACCGATAAACGACGCAGACCGATTGAGTTTCAGGTGGGTGACTGGGTTATGCTGAAGGTCTCACCTTGGAAGGGTATTATCCGTTTCAGAAAGCGGGGCAAGTTGAGCCCAAGGTACATAGGCCCTTTTCGAATCATCGCTCGGGTAGGAGAGGTGGCCTATAGACTGGAGTTACCAGAAGAGTTAAGTGGAATTCACCCAACATTCCATGTATCTCATCTAAGAAAGTGCTTAGCTGATGAAGACATGATGGTTCCACTGGAGGATATCGAAGTAGACGAATGACTCAATTACGTGGAGCAACTGGTGGCAATCATCGATTAAAAGGAAAAGAGACTGAGAAATAAAGTGGTTCCCCTTGTGCGTGTACAGTGGAAGCACAGGATGGGATCCGAGTCAACATGGGAGACTGATAAAGAAATGAGACAGCATTACCCATGCTTATTCGAGGAATAACAGGTTTCGGGGACGAAACCTATTTAATGGGGGTGGACTTGTAACACCCGGTTATTTATCTATTTTGAGGTCGACGAAGAAAGAAAAGAAATAAAGTCCAGAGTCGAGGGACCAAACTCATTAACGAGGGAAAGTGGAAATGTGGTGATATGTGTAGGGAGAGGGCAATCATACTCTCCCCACACACTCACATTTTAGCCAAGAAAAGAGAGGAGAAGAGAGAAAGGAAGAAAAGAGGAAGAAGTGTTGGTTCGAGTTGGTTCGAGTGGCCAAAATCATTGAGAAGCGAATCAAATCGAATCTCTTCTTGTTGTGGTCGTTTGTGTGAGTTCGAGGACCCCTCCTTTTTTGAATGATTTGGGGTTGGAAAACATCTGAAAATTGGGTTTTTATGTGGGTGCATGTTTGACCCGTATGCGTGTGTGTATGTGTGTGTGTGTGATGCGTTTGAGCCTTGTTTGTGAGCTTGTGTGTGCTTGAATGGTGTTCTAGTATGCATCCCTAAGGTTTAGGATGGTCAATTTGGGCTTAGAATGGGTTTAGATGAGCTTGGAGGTCGAAAATGGCAGACTATGTTCGGGATGAACTGCATTCTGCATCAGCTAGGGCTAGGCGACCAACTGGAGGCCATATGGCCGAATGAGGAGCGATTGGGGTCCATTCGCACGATTGGGGCCAGTCGCATGGGGAGTCATGCGACTGAGGGTCTAGTCGCATAAGTGTCCATCCGCATTATTTCATTTGCACGATTGGGTGTTCATTCGCATTAGTGTTCATCCGCATTGGTTCATTTGCATGATGCTCAATCGCATGGTGGCCATGCGACTTAAGGGTGTCCATACACCTGAATAGGGCTGTTGCACCCGAGGAGAAGTGTAGTTTAACTTCTGACTTTCAGGGGAAAGTTTAGATGTAAGTTTTGACGTAAAGGTTCCCATAAGGGCATTTAAGATGACAATTGAGGCCTTAGAGAGCATGTTGGGCATGATGATGATGATGTTGCATGATTATGCATGTTATGTATGTATGATGTTGCCCTGTATGATGTGATGACTGTATGTTATGTTCCTTATCATGATGTATGTTTATCTTTCCATGGCTTTACGTGTCATGTTAATGAATGAACCGAAAGTATTAAGTAACGTAAAGCGAAAGATAATGAAAGAGGAATATGATGAATGAATGCATGCATTAATGAACGAATGAATGTAAGAAGGCTTGCAAGCAAATGTATGGAGGTGCACACCCGATGAAGGTGTTAGCTCAACGGTGTGCGGGTTAGCTACCCCGAAGGATGCATACTAGGGTCCGATCATTGTGATTGACCATATGAATGGGATCCTTGCCGCTTGCCCTAGGTGCTAGAGTCAGCTTAGTGCACAATGTTCGAGGTCCATGACATATCTCAGGCTCAGTTACCCGCTTCGTGCACATTATTCAGGTATAGCATATGGCATTGATCCAGAACGGAAGAGAAAAGATAAATGGTGAATGTACTTGCCCTAGGTACTTGAGTCAGCTCCGTGCCTAATGTTCGAGGTCTATGAAAGATCTCAGGCCCAGTCACCCGCTTCGTGCACAATGTTTGGGGTAATGTACATGTCACTAGAAGTAATGAATGAACGAATGAAAGTAAGAATGTATGAAAGAATGAAAGTTAACGTATAAATGATGAAGATAATAATGATGTTATCTGTATATGTATGATGTATGATCGCATGAACGTAAAGTATGGTTTTAACAAGAGAAAAGTATGTTTTATTTATAAAACTAGAACTCACTCAGCAACGCTGACTTTGATGTGTTTCCAGTTAGCAGGTAATTGTTGTTGGGGATGGCACGAGGCGGCTACTCAGATCTTTTGGGATGGCATCCATATTTATAATACTTTTGTGATGCATTGCAACTGGGGTTGTGTAATTGAATTATGATGTATTATTTTGCAAAAGTTTTTATAATGAAACGAGATGTCATTTTTGAATGTTTCACCTGCGATATTTGTGTAAAAGAAAAGTAGTTATATGTTTTATGTGCGATGAGGATCCAGCTGTAAGTGTCCCGGGAACGGGGCCTTACAAGTTGGTATCAGAGCCAAAGTTTAAGTGAAATGGGTAAATTTTCAAAATAAACCTTAAACTGAGAATGGGATGGAAAGGGAATGGGATGCCAATCTGAGTAGCTGCATGCCATCAGGTATTTTCATAATGTTAATCGCTATTATGTGCGCATGGTATGTGGTTATGTGTTGTTTGTGGATTTTATACTGATGTAGTCAGGATAGGTAATGCTCGGGGTGTGAAGAGTAAAGTAAGTGGCTAATCATACTGGCTACTGTAATTAGGGACTTACTATACTTGACATAAACTGAGCTGATCCCTCAAATGACCATGTTGGTGTTTGAATCTTTTAGTGTGCGTGTGATGGCCGGTGGTAGATCTTCAAAAGCTTCACTGGATGGAGGTCATGGTACTGAACTGCGACCCAAGAGGGGAAGACCCAGGGTTGAAAAGGTGGTTCCTGAAGAACCAGAGACCCCTCAACTGGAGGGTGGCGACGAGAGTGCCAATCTGAGAGCCTTAGTGAAGGAGGTTGTTGTTGAAGAAGTTCATCAAGCATGCAGACAATCTTACCGTGTGTAGTGACTGAAGTTATCAAGGCGGTACGGGAAGGAGAGAGGAAGGAAAGAAGTAGACCTACGGGTGAAAGGAGATAGCCCGAGACTGAGATTGTTTTGTTTGATGACGAAGAAGAAGAGGAGGAAGAAGAGCCTAAGCCGGAGGCGGCACAAGGCTGTAACTATGGGGCATTTATGAGATGCAAGCCCCCTACTTTTGCCGGTAACAGCAGTACTGCTGCCGCTCACCAGTGGGTGAGGGAAATGGAGGTTGTACTTGATATCAGTGAGTGCCGAGAGGACCAAAATGTGAAGTTCGCTACCCACTCTTTTGTGGACTCAGCTCTATGTTGGTGGGACATTATTGTCCAAGCTGAGGCAGCAGGGCCATTGGAAGAATGAGATGGTCCGAACTGAAAAAGTTGGTGATTGAGGAGTTTTGTTCTCAACGGGAAATGGACAGGTTGAGAGGGAGTTTTTGCAATTAAAGGCGTGAACGATGACACACCAAGAGTACACCACAAAGTTCAATGAAATGGTACGTCTAGTGCCGCATCAAGTGACACCTCTGTCACGGAAGATTAAAAGGTACATCCAGGGTTTGGCAGTGGACATTCGCAGGCACATGTCGCCGCCCGACCGAGCACGTTTAGGTCAGCGGTGGATTTAGAAGGGAGATTGTGTGATGAGAGGACTGTGTGGTGGTGGCTGAAGGTAGTCGGAAGGGTGGAGGTGGTAGAAACTGTACTGGGAAGAGGTTTGGTCGGGGTGGTGGCTCGACGAGTAACAAGAAGGCACGAGTGGATGACCGCCGTGTAGCCACACCGGGTATGGGATCGAAAAAGTGTGGCAAGTATGGGAAGGAGCACTGTGGCGAGTGTAGATGGGGGTTGAATGTTTGTTTCAAATGTGGGAAGCCTGGTCATATGGCTAGAGATTGCAGGGGTGTGAGGTGTTTCAACTGTGGAGAAAGTGGTCATATGGGTAAAGATTTTAAGAAGCCAAGGGCTGAGGGTTCCGGGGCGAAGAAGACGGGGAGTGAAGGACCAAGGGTGAGCGCCAGGGCATTCACTATGACACAAGAGGAAGCTAGGATGGACCCTGATGTTGTGTCTGGTACGTTTCTAGTAAACCAAACTTTAGCTTCGATGTTATTTGATTCTGGTGCCAGTAAAAGTTTTATTTCTGCTGCTTTTTGTGCTAAGCTACCTGTTAGTAGTAGACGTGTTGATGCGCCCTTCGATGTAGAAACTACCATAGGTAAGTCTACCAACATTTCTGA
Organism: Flaveria trinervia; assembly: GCA_025506515.1. NCBI lineage: Eukaryota > Viridiplantae > Streptophyta > Magnoliopsida > Asterales > Asteraceae > Flaveria > Flaveria trinervia. The sequence goes on along the minus strand of CM046445.1, from coordinate 67,224,987 downwards.
GATGATAGAGGTTTGTGACGTGGAACTAGAAGGTCATAAATTTCCGGTTAGACCCTTCGGGATGACCTTAGGTGGTTTCGATTGGTTCTTGGGATGGATTGTTAGCAGACTTCGAGGCGAACATTGTGTGTCGCAAGAAGATGATTTTTCTGACAGCGCCTGTCTGGAGTTCGGTAACTATTTATGGAGATCGGGTCACGACGATCCCGAAAGTGATCTCAATGGCGGTGGCGGGAAAGTGTATGAGGCGTGGATGTAGCGCCTAATTGGCCTATGTAAAGGATGTGGATACGCCAACACCACAACTGTCTGATGTACTGTTTGTGTGTGATTTCCCAAACATGTTCCCGGAAGACTTATCATGAGTGCCACCTGACAGAGAGATTGAGTTTCAAATTGATTTGATACCGGGTGCCCAATCTGTTGCCAAGGCACTGTATCGGTTGGCTCCGACAGAGATGAAGGAGTTGATGGAGCAGTTCCAAGAGCTGCTGGATAAGGGGTTCATCAGACCGAGTATCTCTCCTTGGGGTGCTTCAGTCCTATTTGTGAAGAAGAAAGACGGTAGCATGAGGATGTGCATTGACTACCGAGAGCTGAACAAGTTGATGGTGAAGAACTGATACCCCTTACCAATAATAGATGATTTGTTCGATAAGCTTCAAGGTGCCAGGTGGTTTTCAAGGATAGATCTTCGATCTGGTTACCATCAGTTGAAGGTGAAGGAGCAAGATACCCCTAAAACAGCTTTTCGCACGCGCTACGGTCACTACGAGTTTCTTGACACGTCTTTTGGTTTGACCAATGCGCCAGCTGCTTTTATGGATCTGATGAACCGTGTGTGTCGGCCTATGTTGGATAAATCAGTGATTGTGTTTATTGATGATATCCTGATTTATTCGAAGAGTGAGATTGAGCATGCTGGTCACATTCGGGAGGTTCTGGAGATGTTGAGGAGGGAGAAGTTGTATGCAAAATTCTCCAAGTGCGCATTCTGGTTGGTCAAAGTTCAGTTCTTGGGTCATGTGGTAAATCCCGATGGGATTATGGTGGACCCGACTAAGGTGGAGGCAGTGATGCAATGGAAGTCTCCTAAGACGCCATCCGAGATTCGTAGCTTCTTGGATTTGCCGGGCTATTATAGAAGGTTTATCCAAGACTTTTCTAAGATTGCTTCTCCACTAACCAAGTTGACCTGAAAAGATGTGAAATTTTTATGGGGTCAAGCAAGAGAAGGCGAGATTGCCTCAAGCTCCTGTTCTGTCATTACTCGATGGAAGTGAAGATCTAGTGGTTTATTCTGATGATTCCTACTCCGGGTTGTGGTGCGTGTTAATGCAAAGAGGGAAGGTTATAGCTTATGCATCCCGGCAGTTGAAGGTTCATGAGGTCAATTATCCTACCATGACTTGGAGCTAGCAGCCGTGGTCTTTGCACTAAAGATTTGGAGGCACTATCTGTACGGAATGAAGTGCACCATCTTCACCGACCACAAGAGCTTAAAGTACTTCTTTGAGCAAAAGGACCTGAATATGAGGTAGAGATGATGGTTGGAGCTTATAAAGGACAATGATTGTGAGATCCATTACCGTCCGGGCAAAGCCAACGTGGTAGTTGATGCCCTTAGCCGAAAGGAGAGGCCCGAACCGATTCGGGTGAAAGCATATCAGTTGATCATGACCTCTGATGTGATGAAGCAAGTCAAAGAGTTTCAAGATAAGGCACTGAAAGAAGATCATCTTAACTCTGAGAGGATGAGAGGTTTGGTTCGGGATTGGGTGAAAACACACTTGGTGTTAAAACCCGATTTGAACGGGTGTGGATTCCTCGTTTTAGGGATCTACGGGTGAAGATTATGGATGAAGCTCACAAGACTCGATACTCTATTCACCTCGGTGCCACGAAAATGTACCAAGATATGAAGAAAGACTATTGGTGGCCGGGTATGAAGCACGATGTAGTGGAGTATGTGAGTAAGTGCCTTACTTGCTTACAACTGAACGCTGGGCATCAAAAGCCGTATGAGAAAATCCAACCTTTGGATATACCTGAATGAAAGTGGGAGCACATCACTATGGATTTCATTATGAAGTTGCCGCGTACTCCGAAGGGGTATGATGCCATATGGGTGATTATTAACTGTCTGACGAAGAGTGCTCACTTTCTATCGATCCGCGAGACATATTCATCTGAGAGGTTGGCGGATCTATTCATCAAGCAAATTGTAAATCTTCATGGTGTGCCGGTGTCTATTGTATCTGATCGTGATACCCGGTTTACATCCAAATTCTGGAAGAAATTCCACGACGCCATGGGGACAAGGTTACATATTAGCATGGCTTATCACCCCCAACTGATGGTCAGTCAGAAAGGGCCATTCAGACATTAGAAGACTTGCTTCGGGCATGTGTGATTGATTTTGGGGGAAGTTGGGATGACCACCTACCGTTAGCCGAATTCTCATACAAAAACAGCTATCATGCCAGCATTGGTATGCCACCATATGAGATGCTATACGGTAGGAGATGCAAAACACCCGTTTGTTGGGGTGATATTGGTCAGAAGGAATTGGGGAGCGTCGAGGTAATCGAGGCTACGACTGAGAAGCTTGAGAAGATCAAAGCCTTCATGAAGACAACCAAAGATAGACAGAAGTCGTATACCGATAAACGACGCAGACCGATTGAGTTTCAGGTGGGTGACCGGGTTATGTTGAAGGTCTCACTTTGGAAGGGTATTATCGATTCAGAAAGCGGGGCAAGTTGAGCCCAAGGTACATAGGCCCTTTCGAATCATCGCTCGGGTAGGAGAGGTGGCCTATAGACTGGAGTTACCAGAAGAGTTAAGTGGAATTCACCCAACATTCCATGTATCTCATCTAAGAAAGTGCTTAGCTAATGAAGACATGATGGTTCCACTAGAGGATATTGAAGTAGACGAACGACTCAATTACGTGGAGCAACTGGTGGCAATCATCGATCAAAAGGAAAAGAGACTGAGAAATAAAGTGGTTCCCCTTGTGCGTGTACAGTGGAAGCACAGGAAGGGATCTGAGTCAACATGGGAGACTGATAAAGAAATGAGACAGCATTACCACGCTTATTCGAGGAATAACAGGTTTCGGGGACGAAACCTATTTAAGGGGGTGGACTTGTAACACCCGGTTATTTATCTATTTTGAGGTCGACGAAGAAAGAAAAGAAATAAAGTCCAAAGTCGAGGGACCAAACTCGTTAACGAGGGAAAGTGGAAATGTGGTGATATGTGTAGGGAGAGGGCAGTCATACTCTCCCCACACACTCACATTTCAGCCAAGAAAAGAAAGGAGAAGAGGGAAAGGAAGAAAAGAGGAAGAAGTGTTGGTTCGGGTTGGTTCGAGTGGCCAAAATCGCTGAGAAGCGAGTCAAATCGAAGCTCTTCTTGTTGTGGTCGTTTGTGTGAGTTCGAGGACCCTTCCTTTTTTGAATGATTTGGGGCTGGAAAACATCTGAAAATTGGGTTTTCATGTGGGTGCATGTTTGACCCGTATGCGTGTGTGTATGTATGTGTGTGATGCGTTTGAGCGTTGTTTGTGATTGACCATATGAATGGGATCCTTGCCGCTTGCCCTAGGTGCTAGAGTCAGCTTAGTGCACAATGTTCGAGGTCCATGAAAGACCTCAGGCTCAGTTACCCGCTTCGTGCACATTATTCAGGGTATAGCATATGGCATTGATCCAGAACGGAAGAGAAAAGATAAATGGTGAATGTACTTGCCCTAGGTACTTGAGTCAGCTCCGTGCCTAATGTTCGAGGTCTATGAAAGATCTCAGGCCCAGTCACCCGCTTCGTGCACAATGTTCGGGGTAATGTACATGTCACTGGAAGTAATGAATGAACGAATGAAAGTAAGAATGTATGAAAGAATGAAAGTTAACGTATAAATGATGAAGATAATAATGATGTTATCTGTATATGTATGATGTATGATCGCATGAACATAAAGTATGGTTTTAACAAGAGAAAAGTATGTTTATATATAAAACTAGAACTCACTCAGCAACGCTGACTTTGATGTGTTTCCAGTTGGCAGGTAATGTTGTTGGGGATGGCACGAGGCGGCTACTCAGCTCTTTTGGATGGCATCCATATTTATAATACGTTTGTGATGTAATGCAACTGGGGTTGTGTAATTGAATTATGATGTATTATTTTGCAAAAGTTTTTATAATGTAACGAGATGTTATTTTGAATGTTTCCGCTGTGATATTTGTGTAAAAGAAAAGTAATTATATGTTTTATGTGTGATGAGGATCCAACTGTAAGCGTCCCGGGAACGGGGCCTTACAATTGCCTTCCAGTTTTCTTAAAGAACTTTTTCTCTCTGTAGGTTAAAAGAGCCATCTGTTGGACGATGTCCACATACTCTACATCGTCTGGACTAAAACACTCTAGATCATCAAAACAGTATTGAAAATTAGCGGAGTGCCCACTTCATGAGATAAAGGCACAGCTGTCTTGAAAGGAGTTGCGCTGAGCCTGTTGAGACCTTGGAGTCTCAGATAAAGTGATGTAAGGTCCAGAAGAGCAGGATGGTTATTGGTTGTATGTCAGGTATTGCTGAGGTTGTGGGGGTACCGAGCCTTCAGCAACCATTAAAGCGTTGCTAGCAGGAAGACTCGGAGATTTGCTTGTTTGGTGGCCCTTCTTACTCTCCATCTCCAAGCGGTATCCATCAAGGATGCCATAGAGTTCAGTCATGGTAAGAGTGTTCAAGTTCTCTGTCCTCTTGATTGAGACACAGTAGAATGTCCACTCATTTGGAAGAGCACTCATGAACTTTCTTGTGAGATCTTGAGTTCAGGACTGATCTTCACAGACTGAAGTGAAGAAATAAGATCCATGTACCTGAAATACTGCTGGCTAAAGGTCTCTCCAGCAATATAAGTGAAGTTCTTGAACTGCTGCTTCAGTGAGTCCTTCTTGGAGTTGTTGGAGCTTGAATACATCTAAGTAAGTGCATCAAATAATTCTTTAGCAGACTTACAATGCTCAAACCCCACCATGATGGAGTTGGGTATTGTAGTCATCAGAATGGTCATTGCATTGCTGTCAACGTCCATTTTCTTTTGGTTTTCGTCAGAATAATCTTCAACAGCTTTTTCTATCATGGCACCGTTTTCACTAGGCGCTGCGACCTTGGGTTTATATGGGCTGTTGACAATGGAGTTCACATCTTGCTGTCTTGGTATCTAATGAAGCCTTCCATTCTTCTGCTCCAAGACCTAAAGTTTTCAGGAGTAATGATGGGAGCTTTGGTCTGGTTCCCATCTCTATTTTGGATTTGTTAAAAGCCATTTTTGTAAGAGTTGTAAGAAGGAGTGAAAAACAGGTTAATTTGGATGGTTAGATCTCATAATCAAGAGCCTAAAAAGCTCTGATACCAGTTGCAAGATCGGTTTGTGTCACTAAACATTTGATTTTCTCTCAAACTCACTTAAACAACACTCTCGATGTAAGCAATGTCTTTAAGAGTTGATAACAATATAATAAGTAATAATAAAACACAAGAAGTAATTTTCAAGGTACTTGCATATATTGCTTCTCAACTCAAATATTACAAGACTCTTACAAGCATGTGTTTATGAGTTATAGTGAGAGACTATATATAATTCTACCTACATCTAGATATACTTTGATAACAGCTGGAATCCTCTAACTAAAGCAAATACTACAAAGCTATAGTTTAAGGTATCTCAGATAAGACTTTATCTAAGATATGGTAGTCAGGATATGTCCCTGACTTAACTTTTGTCACCAACTAAAGTTGGTAACTTGTACTAACATGAAAAGGTGAACAGTGGAATAAAGTATGGTCAACTACATGGCTCTTTGAGAAACAATCATGTAGTATCAAAGGTCTGCAAGGGAGTGTCAGAGACCATACTTATGTCTACTGGTTCATAGCAGTGTCTTCCTGTAAGGATTCCTTAAGTCTGATGCAACCCAAAACATCCAAAGTGTCTCAGCAACATGCACTAAGTACTGAAGTGAAGAATGCTTCAGAAGTTTTACACAATACATTAGAAAACATTCTAAGTGTAAAATCTTCCAAAGCCAAGACCAATATCTTCGAACCCAAACATGAAGTCTTCCGAAGCTTCAAGAGACAAAGTCTTCCGAAGCTTCACCCTATGAAGACAGATTTCTTCTGAAGACTTTTAGTACACATGCTTTATCTGATGTACTGTTCCATAAAGCACCTTTTCCGCTGCATCTCTGATAAGTCACCAACTTACAAGAGTTGGTGAAAAGGTCCATGCTTTTGGTAACTGTACATTGAGGTCTTGAGTCTGAAACTTTCCACTTTATGTACTTTATCCTTTTTTTAATGTATAAGGATGTGAGCTATGGCATGTCATAGTCACAAGGTCAAAAGGCAGATATGCTTTTGATTCTACAATTGATTTTGTTAGTGTCTAGTCAATTGTATCTAGCTGGCTTTCATAGTATAGCCAGCTGTAGGTTGTAGTATAAGTATTTCAAGTTTCTTGTATCTTGATATACTTTGTAACACTTGTAAAAGAACTTGAGAAAGCAATATACTGCATCCTTGAAAAAAATATTCTCCTGTTCTGTCTCTTGCTTTACTTGTGTTCTTTGTATCACTTTTAGTTAACCCAGTTTACTGTTTGACTAGAGTTTAGATATTCTCCTCTTTGTGTTGTTGTGTTGTATTGTGTTCAAACCTTAAACGATCCTGCAATTGGTATCAGAGCATCAGGCTCTTGATATAAGATCTAACCATCTTAAGATCCCTCACACATACAAAAACTAAACTCTTCAAATGGCTTCCATCTCAAAGACTGATATGGAGACTGGAACCATGAACAAATCCCCACTGATCACTCTTGATGATTTTGACACCTGGTGCATGAGGATGGAAGGCTTCATCATGTCTCTTGACTCAAGAATGTGGGAATCTGTTGAAAATGGACCTTTTATACCCAGCACCCCCTCTGCTACTGGTGCTGGTCTGATTCCTAAAGATATGGCCAACTACTCAGATGAAGATAGAAAAAGAGTAGAGATTGACAGGAAGGCCATGACTGCTCTTCAGACTACTCTCCCAAACTCTGTATACAGAGGTTTTAAGAAGTGCAAAACAGCTAAACAGCTGTGGGATGCACTGAAGCTGATTATGAAGGCTCCTCTGAAGCCAAGGAGAACAAGAAAGATCTTCTGAAGCAGCAGTTTGAAAATTTCACCTTTAAAGCAGGTGAAACCATGACCCAACAATACTTCAGGTATGTTGAGATTGTGGATACCCTAGTGGATGGAGGAGTTCCTCTCGAGAACAGAGAAATTGTAAGGAAGTTCATGTTCTCACTTCCTAGGCAATGGACACACTATTGTGTGGTGATCAAGAGGACTGAGAACCTTAAAACTCTTACTCTAACAGAGTTATATGGGATTCTCAGTGGATACCAGATGGAGATGAACATACAAGGTTCATCTGGCAACTCCAACAATCAAATGGGTTCAGCCCTTCATGTGGTTGAAAGGGACAGCATAGAACCCCAACATCATCTCTTATGCTACCCTGACAACTAACAAAAGGGTCCTTTCATCACCTTCCCGGAGACACAAGGGAAAACTTTACTCAAGGAAGTCCATTCCAAGAGACAAGTTCTTCTCAAGCCTTTATGTCTACTAAAGGTGCAGAAATTGTCAAAAACATGCACCTATTTAGTCTCTAAGGTTAGCTACTTGGAATCTCAGGTGACTACCTTACAAAATAGGGTCAATGATCAGCAACTTCAAATTTCATATCTAAAGGAAAAACTAGCTAGGAGACCTTTAAGGAGAGCTCAACCAGGAACACAAGAACCTGTGGAAGTGATTGACTTATCCTCCAGCTCACCTATGCAAGTAGGTGATGCTACCAAAAAGGGGGAGAAAGTTATTACAATCACAGAACCTGGGAGTTCTTCAAAGAGAATGGACATAGATGACTCACCATCCTCACTTGCTGTTGTGCATTCTCAGCAACTTCCTCAAGTTCACATTAATTTGGACTCTATAAACTCAATCATCAGGAGTCTCTTTGAGGAAGGTATACCAAGGGCTGTCTCATCTCCACCACAAGGAACTGGCAATTACATCATAAGGTGGAGGTATGATGAGGACAGAAGAGCCCTTATACTTCACAGAGTTCAGGCCAACAAGAAGTCTTTCAGTTCCAAAGCCTGAGTTTCTATGAAAGACTGGATTTAGTCAACATGCCACTTGTCAATCCAAGCAAATCTAGACAAGCTGACAGGCTGGCTCAAAGAATCCAAGACGGATCCTTGCAGAGTTCTCTCTAAGAAGGAGACTTAGGCATTCAGGCAATGTCATCGGTCAACTGGATGTTGAGGTGGACCCTAAGATTAGTTTCATAGGGGAAACCTTGGCTGAAGGCCCAGTGGCAGAACCTGAGACCCTTGTCTCACCATCAACAACTGCTGAAGAGGTCCAAACTCCATCTGAGACACCTGCTGGTGAAGGTGTTTCTCAGCCTCTCTCTGGCCAGAGCATGGAAGGTACACCAAGCAATGAAGGCCAAGCCTCAATCCACCCTGAGTCACAAAGGTCTGTTGGTGACAAAGGGAAAAGGATAATGACTCCTGAGGAAATTGAGGAGGAAGAGAGAGAGAGGAAAAGGAGGCTAAGGGGAGAAAGTTCTTCTGGGTCATCTAAATTCATGCAAGCTGCAATCAGGGCTGCCCCTAGACCAATACTAAAGATGATGAGTTAAGGGCAGTCAGGATTACCTATTTACAGACCAGGAACTATGATGTTGATGAAATCATCTCCCTCCCCTTAGAAGAATTGAATGAGCTGGCTGACATGGAAGTGTCAAGAGAGATAAAGGAGAAAGAAGATGCAAGGTTACTTCTCCAGTTCAAAGAGGAGAAGAGACAGAAAAGACTTTACAAGCATACTCCCACTCTCTCTCCAGTTCAAGAAAGTCCTGCACAGGAAGATGTGGCTCCACAAGAACCTCAGGTAGATAAAGAAGAGGATAGAATCAAAATGATAAACTACCTGAGTGCCACAGGCTTCTATCAGGCAAATGCACTTCTTCCCCTGTCCTATGACTTCATTAAGTTCGAGTACTTAAAGCAACTTGAGCTTGAGCTAGTCAAAGAAAGAAAACAACCAAAAGGAAGCTAAGGGAAGAAGCTGCAAAGTCAAGAGCCATCATTCAAAAGAATGCAAAGAAGTCTGCTGACAGACAAAGAATGATGAGCTTCTTGAAGTCATATGGATTCTCCGGAAGGAGACTTGGTCCCATGTCTCTATCTACAATGGATGAGCATATAAGGGTGATCAAGCAGAAGATTAAAAGTGGTGAATTGATTGACTTGCACTCTCTTCAAGTCAAGTCCCACCTGAAGTGGAGGTCAAGTTTGAACAACCAGAGACACCTGAACCAGAACCTCCAGCTGAGCCTCAGCAAACTTCATCTTCTGATCCAAGACAGGGGGAAACTCCCTCTCCTTCTGAACCTGTGAGGGAGGAACACCCAACTGAGAAAGACACTGATGATCAACATGGTGCTGCAGACCAGTCTTCTCAGTTAAAGACTTTAAAGAGGAAGAAGAAAACGGCTTCTAACCAAAGACTAAAAAGAAGAAGCCAAAGTCATCTACCTCTGCACCCCAGGCTGAATCAGATCAACCTGAGGAAGTGCATGATGAGGCAACCCAATCAACTCCTATGCAAGTGGCTCCTCTAGCAACTGAGACACCTATCTTGTCCTGGACTTATTCTACCAATCCAGAAAGATGGAATGTTGTCAAAGATCAAGGTGTTGAGAATGTCTACTCCTGGCAAGACATAATCAACTTAACTCTGCATGATCTCTTTGAAATGAGAAGATACTATGAGAGTCTTGATGATCCTGACCACCAAATGAAGAAAGGAATGGTCTTGATTGTACTGAAGACTACCAACATCTGAAGATCTTCTAAGTGTTTGGTAGCATCAGCCTAGGAGGAGTTTGTAGGATTCCTTAGTCTGATGCAACCCAAAACATCCAAAGTGTCTCAGAAACATGCACTAAGTACTGAAGTGAAGAATGCTTCGGAAGTTTTACACAATACATTAGAAAACATTCTAAGTGTAAAATCTTCCGAAGCCAAGACCAATATCTTCCGAAGCCAAACATGAAGTCTTCCGAAGCTTCAAGAGACAAAGTCTTCCGAAGCTTCACCCTATGAAGACAAATTTCTTCCGAAGACTTTTAGTACACATGCTTTATCTGATGTACTGTTCCATAAAGCACCTTTTCTGCTGCATCTCTGATAAGTCACCAACTTACAAGAGTTTGTGAAAAGGTCCATGCTTTTGGTAACTGTACATTGAGGTCTTGAGTCTGAAACTTTCCACTTTATGTACTTTATCCTTTTTGTAATGTATAAGGATGTGAGCTATGGCATGTCATAGTCACAAGGTCAAAAGGCAGATATGCCTTTTGATTCTACAATTGATTTTGTTAGTGTCTAGTTAATTGTATCCAGCTGGCTTTCATAGTATAGCCAGCTGTAGGTTGTAGTATAAGTATTTCAAGTTTCTTGTATCTTTGATATACTTTGTAACACTTGTAAAGAACTTGAGAAAGCATATACTGCATCCTTGAAAACCATATTCTCCTGTTCTGTCTCTTGCTTTACTTGTGTTCTTTGTATCACTTTTGGTTAACCCATTTACTGTTGATTAGAGTTTAGATATTCTCCTCTTGGTGTTGTTGTGTTATAATTGTGTTCAAACCCTTAAACGATCCTGCACTTCCGAAGGTTAAATGGCTTCGGAAGAACTAGTACTTCCGAAGCCACTTTTTCTTTGGAAGAGGCTGCTTCTTCCGAGCTTGAGAACTTCTTCTTTCTTCATACTTCGGAAGTAGTCTTCTGATTTCTTCCTTTGAGACTTCATCTTCGGAAGTGAATACTTTATCTTCGGAAGTAGAACTTTTACTTTGTTTTTGGAAGAACTCTACTTCCTTCGGAAGTTCCACACTTGGCTTCGAAAGCCTTTCTAAGCAGCACCAAAATTTGTCTAACTGCATCTGTTTTGGTTGCACCAGCCTTCCTCTTGATCCAACATGTTCCTTATTAATAATACTTATGCATATGTTCTATTTGAATCTAGAGTCGATAAGAGTTTCATTTCGTTAGAGTTTGAACCCATTCTTGCTAAGCCGCATACGAAACTAGAAAGACCTCTCACCGTTGAAGTTGCCGATGGAAAATCAATCACCGTGGATGTCATTATTCGTGATTGTATCTTAAGTCTCGTCGTGCACGGTGATCTTAATCCTATGAAACTTGAAAGCTTTGATGTCATCATTGGTATGGATTGGTTAGCCAAACACCATGCCGGAATTTTTGTTTCGAGAAGTGCATTCATATACCATTACCTTCTAGGGATACATTGAAAGTGTTCTGTGAAAAATCTTCCAAAGGACATAAACTCATGTCTTGCACCCAAGCCTGAAAATGCTTAAGCAAGACTTATATGACTTTCTTGGCTTACCTGGTCAACACAAAAGCCAAAGGGAAGGATCTTAAGGATGTCCCGATTGTACGAGACTTTCCTAAAGTATTTCTCGATGACCTTAGTGGTTTACCTCCCGTGCGTGAAGTCGAGTTTAAAATCGTTTGATTCCGGGAGCAACCCTGTGGCTAAGTCACCATCACATTCGACTTGCACCATCGGAAATGCAAGAGCTAGCTAGTCACTTCAAGAACTATCCGAGAAGGGATTCATTCGTCCTAGCTCTTCGCCTTGGGGTGCACCTGTTTTGTTCGTAAAGAAGAAAGATGGGTCGTTTCATATGTGCATTGACTATCATGAGCTTAACAAGATTTCCATCAAGAATCGCTACCCTATTCCTCGTATCGATGACCTTTTTGATCAACTTCAGGAGTTGCTATATTCTTGAAAATCGATTTACATTCTGGCTATCATCAATTGTGAGTCCATGACGATGATATCCCAATGACTGCATTCCATACTCGATATGGGCATTATGAGTTCATGGTTATTCCTTTTGGTTTAACAAATGCTCCTACTACTTTCCTGGATCTCATGAATCGAGTATGCAAGCCTTATCTAAACAAGTTCGTAATCATCTTCATTGATGAAAGGCTTATTTATTTTAGGTGCCACACCAATCACGAGCTACATCTGCGACAAGTTCTGAGTTGTTGAAAAAAGAACAACTGTACGTGAATTTCTCAAAATGTGAATTTTGGCTCGAGGAAGTTCAATTTTTAGGACACGTGGTTAATAGCCAAGGAATTCATGATGACCCTACAAAGTGGAAGCTATGAAGAATTGGGTGTGTTCCACAACTCCAACCGAAGTTCATTCTTTCCTTGGTCTTGCTGGTTATTACCGGCGATTCATTGCCAACTTTCGGAGGATCGCGAAGCCACTCACTTCTTTGACACAAAAGAATAAACCATTCAAGTGGGGGTCCGAGCAAGAAGAAGCTTTTGAAGCGTTAAAGCACAAGTTGTGCAATGCTTCTATCTTGACCCTACCTGATGGAAACGATGATTTCATCGTGTATTGTGATACATCTAAGAAAGGCCTTGGTTGTGTTCTCGTGCAATGAGGAAGGTCATAGCTTATGCATCGAGACAATTGAAGGTCCACAAGGTGAATTACACAACACACGATCTCGAGCTTGGTATTGTTGTTTTTGCTTTAAAGATTTGGAGACACTACCTGTATGGTACACAATACATTGTCGACACCGATTACAAAAGCCTTCAACACATTTTTAATCAAAAGATCTCAATATGAAAAAATGTTGTTTGGTGGAGTTGATTAGTGATTACGTCTGTGACATTCGTTACCACCCTGGTAAGGCAAATGTTGTAGCCGATGCACTAAATCGAAGGTTCATAACAGACGATCTCGTTTCAAGAGATTCGCGATCGACGTTAATGGTTTGACACTTTGGGAGAGTTTGATACCGAGATTCGTCTAGATGTTAATGAGACTATCGTACTGCTACAAAATTTGAGGATCGAATGTGACATCGAGTCTAGTATCTTAGAGGTTCAACAAGCGGCTCAACAAGAAGGAAGAGTGAAGGATGAATTGGAGCATAACCTTCTAACTCAATTGGAAACAAAACCCAATGGGTTGATGTATTTCACGAATCGAATTTTGGTTCCGAATCGTGATAATCTCCACACACCCTTATCATGAACGAAGCTCATCAAACTCGCTATTCTATTCATCCTGGCTCCAATAAGATGTACATGGATCTGCTTGGTTACATACTGGTGGCCTGGAATGAAGAAAGACATAGCGACTTATGTAGCTAAGTGCCTCACGTGTATGAAGGTTAAAGCCGAACATCAACGTCCAAGTGGATTACTTGAACAACCCGAGATTCCTATGTGGAAAATAGAACATATATCCATGGACTTCATAAAAGCTACCCCAAACCTATCATGGTCATGATAGCATTTGGTTGGCTCATATATACGTTGATGAAATTGTAAGTCGTCATGGGGTACCTCTGCACATCATATCCGACCAAGACGCTCGTTTCACTTCGCACTTTTGGTCATCTATACAAGAACTCTTGGGTACTCAATTGGATCTAATCACGGCTTACCATCCTCACACTGATGGTTAAACCGAGCGAAGCATCCAAACCTTGGAGGACTTGCTACGCCTTTGTGTCCTTGACTTTGGTGGTGATTAGGATACGCATTTACTGCTCGCGAAATTTGTTAGGATCTTGTATTTAAATGAAATACAAACTGATTAACGTGTAAACCAAACCAAATAGTGCAGAATCCTATTTGATTGGCACGTAGAAACAATAAGTTATTGAATCTAACGTTAGGAATCGATTAGGAATCAATCTGCAGCGTTCTATGAACTTGGAGTATGAACTTGGAGGATTCTGGACGGCTAGGGTACGTCTGGAGTGGAATAGGAATGAATGCTTACGTTTTTCCACAAATTAGGTGGTATTTATAGGTTAGTATTGCTCATTCGGGCGACTGAACCATTTGTATGGTTCATTCATGCGATTGAGCTATGCGGTTGATTCATTCGTACGACTGAAGGTTCAGTCGTGCGATTGAGTCAGTCGCATGAAGTTGTTCAGTCGTATGGACTATTTAGGCGCATGGACACTCAGTCGCATGGCCATTCGGACGCATAACAACTTCACTTAACCAAGTTTGAATGTATTCATTAGTATAACATTATGTGTATCAATTCACAGACCTATATAACTAATTCAATATCAACTCATTAATGAAATATTTAACATTATAAATCACAAACAAACATTTTATATTTCATTAAGTACCCAATAGTTACATAAGCGTAAGACATATTACATTCAAATTAGGATCTAGGTACATATATGTATCAACAGAATTTTCATATAACAATAGCTATCACTCGAGTATCAAGATGGCACCATTTGAAGCATTTTATGGTCGTAAATGTCGTTCACCGATTTGCTGGACCAACATTGGTGAAAAGTTCATCACTGGTCCTGAAATCATACAAGAAACGACTGATAAAGTCTCTATAATTCGCAAGAACCTTGAAGTGGCAAGAAATCGACAAAAGAGCTATGCCGACAAGCAACGTAAGCCACTGGAATTTCAAGTTGGAGATATGGTTCTTCTAAAGGTCTCAGCATGGAAATTGTTATTTACTTTGGAATGAAGGGTAAACTGGCTCCAAGATTTGTAGGACCTTTCAAGATTCTGAAAAGGATTGGGAAAGTGGTTACAAACTGGAACTACCTTCCGACCTTAGTAGAGTTCATCCTGTGTTCCATGTCTCAAATTTGAGAAAGTGCTTGGCGGGAGAAAGTTTGCATGTTCCATTGGAAGAGATCCAGATCGACGAGTCATTGCACTTTGTTGAGAAACCTGTTGAAATTAAGGATCGCATTATGAAGAAGACTAGAACCACAACTACCCCAATTGTTAAGGTTCGTTGGGAGAATAAGTGTGGCGCTAAGTTTACTTGGGAACGTGAGGAGCATATGAAGAAGAGGTACCCGTTTTTGTTCGCATAGTTTCATTTTTTTAATTTTGGGATGAAATTATTATAAGTTGGGGAGACTATAGTATTTTTTGTTAACTAAAAGTTATTTTTGTTTACTGTTGTAAGAACCATTGTTGTCATTTATGAAACTTATGGGTTAATTATGCTTATTTATTTGTTGTCTTTAACTCTTTTTAGTTTGGGTGTGCATAATAATAATGAATAATAATAATAATAATAATAATAATAATATAATAATAGCAACAATGATAACGTTAATAATGATAATGATAGAAATAATGTTAATAATACATTAGGTTAAAAATATTAATTGAAGTTAACTAATAAAAAATTTAACAATTATGGGAGTTATAAAATAATTAAAACTTAAAGAAAATAAAGTTTAAGGGGATTTATTGTCAATTTAGAAACTTTAATAATAATGTTTCGGCCGAAGAGTTGGCCGGAGTCCAGCGAAGTTGAAACCTCAAAAACATTTCGGATCGTGAACCCCAATCGTTTCCAACCACTTCAGGAACAAGAATCGAACCTATTACTACACTTTAATTCGATTTTAAGGGTCGTTATGAGCATTCAAACACGAAACCAAAGTTCGTCTTTAACCATAAAGTCGTTGGAGCATTTAATCCTAATTATAATCCAATTAAACTAACATAAACAATCATCTGGTTACCATTAATCGAATACAACTTTCAATTGCGTCTGTAACACACAAAAACCTCTCATTGGATTCATTCCGAAGTCGCGACCATGCATTCCAATTGAACATCGCCAATTCGTCAAATTAAACTGATATTGATAAGGGGCTTTGGATCTAGAGCATCACTCGAAGTTGTCTACAAGTTTAATATGGTTTTTGTGATCGTTTGCACACGAATCGAGTCCAACCGTTGTCGCGGCCTGTTCATAGTTTGTTCATCCTTCATCTACTTTCAATTCGGGTAGTTAAACATAGATATATACTTGTTTTGGTCCGAGGAATGAAAGCCCTAACAATAATGTAGAGAATATTGAAGAGGCTGAAACAACCAAAGTCTTTTGACATGCATGCTGCACAAGTACTGAAGAAGAATGCTTCAGAAGTTTCACACAAGCAACAAAAATACTCTAAGTGTAAAATCTTCCGAAGCCAAGACCAATATCTTTCGAAGCCAAAGATGAAGTCTTCCAAAGCTTTAAAGACAAAGTCTTCCGAAGCACAACTCTTGAAGACAGATTTCTTTCGAAGACTTTTAACGACATGCTTTATCTAATGTACTTTTCCATAAAGCTGGATCCCTTTTCGCTATAACTCTGTAAAGTCACCAACTTACATGAGTTTGTGAAAATGTCCATGCTTTTGGTAACTGTACATTGAGGTCTTGAGTCTGTAAACTTTGTACTTCATGTACTTTATCCTTTTTGTAATAGATAAGGATGTGAGCTATGGCATTTATAGTCACAAAAGAAAAAAGCCAATCTGCCTTTTTGACTCTACAATTGATTTTGTTTTGTGTATAGTCAATTGTATCCAGCTGGCTTTCATAGTATGGCTGGCTGTAGGATGTAGTACAAGTATCATGTTCTTGTAACTTTACCTTTATGCTTTGTAACACTTGTAATAGAATATTGAGAAAGCAATATACTAGAATCTTGAAAACCATCTTCTTGTGTATCTTGCTCTTGTGTTCTCTCTCTTAATTAATTTTGTTCTTAGTGTCTTTAATTGTGGTTAATCCAGTTCACTGTCTGATTAAGTTTACTTAGTCTCCTCTTTGTGTTGTTGTGTTGTATTTGACCACGCCTTCAACGGTCCTGCAAATAATCTGGAAAATAGCATCGATTGGTACTTCAATTTGGAATCAATCGAAGCTAGGGTTCATGGTGAATTAGGGGTTATCTAGAATTGTGTTTTTAAAACTATGGAACCATTTCATTACACGGCTTCGACCCTTAGCTTACTGGTTACACATGCACCCTCACAAACTAGAGGTCCCGGGTTCGAACCCAGGCAACCTCAAACCTTTTTTTTATGGTTTTTTGGCCTTTAAAAAATTATAAAAAATGTTTAAAAATTATAAAAATCAATTTTGTAAACTTTATATATTTTTAAAGTCACCTAATTTTTTTCTGTAAATTTATTACTTAAATATTTTTTCACCTAAAACTATCACCAAGAACCACCAAACAAGGAGAAAAGGGAGCTTACTACGTGGACACTCGTTTGCTTTAATAATTTTAATTTCTAACATAGAAATTTGTATTTTAAAGAAACATATAAACTATTTAAAAATCATGATTTAGAATATATAACTCATTAATAGTATAACTAAAACAATACTACTATTCAAAATAGCCTTTACACGTAATATATATTCATTTGTGTAACAAATCATGTTTTGTGATTAATTTATTAATTTTATTTATCTACATGTACATAGAGTTTAACTTCTAAAAGAATCAAAATAAGTCAACTTCACTAAACTCATGTATTATATGAGTTAATTAAATAAAATATTAAATACTAAAAACTTTAATAATTATAATATTATATATTTCAGATAAAATCCGATTGAACTGCTTATTGACTATAAGTAACAAAACTTGTATATTAGGTTTTTTAAATATTTTTTTAAACAAAATTATTTCTTTACAATTAACTTTAGTAAAAGGGTATTTTTTTAATTTTTTAAATAACTTGAATTTAAGACACCTATAGGGGTAGTATGGTAATATTATGATGGATTTTAATTTAATTTTTTAATCCATATGAATTCATTGAACTTAACAATAATAATAATAATGATAATAATAATAATAAGAATTATTATTATTATTATTATATATATATTATTATTATATTTATTATTATTACTATTATTATTATTATTATTATTATATTTAAAGTAATTAAGTTATTTACAAAATAAAAACAATATATTTTAATAATAGGTAATAATATGTAATAATATACAAGTTATCAAACTAAAAATATACAAACTTTCAAAACTAATTCATGGTTCTAAATCGCATATCGTATTTTTCTTATAATCATTATAATATGATAGTTTATAAAATCTAAATTTTTCGTTATGATTTGCTAAACAATATCAATGTTGAAACATAATTTTTTTCCAAACCAGAGTTATCAATATAATTGTTATCAATATCTACGGCTTAAATACTAATGTACAAGTAATTAAAATCAAATGCTATAAATTTTAACAACTCGTGATAAAGCTTTTAGATTCACACGATAGTAACACTAAATTGTCAATCTAACACCACCATGAAAATTAATAAGTATATAAAGCTCAAATCAAATTGGTTAATATTGAATACACATAAAATTAAATTGCTTGCTTCTCCTACTATCTAAACTTTAACGAACTTCTTAATTAGCGAACAACAACCGAACAACCGTAATCCACCAAGTTAACCCTAGCGACCACGTATTATTTACACGTGGCCAGTTACATATTTATATGTGGTGACCTGATGCCATATGGTGAAAACAATAACACATAAAACAGTTAACACCCAATAAAACAAGTCAAAACGACTATTTTCCGCTGCATCTAATGAAGACAGATTTCTTCCGAGGACTTTTGACACATGCTTTATCTGATGTACTTTTCCATAAAGCTGGACATCTTTCCACTGCATCTCTGTAATGTCACCAACTTACATGAGATGGTGAAAAGGTCCATGCTTTTGGTAACTGTACATTGAGGTCTTGAGTCTGTAACTTTCTACTTCATGTACTTTATTCTTTTTCTAATAGATAAGGATGTGAGCTATGGCATGTCATAGTCACTAGTCAAAAGACAATCTGCTTTTTGACTCTACAATTGATTTTGTTTGTGTCTAGTCAATTGTATTCAGCTGGCTTTCAAAGTATAGCCGGCTGTAGAATGTAGTATAAGTATCTCATGTTCTTGTATCTTTCCCATATGCTTTGTAAAACTTGTAATAGAACATAGAGAAAGCAATATACTGCAATCTTGAAAACCATACACTATTGTTCTATTGTTCTGTCTTTTATATTACTTGTGTTCTTAGTGTCTCATTTGTGGTTAATCCAGTCTACTGTTTGATTAAGTTTGGTTAATCTCCTCTTTGTTGTGTTGTGTTGTAAGTGACCCCCTTCACCGGTCCTGCATTTGGTATCAGAGCATTTCAGACTCTTGATATAAGATCTCACCATCTTAAGATCCCACACATACACAAATATTCAATTTTCAAATGGTAGCTATTTCTAAGACTGATATGGAAACTGGAACCATGAACAAGTCCCCACTGATCACTCTTGATGAGTTTGATACCTGGTGTTTGAGAATGCAATGTTTCATCAGGTCTCTTGATTCAAGAATGTGGGAGTCTATTGAAAATGGACCTTTCACACCTAGCACCCCCATTTCTACTGGTGCTGGTATGATCCCCAAGGATGTGGCTAACTACTCTGAGAAGATAGGAAGAGAGTAGAGATTGACAGAAAAGCCATGACAGCTCTTCAAACTACCCTTCAAAACTCTGTGTATAGAGGTTTCAAGAAGTGCAAAACAGCTAAGCAGCTGTGGGATGCACTGAAACTGATGTATGAGGGTTCCTCTGAAGCCAAGGAGAACAAATAGAATCTCCTGAAGCAGCAGTTTGAAAACTTCACCTTCAAAACTGGTGAAACCATGACTCAAAAATACTTCAGGTATGTTGAGATTGTGGATACCCTTGTGGATGGAGGAGTTTCTCTTGAGAATAGAGACATTGTAAGGAAGTTCATGTCCTCACTTTCTAGGCAGTGGACACACTATTGTGTGGTGATCAAGAGGACTGAAAATCTCAAAACTCTTACTCTGACAGAGTTATATGGGATTCTTAGTGGCTACCAGATGGAGATGAACATGCAAGGTTCATCTGGCAACTCCAACAATCAAATGGGTTCAACCCTATATGTGGTTGAAAGGGATAACATAGAACCCAAACATCATCTCATATGCTATCCTGACAAGTCACCAAAGGGTCCTTTCATCACCTTCCCAGAGACACCAAGAGAGAACTACACTCAAGGAAGCCCATTCCAAGAGACAAGCTCTTCTCAAGCTTTTGTGTCTTCTGATGAAAGCCATGGAAACTCTCTTTTCACTCTTGAAGACCTAGACTGTATTAATTTAGATGATCTGGAATACATGGAAATAGTCCAGCAGATGGCTCTTCTTACTCACAGAGCCAAGAAGTTCTACAAGAGGACTGGAAGGTAGTTTTCAAGCAATGCAACCAGCGGAAAGTTTGGCCTGGACAAAGGCAAAGTCAAGTGTTACAACTGTAACTTGATGGGCCATTTTGCCAGAGAGTGTAAGGCACCTAAAACAAGTGGTGGCCAAACACAATCCAGACCTAACTACACTGAGAAAGCTCTCCAAAATGAGAAGTCAAAGCAACAGGCTACTGCTGTTGAAGAAGGAGGCTTTGACTGGAGCTTTCAGGTGGAAGATGCTTCTCCAAACCAAGCATTGATGGTAGATCATGATGAAGCCAAGGTATTGGAACATCTCTGTACTCCTGAATGCATTGCAAAAGTCAATAGATACAGGTCCTTTAACTTGGAGATGAGATCTGATCTTGAGTCCTTAAACATTTTAAAATCTGATTTTAAAAGTATGAAAATGATTATAAACTGAAGATAGAGGACCTAGCGAAAACCATTTCAGTTCTAAAACATGAACACACAGATTTTAGGACTTAAATCAAAGATCTCATAACCAAGTTGGCTGAGTGTCAGGCTGAGCTTGTGATCAGCAAAGCCAGAGCAGAAAAGAGTGTTCATGAAGAAGTGACCTTTAAGAACATGATATCCTCATCCCTACACAACAAGGTGTGATATCAAAACAGGCAGGGACTAGGATCAAATGAGATAGCTCCTTCACACACAATCTTTTTTGTAAGACCTCCTAGGTGTGGAACTTGTGAAGATGAGCTTCCTCTCATAGATTCATAAGTGAAAAGGATGAAGAAGAGATAGTGAAGAATTCCTCTGTGAAGATTGAAGAGGAGGGTTCTAAGAAGGGCCATTATCCTTTTGAGGAGAAGAAGAAGACTGTGATGTCTAAGTCCATGACAGAGAACTTGATCAAAAAGAGCAAAAGAAAAGCAAGAACGCTCAAGAGATCAAGGCTACTTTTGACTCTAAGTAGAAACAAGTTTTCATCTCTGTAGGATTTGAAGTAGTAAGGACTGAAGACATCAACCAATACTCTTCTGCTAAGAGTTCTAGTTCTTGTTCAAATCATTCAGTAGCAAGAAGAAGCCTGATCTGCTGTGTATCACTGCTGCACAGCTTGGACCATCAAACTCCAAGGACAGTTCCTAGCCTAAAAGGGCTGTCTCAGCATTTGCAAAGATGAAGCTGGAGAAGGGATGTGACCAAAGATAGTCTTGTTCCCAGCAGAAGACTCTTGTGAAGAAGAAAATAGTGTGTGTCATGTGTGAAAGTACCACTCACATTGCTAAGGATTGTCCATACAATCCTAAAGGTACTGTCCATATCACCAATACAAAGACTTCAAAGAGTTCCATGAAAATTCAAGCTTCGGAAGAAAAATCTGTTTCCTTTGGAAGCTCCAAATCAAAGAAGAAGGCAAGTGGAGAATTGCCCTTGGAAGAGAAGTTGGTATCGGAAGAAAGGAGTTCTTCCAAAGCACTGAAGTCTGCTGCAATGTCTGCAGAATCTTCCGAAGGTTCAGTCATCAAAGCTTTTGAAGTTCTAAAAGCTTCTGAAGTTTTGAAGGTCAAGTCCAAGACTCCAAAGGTGGTGTGGAAGTCTAAGAAAGACCAAGTGATTGAGAATTCTCCATCAACAATAGGTAAAGATCCTCTTAGCACAACCATAGGATCTATTACTGTTGCATTACCTTCTGTTTCTAAGCCCAAGACAAGCAAGGCTAAGGTTTCCAAATATAACTAATCCTTTTCTTTGTGCAGGGACAACTCAAGACAAACAAGAATGTCTGGATCATTGATAGTGGCTGTTCTAGGAACATGACAGGCAATAGGTCACTACTCCAGAATTTTGAGAGGATTGATGGAGGACCAGTTGCTTTTGGAGGAGATGAAGGTGCTTACATTTCAGGAAGGGGCATGGTCACAAATGGTAAGCTCAGCATTGAAAAGGTAAACATTGTCAAAGAGCTCAGGTGCAATCTTCTAAGTGTATCCTAATTTTGTGATCAGAGTCATAACATGCTCTTTACTGAGCACGAGTGCATTCTTCTCAAGCCTGGTGTGGTCATTCCTCATGAGCATATCCTGCTTAGAGCCCCTACGAAACGGAACATGTACAAGATGGATTTACAAAAAACATCTCCCTCTAGAGAAGTTTTATGCTTTCTGTCTAAAGCCAATAGTGATGAGTCTTTCCTGTGGCATAAAAGAATGTGCCACGTAAACTTTAAGAACATGAATAAATTAATTAAGAATGATTGGTAACTGGAATATCAAAGAAAGAGTTTACAAGTGATGATCATTGTATTGCATGCCTGAAAGGGAAACAACATAAGGTATCTCACAAGCCTAAGGAAAAAAACTCCATCACTACACCCCTGCACTTTTTACATATGGTTCTTTTTGGCCCCACCAGTGTAATGAGTCTAGGAAGGACCTCTTATTGTTTAGTGATCACAGATGACTTTACAAGATTCATTTGGGTCTTTTTCCTTAGAACTAAGGATGAGACTCCTGAGATTCTAAAGAATTTCATCTTAAAGATTAAGAATCAATCTTATCACAAGGTCAATATCATAAGATGTGATCAAGGAACTGAATTTAAGAACCAAATCCTTGATACATTTTCTGATGAAAAGGGTATTACAACACAATACAGTGCTCCCAGGACTCCTCAGTAGAATGGTGTTGCTGAGAGGAGAAACAGGACAGTGATTGAAGCTGCAAGAACCATGTTGTCTAACTCTAAGCTGCCCATCACCTTCTTGGTAGAGGTAGTCAACACTGCCTGCTATGTGCAGAATAGAGTTTTAGTGGTCAAGACTCATGGCAAGACTCCTTATGAAATTGGCACAAGAGGAAATCTTTCATTGGTTTTCTCAGGTCATTTGGATGTCCTTGCACCATCTTGAATACCAAAGATCAAATTTCCAAATTTGCTAAGAAATCAGATGATGGACACTTTATTGGATACTCTTCTCAAGCTAAGGCTTATATAGTATACAATATCATAACCAAAATTGTTGAGGAGTCAGCCAATGTGACTTTCAATGAACACACACCTTGTGTGGTTGGTTCTCGTCCTGATTGGCTATTTGATCTTGATTTAGTTACCAACTGTTTTAACAAATCTTGTGAGAATGTTTCAGGATCTGCAAAAAATCTAAATATAGGTGATCCTGATCCAAGATTTAAGCTGAGAAGATCTTCAAGTCACATATCTTCCTCTCTAGTTGGAACTACTTCTACAAATGAGGTGTCTATCAGCACTACAATGACAAACTTAGCTGATGTATCTTGGGTGCCTTCAAATTCCAGCTCAGAGGCTCCACAACTAGATAAGTATACCGTAATTATGGAAAACAACAATGGTTGTGGTGACAGTGATCAAGAATGTCTTAATGCTACTAACAACACCATAGTTGACAACATCAATGATGCCACACACTGCTTGGATCAAGTTTCTCTTGATAAGTGTGCTGATGTGGTGGGAGAAACATCCATGCCAGATCTAATTCTCTAATTTAGATCTTTCTTAGCAACTTGCTGTGATCCCTCAGCTTAGGATCCACAAGTCTCACCCTACCACAAACATCATTGGAGATGTTGTCATAGGAGTAAGAACAAGAGGACAAACCCATGAAGCAAATGTTTGTCTTCACTCTTGTTTCTTATCCTAGATAGAGCCAAGTAAAGTTGAGGCTATGCAACAAGAGCTGCTTTAATTCAAAAGGTAGAAAGTTTGGAACCTTTATCCACTTCCTCATGGGAAGACTACCATTGGAACCAAATGGGTATTTAGGAATAAGAAGGATGATAGAGGCATTATCATTAAGAACAAAGCTAGACTAGTTGTTTAAGGGTACACACATGAAGAAGGGATTGACTACACTGATGTCTTTGCTCCAGTATCAAGACTGGAAGTTGTTAGGATATTCCTGCCATTTGCTGCAACCAAGAACTTCAAGGTCTTTCAGCTTGATGTAAAATGTGCCTTTCTGTATCGAGTGATTAATGAGGAGGTATATGTCAAAGAGCCACCTGGTTTTGTAGATCCTGATCATCCTGATTATGTCTGCAAGCTTGACAAAGCTCTTTATGGGCTGCATCAGGCACCCAGGAAGTGGTATGAGATACTGTCTGAGTATCTTTGCAAACATGGATACAAGAGAGGTATCGTAGATGGAACTCTCTTCATCAAAGGACAAGGAAATGACATTCTGCTAGTTCAAGTGTATGTGGATGACATCATCTTTGGTTCAACTAATCCAAAGCTCTGCATAGATTTTGAGAAACTGATGAAAGATAGATTTGAAATGAGTGCCATGAGAGAACTCAATTTCTTTTTGTGAATTCAAGTGAAGCAAGTTGAAGATGACATTTTCATAAGCCAGTCAAAGTATGTTCTAGACATACTCAAGAGATTCAACATGACTGATTGTAAGATTTCTAAGACACCCGTAGCTAGAAACCACTCCCTTGGACCTGATCTTGTGGGGGAGTGTGTAGATGAACACTTATACAGGGCTATGATTGGGTGTCTTATGTATCTTACTGCTAGCAGGCCTGATATTATGTTTGCTACATGCATTTGTGCAAGATATCAAGTCAAACCTAAGATGTCTCACCTCATCACTGTCAAGAGGATTCTTAGATACCTCAAAGGTGCCTCAACACTTGGTTTATGGTACCCAAAGAATCCTAAATTCAATCTGTATGCTTATACAAATAGTGATTATGGTGGTTGCAACATGACTGCAAAGTCTACATCTGGGGGATGTCAGTTTCTTGGTGGAAGGGTTGTCTCATAGCAATGCAAGAAACAATCCTGTGTCTCTGCATCAACTTCTGAAGCTGAATACATTGCTGCTGCAAGCTGCTGTGCTCAAGTGCTATGGATTCAGAATCAGATGCTGGACTATGGGTTAAAATTCAAGGAGACTCCCATTCACATAGACAACAACAGTGCTATTTCAATCACAGAGAATCCTGTGTAGCACTCAAGGACCAAACACATCAATATCATGTATCATTTAATAAGAGATAACATGAAAAGGGATTAATTAAACTAGTCAAAGTTCACACAAATAAATAATATGCTGATCTGTTTACAAATGCTTTTGATGGACAGAGATTTAAATATCTAATATTAGCTATTGGGATGATCAACTTTGAGTAAGTTTTTCTTAAAACTAATTCTTATCATTTCTTAAAATATGTGTGTCCTAAGTTGTCTAGTTCATCACTTTCATAAGCTCATGTTTTCTCTGGATATAATTATATTTTTTTAAGACTTTCCTTAGATTTTTGAGAATTTTTGATCCTTCGGAAGTTATGCTTTTAATTTCGGAAGCAAATCATGCCTTCTAAACAAATAACTGTCTAAGAAATTTACCTTTTGTTAGGATCAGTGATCTATGTTTGATTGATTGAAGAGTATTGCAGCGGAATTCAAACAATGAATTAGTCGATTCACAAGAACAAAACGATATTCAATGAAGAACAAAGACGGTTATAGAGAGAGAGAATATCTGCAAATATATTTCATTCAATATTCGCTTTCGTGGTAACAGAATGTCACAATTATGATTAGGTCAACACCTCTTATATAAGAGATGTGACGTCTGCTGATGTCACTTGATAGTGACATCTAACAGATTTATTTCAACTGAAACACAACTACTGAAGATGTCAAAACAGCTGACATCTTCTTACAAAATATGCTAAGTGTTATCAGTTGTTACAACTACTGAGAAATATAAAACTACTGAAACTACAACGACTGAAGAACAAGCTCTTCAGTCGTTTTACAAAACTACTGAAACTAGAAATATAAAACTACTGATATCACAACTACTGAAGAAGTACTCTTCAGTAGTTGTGACAAACTACTGAAGAAGTACTCTTCAGTAGTTGTGACAAACTACTGAGGCTTCAGTACTTGATCTTCAGACTTTGACCTTCAGATGTTTCATCAGCTGATGACTTCAGTAGATATCATCAGCTGATGTCTTCAGTCTTTGTCTTCAGACTTTGTACATCAGTTGTTGATCTTCAGCACTTGTAAACTCTTCAGCTGTTGTACTTCAGTACTTTGGTCTTTCAGCTTCAGCACTTGTATTCTTTAGCTGTTCAGCTTCAGTACTTGTGTTCTTTAGCTGTTCAGCTTCAGTGCTTGTGTTCTTCAGCTGTTGTACTTCAGCACTTTAGTTGTTCAGCTGTTGAAGTCTTCAGTACTTGATCTTCAGCTGTTGAAGTCTTCAGCACTTGATCTTCAGCTGTTGAAGTCTTCAGCACTTGTCAAACTGCTGATGAAGCTTTCAGCAGTTGTTGTGATACCATGTGGGACTTAGAGGTTTTCTGATCTTGGCTCATTGGTTCTTTTGGTCCAACACCTTTGGAAGAGGTCTTTAATCTATCTTTCGAAGCTTAAATACTTGTTTCAGACACTTATTCATTTTAAGGACTATTTTCTTCCGAGGCAAAATTAACTCTCAGAAGCTTTGTGTTTTATATACAAAGAAATCAAGTTTTAATTTCTCTTTCGAAGCAAAATTTTCAAACTCTCAGGAAACTCTTCCGAAGTCATTCTATCTTCGGAAGCTTTTTAAATTAAAACTTCCGAAAATAATTTACCTTCGAAAGCTTTTTGATCTCCAAGAAAACTACTTTTTGAGCAAAAGTAAACTACTTTTTCAGTGGTGGGACCGACATCCGGATTTCAAAGTTTATCCTCTTTCATTAAACTGTATCTGAAATCCCTCTCACATATAAACCCAACGATTCCCCCTCTTTCTATCATCTGTTCTTCCTCCATACCTAAAACCCAAATTCTCTCTGAAATTTCTTTCTACATTCTTCTTCATCTTTAAACTACCTCATAATGGCCAATCTCGCTCACAGAAATGATCCCAACTTTACCATGCAGCTACACAAATTCTCTCTGAAATTTCTTTCCCCCTTCTTTCTTCCTTCTTTCTTCATCTTTAAACTACCTCCATACCTAAAACCCAAATTCTCTCTGAGATTCTTACTCCATGTGGTCATCCACAGCTTGTCAAACAAGCATGGTGGATGGGACCAGATTCCTAAGGATCTCTCCTTCATCATTCATAGAATGGTTGAAGGGGTCAAGTTTAGGTATTCTCAGTTTGTTTATACCAACTTGCTTGCTAACTTAGACTCCTTAGAATATTACATGTTTCCTAGATATGTCCAGTACATTCTTAACTGTGAACTGGGTTCACAATTAAGGGAAATAGGTAACATTCTTAATTGGGACAGATGAAGCCTGGCATCTTTAAAATACTGAGAAAGCCCACTGTTGGTTTCTCTGGGGTAGAAACAACCCTAGTCCCAAAAATGTTAGAGCTCATTGCTCAAGGTGACAACCTAGCAACACAAGCTAGTGTTGAACCCACACGTACTGTTTCCCTAACACCTCAACAGCCTCAAATTACCCTCACTTACCAAAGAAAATCCAAACGAACCCCTGTTCAGACTATTCATTCTGTGGAGGTCCCCATACACTCACCGTTACAGGTAGAAGTAGACACTAGAGATCCCACTTCTCCTAAGGAGTAAACCACTCCCATCTCTTCAAGGATCAGTGTTGAGGTTCCTCATGCTTAGCCTGATGAGCTCATTAGCCCAACTGGCTTAAGCCAGCACTCTGAGTCTCAACACTCAAGTGATCAAGCTTTAGGGGACAGTTACCATCCCCAGCCTATAGATCTCAACCAACCAATTCCCAACCTTGATTTCTATACTGATGAAGATCTAGGTTTCAGTGAGTACCATGATTCTCTCTTCTTTTCCCCTACTCAAAGAGAGATGAGTGCTTTTGAGGCTCCTATTTCTAGCCCCCATCAGTCACCTACAATTGAGGTGGACACTTCTGAACCTGTTCAGGATGTCCATATGGAAGAGGCTCTCACTTCTGAAAGTGATTACATCATTAAGACCTCAACCATGGCAACTCAGCCTACTGTCATCTCAACTGAGACTGCTAGTGAGCAGAGGAAATCCAACAGCCAAGAACCTGAAGCTGGTGGTGAGAGAGAGGACTTTGGTCTAATCATCTCATCCCCATATGATTCTTCTGATGAAGATAAGGGGAATCTAATACTAAAGGTGCATAGTCTGGCTAAAACATACACTTATTTAGTCTCAAAGGTCAGTCGCCTTGAATCTCAGGTGACTATCTTACATAACAGGATCAATGATCAGCAACTTGAGATTTCATATCTTAAGGAAAAACTAGCTGGGAGACCCTTAAGAAGAGCTCAACCAGGAACACAAGAACCTGTGGATGTGATTGACCTATCTTCCGGCTCACCTATGCAAGTGGGTGATGCTACCAAAAAGGGGGAGAAAGTCATTACAACCATAGAACCTAGGAGTTTTTTAGAGAGAGTGGACATTGAGGACTCACCATCCTCACTTGCAAATGTGCATCCTCAGCAACCTCCTTAATTTCACATTGATGTGGACTAAACAGACTCCTTCATATAGAGTCAGTTTGAGGATGAGATACCAAGGGCTATGCCATCTTCACCATATTCTAATCACATCATTGGGTGGATGTATGACAGCAACAAGAAAGCCCTAATCATCATAAGAGTTCAAGGGTAGCATGAAGTCTTAAATTTTTAGACTTTGAACTACTATGAAGGACTGGATCTAGTCAACATGCCACTTGTCAATCCAAGCAAATCAAGAAAAGCTGACAGGCTGGCTCAAAGAATACAAGATAGGATCATTGTAGAGTTTAGCTTCAGAAGGAGACTCAAGCAATCAAGCAATGCCATCGGTCAACTAGATATTGAAGCAGACCCTAAGATTAGTTTTATAGGGGAAACCTTGACTGAGGCCTAGTGGCAGAACCTGAGAGCCCTGTCTCATCATCATCAACTATGGCAGAGATTCACACTCCTTTTGAGACACCTGCTGGTGAAGGTGCTTCTCAACCTCTCTCTGGCCAGAGCATAGAAGCTGCATCAAGCAATAAAGGAACAAGCTCTCTCCATCCTGAGTCACAAAGGTCTGTGAGTGACAAAGGGAAAAGAAAGATGACATCTGAGGAGATTGAGGAGGAGAGAGAGAGAGAGAGAGAGGAAAAGGAGGCTGAGGGGAGAAAGTTCCTCTTATGAGTCTATAAGACTCATGGAGTCTGCTATCAGGGCTGCCCCCAGACAAGGAACTATGACATGGACAATGTCATCTCTCTCCCCTTAGAAGAGCTAAATGAATTGGTTGACCTGGAAAGGTCAAGGGAGAAGAAGGAGGAAGAAGATGCAGAGCTTCTTGTAAAAATCAAAGAAGAGAAAATATAGAAAATATTGTACAAACATGTACCTACCCTCTCCCCAGTTCAAGAAAGTCCTACATAAGAGGATGTGGTTCAATAAGAACCTCAAGTTGATAAAGAAGAAGATAGAATCAGTATGATTAACTACTTGAGTGCCATAGGTCTCTCTATCAGGAAGAAGCACTTCTTCCCTTGTCTTATGACTATGTTGAGTTTGAGTATCTCAAACAATTCAAACTTGAGATAGTCAGAGAAAGAAGGACAACCAAAAAGAAGTTGAGGGAAGAAGCTGCTAAGTCAAGAGTCATCATCCATAAAAGCATGAAGAAATCTACTGATAGGCAGAGGATGATAAGCTTCTTAAAGCTGTATGGATTCTCCGGAAGGAGACTTGGCCCCATGTCTCTATCCACTATGGATGAGCATATCAGGGTGATGAAGGAGAAGATAAAAAGTGGAGAGCTCATTGATTTACACTCCCCTCCAAGTCAAACCCCACCTGAAGTGGAGGTTAAGGTTGAACAACCAAAGACAACATAACTTGGACCTCCTGGTGAACCTCAGCAAGCTTCATCTTCTGATCCACAGCAGGGTCAACCTTTCTCTCCTTTTGAGCCTGAGAGAGAGGAAGTCCTAAATGAGAAAGAAAATGAAGATCAATCTGGTACTGTAGGCCAGTCTTCTTAGTTAAAACCTTTAAAGAGAATGAAGAGGATGGCTTCTAAACCAAAGCCAAAGAAGTAGAAGAGTGCACCCTCTTCTAAACCCCAGGATGAGTCAGAACATCCTGAGGATGTGCAACCAGAGGATGCTCTTTCAACTCCAATTTCAGTAGCTCCTCTAGCATCAGGAAGACCCATCTTGTCCTGGACATACACCACAAATCCCGAAAGATGGCATGTCATTAGAGAACAAGGCACTGAAGACATCTACACTTGGCAAGATATGTTTCAGTTGCCTTTGCATGATCTCTTTGATATGAGAAGACATTTTGATAGTTTGAAGGATCCTGATCATCTTATGAAGAAAGGGTTGGTTATCATTCTAATGAGAACTGTTGATATCTGAAGTCTACTAAGTGTGTTGGTAGCATCAGCCTAGGGGGAGTTTGTAGAGACTAATGAAAAGGCTGATGCAACTCAAACATCCAAGGTCTATCCTGCATGCTGCACAAGTGCATTAAAGAAGAATGCTTAGGAAGTTTCACACATGCAACTGAAAAGAATTCTAAGTGTGAAATCTTCCAAAGCCAAGACCAATATCTTTCGAAGCCAAAGATGAAGTCTTTCAAAGCCTTAGAGACAAAGTCTTCCGAAGCTTCAACTAATGAAGACAGATTTCTTCCGAGGACTTTTGACACATGCTTTATCTGATGTACATTTCCATAAAGCTGGACATCTTTCCACTGCATCTCTGTAATGTCACCAACTTACATGAGTTGGTGAAAAGGTCCATGCTTTTGGTAACTGTACATTGAGGTCTTGAGTCTGTAACTTTCTACTTCATGTACTTTATCCTTTTTCTAATAGATAAGGATGTGAGCTATGGCATGTCATAGTCACTTGTCAAAAGGCAATCTACCTTTTGACTCTACAATTGATTTTGTTTGTGTCTAGCCAATTGTATCCAGCTGGCTTTCAAAGTATAGACGGCTATAAAATGTAGTATAAGTATCTCATGTTCTTGTATCTTTCCAATATGCTTTGTAACACTTGTAATAGAACATAGAGAAAGCAATATACTGCATTCTTGAAAACCATACACTATTGTTCTTTTGTTCTGTCTCTTATATTACTTGTGTTCTTAGTGTCTCGTTTGTGGTTAATCCAGTTTACTGTCTCTTAAGTTTGGTTGATCTCCTCTTTGTTGTGTTGTGTTGTAAGTGACCCCCTTCACTGGTCCTGCAGACCCAAACCAATACGAGAGGATATTCGACAAAGTTAATGGAAGCATACAAGATGTACCTGTGGTTCACTACGGAAGAACAAGACGGCTCCACGGCGGTTGCTTGGTTGCGACAAGAAAGCTCAGCGAGGGGTCGAGCAGATCGTGATGGCAGTTGTGTGATTAGGGTTGCGATAAACGTCGATGGTTTCTTTCTTTTACTTGACAATTTATATACCCATTTTACACTTTAGCCCCTCTACTTCTAATTAGTTATTCCCTTTAGTTTGCTTAATTTACAATTTGAACCCTAAACTTTAATTATTGTTATAATAATAAAAATAATAATAATGATAATGATAATAGTAATAATAATAGTAATAATAATAATAATAATAATAATAATAATAATATTAATTACATCAATTAATACTTAAAATTTTTTTTTGTTAATTATCATTTGTATGATATTTGTCTAAGTCGTCATATCAAAATATTAGGGTTAACACGTAAAGTAGATATGGCAATATTCGATTTGAGAATGAGTTAATTACACAAGAATAATAAATGCATGAGAATAGTTAACGAGCTTCAAGTCAATTGACGGACCTGATAGTGATGGATGTCACAATATAAAGATCCCTTGAGTTTTATAGCACACAATTGTTGAGGTGATAATTAAATGCTTCAAGAATTTTTAGTCCTTTGGATTTTTATGTAGATGCCATTTTTAAGGGTCCCATAGAAATATCCAATGACAACATCCATAAATCTCATATAAAGACTTTGAAGATTGTGAGGGTAATTAGATATCTAAATGTTATCGCATCCACTACAAAAGAATACATTTCCTTATAATTGTAAAGCCTTGTTTCCAAACAACCTCATAGTGGTTTCATAGACATAATCATAATTTTTAAACTGGAAATTGCATTAAAATAGGAAGCGAAAACATAAATTTTAATCAACACACAAGTCATTTTCAATTAAAATATTAGATCATATGGTATCATTGTTCAAACACTGATAACATAAATAAACTTTTAAATGGGATTCTAGACTTTAATAACTTAGTTGTACTTAGATTTACCTGAAATACATACTAAACATCAGCGTTGTTAAATGAGTTGTAAATTTGATTTAGAACTTTAGGTCATTTGTACTTTATAACCTTTTATT
The DNA here is from genome assembly GCA_025506515.1 of Flaveria trinervia. Classification (NCBI taxonomy): domain Eukaryota; kingdom Viridiplantae; phylum Streptophyta; class Magnoliopsida; order Asterales; family Asteraceae; genus Flaveria; species Flaveria trinervia. Next base: position 67,192,331 of record CM046445.1, on the reverse strand, counting down.
AGTAACCATATTGAAACATATCATTTAGTGTCATATATGTAATACTCTGAAATTTCCAAAGAAAAGAAAGAACACAAAGTTCTTGCTTGGAGGGGGGGGGTTCTCTTGTGGTAAGATAGTTGTTGCGCGAGAACCCAGGTGATAAGTCTAGGGACTCTACAAATAGATCACCTATATGCCTCCACTTTCATATGAAAACTCCTACTGCTAGAGAGAGAAAGACGAGAAGTTAGAGTGAGAGAGAAAATATTTGAGGTGTTTAAGGTATGTAGCTCGTGCATTTGGGGCTATTATGCATACTACTTTGCTTGTTAATGGTTATGATGATGTTTTTTATGAAGATAGTTATGTTATGTTAGCTTTAGACATGCTTAAGTTGATGTTAGGCGGGAATGAAAAGTCCTCGCATGAGTTAAGTAGTTTAGGCGGTAAAGGTTTCAAATTAGAATGATTCTCGCACAACTGGCAAGTTCTCATGCGAGAAGTAAATTTATGCGTAGGGATAACTTGGGGTGTAAGGGTTTGACTTTGGTAATGTTCTCGCGTGAAAGGTATGTTCTCGCATGAAAGGTATGTTCTCGCGCAAGGTGTATGTTCTCAAATATGGTTGAGTTCTCATGCGACTCTGTATGTGTTATGTGTTATCTTTGCATGTTTTAACCATTTCCAAAATGATAAAGTTTTATGATGAATCTTTTCTTGGTATGCTATGTACTATTATAAGTAAAGTATTATGTAATAAAAGTGAAAGATAATGATAATGAAAAGTGAAATGTAATGAATGAACGAAAGTCTTGCAAGTAAAATGTATAGAGGCTTAAAACCCAAAAAGAGGTTGTTAGATCAATTGTGTGCGGTTTAGCTAGCCTGAGGATGCACACAGGGGTCAAATCCTTGAGATTGACCATGTATGAATGGAGTTTCATGACTCAATAAGAGATCGTTAGCTTAACTGTGTGCAGCTTAGCTAGACCATGAAGATGCACACATGGGTCTAATCCTTAAGATTAACTATGTATCAATGGAGGTTCACCACTCAATGAGGGGTCGTTAACTCAACTGTGGGAGGCTTAATAGCCCGTGATGATTCTCATAGGAGTTTGATCCTTGTCGAGAGGCCTTGAGATTGTGATCAGTCTTATAACTTATGTTAAGGGCCAAGCATATGATGCTAATTCGTTACAGTGAAAGATAATGAATGAATGAAACGTCGATGAAAGATAACAAAATGAACATATTGATATTTACGTGTTGATGATGTTCACGTATAAAGGCAATGCTCTAATGAATGTAAAGTAATTTATTTATAAAACTAGAACTCACTCAGCGTTGCTGACTTTGTATGCATAATAATTAGCAGGTCATTGATGATGCTGAGTAGATGAATGAATGGATGTGGAAGCTACTAGGATAGTTCAAGTCTAGCATCTATAATTTTAGAAATGATATGCATATTAATACACTTTTGATGTTAAACGAAATGACACGATGTTTAGGACAAAGTATTATTTACACTTTTATGTTTTTAAAAACCCTAATTTATTGATTAACCAAAATTATCATTTTGTAAAAATTTATAAATATTATAGATTTTGTAAAGCTTGTAATTTAATTTTTTATGTTAATAAATGATTAAAATCTCATAAATTCTAATAAAACCATATAAACTTATTGTAATTTATTTTAATTATAAAGTTACATTAATTTGAATAAATGAAAAATTCATGTAATTAAGCATGATTTACTAATTGATTAAATACTAAAAGTTTATCACAAGAATTACCCAAACGGTTTAAGGTTTAAATTACAAATTGGTTAAATGTTATAGTCTCTCATACTTTAGAAAATTTTGGGAACGAGGTGGCTGCTGTGAAGAGATGAAGGTACTTGGATTTAAATTGGTCTTCACATTCCCAAGTGAACTTCAGGCCATGTTTAGACTCCTAACGAAGGTTGACTATCGGTATTCGACTATGCATGGAATAATCAATTTGAACTTAATTGAATAAGATGTGGAGATTTATATAAGCAATTCACTAGACATGACATGTGAAATGCTAGATGAACATTGTTGAGTTCTTGGGGGCGATTCAAGATTGTAAGGCACTTTCCCAAAATGGTTAACTACTTTTAATGGACCCATATAAAAAGGTGCTAGATTTCACATCTTTGTAAATCAAATCACCCCCTTCCAAGGTGATACCTTTAGAAGTACAAGATCACCAACATTGTATTCCATAGTTTTCATCCTTTATCAACATATACTTTTGATGATCTCTAGCAATAAGCAAATTATCACAAATATTATGAATCTTGTTAGTAAATTCTTGAATCAAATTGGACCGGTGATTTATGCTTCACCAATATTGGACCAACAGATGGGAGATCGATACTTATGACCATACAAAGCTTCAAATGGTGTTATCTTGATGTGTGTGTGATAATTGTTATTGTACAAGAATTCTATCAATGGTAGATAAGAATCCTAAGAGCCATGGAAATCAATGAGACAAGCTCGAAGCATATCATCGAGAGCTCGTATCATTCTATCTATTTGACTATCTGTTCGAGGATGATAAGTTATGTTGAGGTTGAGTTCAATTACCAAAGATGTTTAAAGACTTCCCAAGAAATAGAGATGAATCGACCATCCTGTTCAGAGATGATGCTTAGAGGCACACCATGACGACTACTATTTCATTGATGTAGATAAAAGCCAATCTCTCAACTTGATAATCCTCACAAATTGGTTTGAAATGTGCTAATTTAATCTATCCGATCAAACGATGACCCCAAATGTTATCATCATCACGGGAAGTACAAGGCAATTTGGTAATGAAGTCCATGGACAAGTTTTTCCACTCCCATATGAAAAGCTCAGGTTGAACAAGTAATCCAGAGGGATGTTGATGTTTGTCTTTGAAATTTTAAATGGTGTAGAGATTTAAAGAAACTATAAGAGTTTATCTTATAGGTTGATGCTAACCAAAGATCTCAAAGGAAGTTACTTTGCAAGCTTTAAGATTGTACAAAGGAAAATACCTAAGTATCAAATCTTCTGAAGCCAAAGATAGAAAGCTTTTGAAGCTAAAAGTAAAGTCTTTTGAAGCTTAAAGACAAAGTCTTTCAAAGCTTGAAGACTAAAATCTTTCAAAGACTCAAAAGCCATATGTCTACTAACACACTTTTGACAAAAGCTGACCACCTTTCCACTGCCAGCTCTAAGACTTACCAACTTATATAACTTGGTGATTAACTCCTTACTTTATTCAACTTTACATAATGGTGTCTTTGACTATAACTTTCTACTTTAGTACTTTTATCTTTATTGTAATATAACAGGATGTTAGCTATGGCATGTCATAGTCACATGTCAAAAAGCAATCTGCCATTTGAATTTACACTGATCTTGTTCTCTAGATTAGTGTCCAGATGGCCTTCAAAGAATGGCTGGCTATAGGATGTAGTATCTCATTATATCAAACTTTGAACAAAGCCTTGTAACGATTGTAAAACACTTGAGAGCAATATACATCATCCTTGAAAACCAATCTTTGTTCTGAGTGTTCTTATTTTTTGTTTTGTTATCTCTTTGCATGGTTCCCTATTTGATCAAGCAAGTGTGTTATCTCCTAGTATGAGATTATTTTTAAACAATCACTAATGGTCCTGCATTTTGTATCAGAGCACTTCAGGCTCTTGATTGCAAGATCTCACCATCTTGAATCACTCTTCACTTTCACATACACTTACCTGCTAAAAGGACAGCTCTCCCTAAATCTGATATGGAAACCAACACATGACTAATTCTCCACTTATCACTCCTGATGACTTTGACACTTGGTGCATAAGGATGGAAGGCTTCTTCAAGTCTCAAGATAGCAGGATGTGGAGATCTGTAGTATCTAACCTTACAACCTAAGTACTACTTCAGCAACTGCTGGAGGTTGGATGATACCCAATGAAGTTAATGATTATTCTAATGAAGACTAGAAGAAAATATATCTTGATTAGAAATCTATGACCACTCTTCCATCTGCTCTTCCTAACTCCATCTACAGAGCCTTCAAGAACTACAAGACTACAAAAGAACTCTGGGATGCACTGAAGCTGATGGATGAATGATACGTGGAAGCTAAACAGAACAAGAAAGACATCATGAACGAGCATTTTGAAAACTTCACCTTCAAGATAGGTTAAACTATGACTCAGTAATACTTTAGGTATGTTAAGATTGTAGATACTCTGATGGATGTTGGTGTCAAACTTAAGAATAGGGATATAGGGAGGAAGTTTATGTCTCTCTTCCAAGAGAATGGAAACACTATTGTGTGGCTATCAAGAGAACTAAGAACCTTGCTACCCTCACTCTTATTGAGCTGTATGGTATCTTGAGTGGTTACTAAATGAAGATAAACATGCAAAATCCTTCTCACATCTCATCCAGTACCCAAAAGAGTTCAGCCCTTCATGTGATTTAAATGGATAGCAAACAACCATAACATCATCTCATTTGTTACCCTGAAAACTCACTAAAGGGTCCTTTAATCACCTTCCCAAATAAACCAAGAGAGAGCTACACTCAAGAAAGTCCATTCAAGGAGCATAACTCTTTTCAGGCCTTTATATCTTCAGATGAAAGTTCTGCCAACTTTCTTTTCGCCTTTGAAGACCTAAACTACATCCATTCAAATGATCTGGAGTACATGAAGATAGTCCAGTAAATGGCTCTTTTCCCTTATAAGTCCAAGAAGTTCTACAAGAGGATATGTAGGAAGTTTCCAAGCAATGTGTGTAGTGGAAAGTTTGTGCTAGACAAAAGCAAAGTAAAATGTTACAATTGTAACCAAATGGGGCACTTTGCTAGGGAGTGTAAGTCACCAAGAACAATTGGTTTTCCAAACATAGTCTAGGCCAAACTAGACTAATGCAACTCCAAGAACTAAGAAGCCTAACCAACCAAAGCAGCAAGCTGCAGTTGCTATTGAAGAAGGTGGCTTTTACTAGAGCTTTTGGTAGAAAATGTCTCCCAAAACCAAGACCTAATGGAAGACCATGATGAATAGAATGTATTGGTACATCTTTTCTCTCCTAAATGCATTGCTAAAGTTAACATGTACATGTCCTTCAACATAGAAGTAAGATATGATCTTGAGTCCTTAAACATTTTAAAAGGTTATTTTAAAAGAGTAGAAAGCGACTATAAGCTTAGAATAGAAGACTTAAAGAAAACCATTTCTATTCTAAAGGATGATTATACAAACTACAGGACTTAGATCAAAGATGTTGTTAGTAAGTTAACTAAATGCCAGGCTGATAGCAAAGTTGTTAGGGTTCAACAATGGACTAAACTAAAGCTTACCAAATCATATTACAACCAACTAAAGATCTCATTGTACGAGCTCAGAGACCAAGTTGATTACAACAAAACAAGACAATTTAACATAACAAAGTCAACATCAAGATAATTAGAAAGTCAAAATTAGGTCATGTTGTAATAATAATATAAATAGACCCACTAGTGCATTTTTGCAAGTGTGGTTTTTTTGTGTTTCTCATGGTGTAAATCACCACCTAAGGAGAAATCCTCTCCTTTAGGTGGGTTTGATTTCATCCTCCATCTATGATTCTCATTGTAACTTGTTTATCAATATCAATGAAATCATAACATTGTTATTATTATCCATCTCTTTGTTCTTTGATTCACACACGTCCACCCATTTTAATTTTGATTTCTAGATCTGAACGAGATGAATCCTAAGATCCAAGCTCAATGAATCTGAAATATTGATTTAGCAAAATGAAAAAAAAAATTCAAAACTTCTAAAAAATCACTATTATTTTGAAGGATGACATGATCGAAATATCATCAGAAATCTCCCAGAACACCTCTCTCTAAATCATAGTTTAGAGGAAAGTATCAAGTGGTCACCATCATAGATTGGAATGGGAAACCCAAGACCATTATGGCTTGGGTTCCATATTCTAATTAGTTCTTTTATGCTTGTAGGGTCATCCATATAGGTCCAATAGCTTATGGTACGTGGACAGTGGATGCTCCCAACACATGACTGGAGATCGTTCCCTCCTTCATGACTTCAAGTATATACAAGGAACTACTGTGGCATGCGAAGGAGATTCACAAAGTGGAAGAATTACAGGAAACCTACATTCAACTGAACCTTCTTCATGTGTAGAAAGAAAAGATTATTTTCCATTGATTCCTCCTACCTCTACTGAGCAACTGAATGAAGATGTCCCACTCCAAGCTGATCCAGTCAGACAATCATCTCAAAATCAAAGTGTTTCAACTGAAGCTGATCCCAGCTTGTTACCATCACATTCAGAAGACCTATCAACTAAGATCAGAGATCAAAAGCAAGCTACTCCTCAAGTTGAAACAGAAAGAACCCCAAATGATGAAAGCAATCAAAGTGCTGCTAATGCTGAAGCAGTCACTAAAACAAAGTCTGGTTATCTTCATAACTCCCTAATAGTACAAGATGAAGGTGCCTCTCACCATAATAAACTGAATGTCTCCAATCTTGATATAACCATTACTGGTGACACAATTCCAACCACCAGAATACCCAAGAATCATCCAGTAGAATTATTGGTGAACTCAATGAAAGGGTGACAAAAAGCAAGTCGAGTATTGCAAACATCTGTTTGTTCTCATGCTTTCTTTGTCATATAGTACCAAAAAACATCAAAGAGTTTCTTCAAGACAATTGATGGATTGAAGCAATGCAAGAAGAATTGATGCAGTTCAAGAAGCAAGAAGTATGACAACTGGTAGATCTTCCTGAAGGGCAATACCCTATCGGTACCAGATAGTTGTACAGAAACAAAACTGATGATAGAGGGATTGTCATCAGAAAATAAAACGAGATTTCTGGCACAGGGGTATACCCAAGAAGAAGGAATTGAATATGATGAAGTGTTTGCACATGTTGCCGGATTAGAAGCAATAAGAATCTTTCTTGCATATTCAGCATTCATAGAGTTCACTGTTTATCAAATGGATGTGAAAGGTGCTTTCTTGTATGGAAAGATTGCTGAAGAAGTCTATGTGAGTCAACCACCTAGCTTTGAAGATCCTGATTTCCCTCATAGGGTGTACAAGCTTGACAAAGCCTTGTATGGTCTTTATCAAGCTCCAAGAAAGTGGTATGAGACTCTATCATCTTTCTTTCTTGAACATGGATATGAAAGAGGAAAAATTAATCAAACTCTCTTCAGAAAGAGAAAAGGAAGAGACATGTTGCTGGTCCAGATATATGTGGATGGTATCATTTTTGGCTTAACAAACAAATAACTCTGTAAAGACTTTGAAGACCTTATGCATTCAAAATTTCAAATGAGTGCAATGGGGGAACTTAAATTCTTTTTAGGAGTGCAAGTCCAACAAACAACAGATGAAATTTTCATCAATCAATCAAAATATGTGGAAACAATGTTGAAGAAATTCCACTTTGCTCACTGTCAGTCTATCAGAACACCTATTGAAACTAAAGTGAAGATAGGACCTGATCCAGAAGGCAAATTAGTGGATCAGACTCACTAGCGATCTATGATCGGTTCACTTATGTATCCAACAGTCAGTAGGCCTGACATTATGTTTGGTGTTTGTGTGTGTGCCAGATATCAAGCTGATCCTAAGGAATCTCATGTGAATGTTGTCAAGAGGATATTCAGATATCTTAAGGGCAAGCCAGCTCTTGGTTTATGGTATCCAAGAGAAGGAGAATTCAATCTCTATTCCTTCACTAACAATGATTATGGGGGATGTAACTTCAATAGGAAGTGTTAGGACCGTGTACGTACGAAGTACTAATGGATTCTGTGTTAAACCAGATCAAATAGTGCGGAATCCTATTTTATTAGAGATCCAATCAGTGAGAACGATAGCCCGATCGATACAACAACAAACTAAACGTTATGAATGAGTAGGAATCAATTAAGATTGAACTATGAAGTTGGATTGGCTATGCTGGACACTCTGGATGGCTAGGGTTTAAGTATATTCAAAGTATCTCTTAAAGTGTTATGTTTTTCCATGAATTAAGTGGTATTTATAGGTTAGTATTTTTTCATACGACTGAACCATTAGCATGGATCAATCGTGTGACTGACTCATGCAATTGATTCATACGCACGACTGAAGGTTCAGTCGTGTGACTGAGTCAATCTTATGTCTCAATCATACGACTAATCCAGTCTCCTGGTTCAGTCATGCGATTAGTCCATAAGCATGTTACATTCATGCGTATGGTCTATAAGTATAGTCCATTAGCATGAATAATCACTGACTAGGTTAAACACAAGTCTCAATCATTATTGACTTAGAATTGTGAAAAACACCTCAAACCTATATAAAAAGTTCATACATAAGAATCAAAGATAAATAAACATCAAAGCATATATCATACTTTATTACATTATCACATTACACATATGTAAGACATGAAAGAATTTACATTTAAGCATATAAACTAGGAACACATGTATCAACAAACTCCCCCTTAGACCTAGTTTACCCTATTGTCTAACATTCTTCATATGCTCTTGAAACTTCTTGTACTTCTCTTCTCTAGTGACTCCCGCGTATATCTCAAACGCAAAGCAGAGTCATATAACTTATTGGAATTGAAGAGCTTGTATAACATATTGCGTGTCATAGAATAGTGACCACTTGTATAGAGTGTAAACATATTCAGCAGATAAGTTGGTAAGCCACATTGGGTCAAATACCCTGATAGTCTTTATCTTTCCATATTTGTTTAGAACAATGACCACTTCTCCCATCCTCCAATAATAGTACCATCATTTGAAGTGTGGAGTGAAGTCCTGAGGCATCTCCCGTATAGGAATCTTAGACATTATGCGTCGGGGACTCCACTTCAACACTACTTTAGGTCTTCTAAAGATAGGATCAACTTCAGTCTTATGAATAAAACGTTTTGGTTGTTGAAGCTTAAAGTTGACCCATCTGGTGTGGTATTCTTTCTTCAGTGCTGTCTCAAACCGTCCTGACATCTTCCTCGGGTTGGCATACAAAAGATCTAAATTAGCCAATCTATTAAGCTCAAAACCAGGAAGAGTCTTCAAATTATATGGATATTTGAAGTACTCAATCCCTTTCTCTATCTTTACAGCATAAACATTTAAGTCTTCAATATAATCCCACGTAATTATTTTGCCAAACACTTTCTAATGTTTCTTGACTCTGTACAGTTTGGTGTAGGCATTCTACTTTAGAGGTGCGCGCTAGGCTTTCATTTCAGCAAAACTAGCGTCCCATTCAGCTTTCTTAAGATCAACATTAGAATCAGAATCTTGGGCTTGACTTTTATCTTTCTCCTTTTCTTTCTCCATCTTGTTCAACGTATCAAAAGTAGCACTGCCAAAAGTTTCACCCAAATTGGGGATAACATTGCCTTCAGGGTCAGTGTACTCAGGATAGTGATCTGCTGTCACATCCTTAGTCTCTATTTCATCGACATCCTGTAGCTTCTCATCACTTAGAACATTGACTTCGGGAGCATCTTTAATCAGTTCATCTGGATTTAGTTGGAACATGTCAGCTAGCTACTCGTTGGTGAGATCGTGGATGATCTCTCCTTCCTCAGGAGTGTATCTCACAGATCGTCTGACGATCCCTTGCAAATCAAGAATCATAGTGAGTTGAGTCTTGATTTGCTGAAGGGGGATGACATCATATTCATCTGTCTGTTGAGCTTAATTTTTGCCTTGATCAGGTGTCTCTTCAGCTTGAGGAGCTGAGGATGAGGCTCTTTGATCCTGATTTCTCTTGGTGTGCCTCTCCTTTGCTGATGGATTTGAGGCTGATGTAGCACCATCACCTTCTTGCTCATCATCATCATCTTTATCATCTTCTTTACCTTTCCCACTTTGTCCTGCTTCTTCATTATCATCTTCTTCTTCTTCAGATTCATCTTCAGTGAGCTCATCTTCATTATCCTCATCATCACCATCTTTAATCTTTAAAGCTCACCTTTAGATCCCTTCAGCCTTAGCATAATCTTCTTGTTCCTTTTCTCCAGTCCCTCAATCCTTTTCATCGATGCCAACACTAGCTCATTTTGACTCTTTAGTGCATGGTGGGCTCGGCCTAAAGCTCTCTCATACTGTGCATCTTCTCACTGAGCTGATATATTTGCTTGGCTTGAGCTGCATTAATCACCATCAGATGGTTTATCTGAGTAGGTCTCAGATCATCCGTTGTTATCAGCTTTAGCATAATGCGGTTTAGGCTTGCCAACTGTTCCTTTAACCCGACCGTGGTAGAGTAGAGCCATGTGTCATTGGGGATTGGGTGGATGTACGTGCTTGTTGAGTGGTGGTTGTGGTGGTGGATGTGGTGAAGATAGGAGGAGGAATGGGAGTGGATTATGGTGGAATTGTGTTGGGTATTATGGGTGAGGTGGAGGTAGGTGCATGAGTGTGGTGGTAGTGTCAGTGGCTATAGGAGTGAGAGTGGGTGTTATGATGGTAGTGTCTATGGCAGTGGTGGTGGCAGTGGTAGTGGTGGTGGCTGTAGTAGTGGTGGTGGCTGTAGTGATTAGGGTGATTCTTTGCCTCGTGCTCCTTTTGACGTGGGGTTGGGCCATCCTTTTCTTCCTTGAGCCTTTAGCAATATGGGCTCCCCTTGAACTGATAGGCTAGTTAGGTGTGTACGTGGGATCAGTGACCTCAGGATCATCACCTGTAGTACCAGCTAGGCGTCCAACAACCTCGTCTTTCCCTTTCATGGTAGCCATAACCCTGCTACCGACTTCCCTGACTAGAGGCTTATCATCAGATTCTTCCTCTTCATCGAGCATGAAGTTTTGGTGGAATGCAACCTTCTTGGATCCACTTGTAGCATCAAAGGTACCTTCTGGAGATGTTGGATATATAATAGAAGGGCCAATGGCCCTTGATTGACTTGGACCAGCATCTCCACCACCTTGACTGTCATCAACATCGTCATCATCGTCGTTGTCTTCATCGGTGGGTACCACAATAGGCTCAACATGGGAATCACTATCATCGTGACTCCATTTATTGTGAGCAAGAGCCACATAGTCTTCATTGGCCAAATGCCCAAACAATCTCCTGACCGGGGGCTTCACCTGCTTCCCCCGGTACACCTTCATTCTTCCCAAGGTGGTATCATCCATCACCTCAAGAATAACAGCATCATTTTTCTCTTTGGCAGCATAGGAAGCTTCTCATCGATAATTATTTGCAAGAACAGGGGATACTAAGCCTTCCTTGCCTTTTGCATCAAGGTTCTCGATTAGATAGGCGAATAACATGCGAGAAAAACTGAACTGGTGGTTCAGAACTAGTGCAATGTATGCATTCTGGATTTGGTCCGACATTTCATCGAATCCTCCCCGCCTTAAAGCTATGCACTTAAGGATAACATAAGCCAAGTACTTGAACTGGGGGCACATGTTGCTCTTGTTGAGCACACCTGCATTGATGTCCCCAACGTACTTTATCCTTAGAAAACAACCACGCACAGTCAATGGATGCAGCTTAGTAGGATGGGCTTCGTCTTTCGCCAAGTCTAGGACTCTCCTTAGGTCTTCTTCACGGACCTCAATTTCTTGTCTGAAAATGGAGCTCCGGATACAGTGAGGCTCCACCGACCGATCAACTGAGGAAGGCCTACTGGATCGATTTGTATGGAGTGCATGGTGTAGAGATGGCCTTGTAGATCCTTGATCTACATAGAAAGGCTATAATCCTAACGAACTTGGAAGCGTTCCGAGAAGTAGCATCTAAATGAGCACATATGTTGTGCTTGGTGCTCATCATCCATCTATCAGCCATATTACTGCAACACAAGAAACATATACATTAGATTTGTGCATAAGAGATGATAGTTGGAATATAACTATTTTGATCAAACTGGTTCAGTCATGCGATTGAACCATACGACTAAGTTTTGGTCGTACGATTGAGTTCAGTCATACAATTGAGCCTGCATATGAGCTTAGTCGTATGCTATGCCATCAGTCGTGCAACTGAACCCATACGTATGATTCATTCGTGCGATTGAGTCATACGCCTAGCTTAATTGTGCAACTGAAGTTCATTAGTATGTCCATTCGCATCCTTCGCTGTTGAACACCATGGATTTGAATCTTCATAAAAAACATGACATTATACTTCATGTTTATAGTCATTTGGACCACAGAGACTCGAAATAGCACTTAGTTTCACTTAATTCAACATTAGTGTTCATTTAAATGGTCTATTCTTAAGAGTTAGTCTCGGTTCTAGGATTTAGCATTATCAGTCCTTAAAGGTGTGATTAAGACATTCATTTTTGGCAGATATTGTTACACCCGATTTTTCCTTTGAAACCAAAGAAAGAAGGAAAAAAAAAGAAAAGAAATAAAGCTCAAAATCAAGGGATCAAACTTGCCAAAGTAGGAAAATCTTTGGAGGAGTGGGGGTATAAAAGGGGCATGGCAGTCCATTCTCCCCTTATTCTCCCCTTTTCATTCAGTTTGAGAGAGAGAGTGAAAGGAGAAGAGCGAAACCTAGGGTTTTTGAAGAATCGAGGTGCAAAAGTCGAAGGAAAAAGAGTTTGTGAGAAGCTCTACTCGAATAGCCTTTTAAGGTGAGTTCTAGGACCTCTCTTTTACATGTTTTCAATTGATTTTGGGGCTGGAACACATGGAAAATCATTTTTGTTATTTTGGGTGTAAAACTCGTATGTGTATGATTCGTGTGGGGTTCGATTTTGGGCTTGGTTGCACTTGGATGGTGTTGTGGTATGCATTCCTAAGGTTTGGGATGGTTGATTTGGGCTTAGAACAAGTTTGAGAGTGTTTGGAGGCCGAAAAGTGCAGATTAGGTTCGAGATGAACTGCATTCTGCACTCAGCTAGGGCTATGCGATTGGAACCCAGGCGACTGAATGATATGCGACTGGAGGCCATACGGCCAAAGTGCCATGCGATTGAAGGAAATGTGGATGAGGGCCATGCGATTGAAGGAAATGCGGATGAAGGCCATGCGACTGAAGTAAATGCGATGAAGGTCATCCGACTGAGGTCCATGCGCCTGAATACCATGCGACTGAGGTTCATACGCATGGGAGTCAATGGAATGGAGGCTATGCGACTGGATGTCCATACGCCTAAGTGTCCAATTGCCCTTAGATTCCATTCGCCTTGGTGTCCTCATATGCATGGAAGGCCATGGGACTGAATAGGTCCATACGCCCGAATGAAAATAGTTTATTATCTGACTTTCGGGGAAAATGCAGATGTAGGTTTTGACCTTGATGTTATGGAGGATGATGGGCATGTTATTGATGTATGTTATGTATGTATGTGATGTCTTGTATGGCAATGCTTTATGTGATTATGTTTATGTTCCTATTATGTATGTTTATCTTTTCCGTGGCTTTACGTGTTATAGTTGTGAAAGAAATGATAAAGTATTATGTAACGTAAAGTGGAAGATAATAAAAGAGGAACATAATGTTGGAATGCATTCATTAATGAAAGAGAAAGTATGGAAAGGCTTGCAAGCAATATGTATAGAGGTGGACGACTCTAAAATGTCATAAGCTCAACTGTGTGTGGTTTACCTAACCTTTAAGGATACACACAGGGGTTCCAGTCTTTGTGACTGACCAACGGTGTGGTTCATGGTGTATAATTGTTACCCGCGTTATGCATAATGTTGGGGGTGTAGTATGTAATGGTTAGCCGCGCTATGCATAATGTTGGGGTGTAGTATATGATGGTTTCCTGAGTTATGCATAATGTTCGGGGTGTGGTATGCAGTGGTTTATAGCGGTTACCTGAGTTATGCATAATGTTGGGGGTGAAGAATACATTTGGGATCTTTGTCGCTTACCACGGTGCTGGTGCCAGGCTATGTGCAGTGTGGAAGTCAATTATGAACTATGGCCCAGTACCCTATTTGTTTGGAGCATAGCTGATAACACTAATCCAGATAGTGATGAAGATTATGATAAAGAGGGAAAGAGTTTAGAAGTAAGAAAGTATGTACGAATGAGAATGAAAGTAATGAAAGTGAATGGTATGACGTACGAATGAATGAGCGAAAGTTGGTGAACGAATGATGAAGATAATAATATATTATCTATGTGTATGTATGATGTATGATCGCATTTAAAGTAAAGATGGTTTTAATGAAAGTAATGTATGTTTTAATTATAAAACTAGAACTCACTCAACAACGCTGACTTTATGTGTTTCCAGTTGGCAGGTAATGTTGTTGAGGATGGCACGGGGTGGCTACTCAGCTCTTCCAGATGGCATTCTTTTGTTTAAATGTTTTTGCATTGTAATGCGAATGAACGATGTTTTGAAATGAACGATTGTATTAACTTGCAAAAGCATCTATAATGAAATGAAAAGTTATCTTTTAATATTCTGCTGCAATGTTTTGTGAAGGTTAAATGTAAAGTTATATGTTTTATGTGCAATGATTTACCAGTTATAAGCGTCCCGGGAACGGGGCCTTACAAATTGGTATCATAGCCAACGTTTAAGTGAAATTAGTAAATTTTCAAAATAAACCTTAACTTAAACTGATAATGGGACGGAAAGGGAATAGATGCCAGTCTAAGTAGCTGCGTAGCATCAGGTATTTTCTTAATGTTAACCGGTATTACATGCGCATGTTATGTGGTTTATGTGTTGTTTGTAGATTTAAATACTGATGTAGTCAAGATAGGTAATGCTTGGGGTATGAAGAGTAAACTAAGTGGCTAATCACAACTGGCCATTATAATTAGGGACTTAGTATACTTGACATAAAATAAGTTGTTCCCTTGAATGACCGTGTTCGTGTTTGAATCTTTAAGTGTGATAGAGGATGGCTGGTGGTAGATCATCTAAAGCTTCACGTGGTGGAGGTGATGGTGGATGTGGTGCTGAACCACGGGTCACAAGAGGAAGACCTAGAGTGAAAAAGGTGGTTCATGAAGAACCCGAGACCCCTCATCCGGAGGGCGGCAGCGAAAGTGCTAACTTAAGGGCCTCGATGAAGGAGGCTGTTGTTAAAGAGGTGCATCAGGTCATACAGACGATCTTACCATTTGTAGTGACTGAAGTGATTAAAGATGTACACGAAGGGGAGAAATAGACCTACGGGCGAAAGAAGACAACCCGAAATTGAAATGGTTTTCTCTGATGGCGAAGAGGAAGGAAAAGAAGAAGTGTCTACGCCGGAGGTGACTCGAGGATGAAACTATGGGGCGTTTCAAAGGTGTAAGCCCCCTACTTTTGATGGTAACAGCACTGCTGCTGGTGCTCACCGTGGGTGAGAGAGATGGAAGTTGTTTTGAATATCAGCGAGTGTCGGGAGGATCAAAAAGTGAAGTTTGTTGTCCACTCTTTTATGGACTTGGCTCTGTGTTAGTAGGACAATATAGTTCAAGCCGAGGGTAGTCGGGCAACTAGGAGGATGAGGTGGTTAGAGTTAAAAAGGCTGGTGATTGAGGAGTTCTGTCCTCACCGTGAGATGGACAACATTGAAAGAGAGTTCCTGCAGCTGGAGGCGGGAACAATGACGCATCAGCAGTACACCACCAAATTCAACAAAATAGCATGCCTGGTGCGGGATCAGGTGACACCTCTATCATGAAAGATCAAGAGGTATATTCAGGGCTTGCCAACGGACATCCCCAGGCACATGATCGCTGCCCAACTGAGCACGTTTAGGTCGCCAATTGACTTGGCGGGGAGACTATACGATGAAAGAACTAAGGTGGTGATAGAAGCTAGCAAAGAGGGAGGGAGCGATCGGAATTTGAATGAGAAGCGATTTGGACGTGGCGGGGCCGCTCCAAGTAACAAGGGTGCACGGGTGGATGACCGGCGTGTGGTCACATCCAGTGCAGGGTCGAGAAGGTGTGACAAGTGTGGACACAAACAACCTGGGGAATGTAGATTGGGGACCAATGTCTGTTTTCATTGTGGAAGGACTGGACATATGACGAAGAACTGCGGTATGGGGAGGTGTTATTCTTGTGGTGAGGAAGGCCACATGAGCAGGATTGCAAGAAGCCAGGGTTGAAGGTTCGAGAATGAAGAAGGATGGAGTAGAAGGGCAGAGGCAAGTGCCAGAGCGTTCACGATGACGCAGGAGGAGGCTAGGATGGATCCTGATGTTGTGTCTGGTATGTTTCTAGTGAACCAAACTTCAGCTTCTGTGTTATTCAATTCTAGTGCTAGTAAAAGTTTTATTTCTGCTGCTTTCTGTGCTAAGCTGCCTGTTAGTGGTAGACGTGTTGATTCGCCCTTTGATGTAGAAACTGCCATAGGTAAGTCTACCAGAATTTCTGAGATGATAGAGGGTTGTGACGTGGAATTAGAAGGTCACAAATTTCCGGTTAGACCATTCGTGATGACCTTAGGCGGGTTTGACATAGTCCTAGGAATGGAGTGGTTGGCGGACTACGAGGCAAACATTGTGTGTCGCAAGAAGATGATCCAATTGACGGGGCCTGATCGGAGTTCGATGACAGTTTATGATGATCGAGTCACGACGATTCCGAAGTGATTTCAATGGAAGTGGCAGGAAAATGCATGAGGCGTGGATGTAGTGCCTACTTGGCCTACGTGAAGGATATGGATACGCCAACACCAAAACTAACTGACGTACCGATTATGTGTGACTTTCCAGCCCTGTTTCCCGAAGACTTACCAGGAGTGCCACATGATCGATAGATTGAGTTTTAGATTCATCTGATACTGGGTGTCCAAGCTAAGGCACCGTATCGGTTGCCCGACTGAGATGAAGGAACTGATGGAGCAACTGCAAGATTTGCTTGATAAGAGGTTCATTAGACAGAGTATCTATCCTTGGGGGTGCTCCAGTCTTATTCGTGAAGAAGAAGGACAGTAGTACAAGGATATGTATTGACTGTCGAGGGCTGAATAAGTTGACAGTGAAGAATCAGTACCCCTTACCGAGAAATGATGACCTATTTGAACAACTTTAAGGTACCAGTTGGTTCTTGAGGATAGATCTTCGATCTGGCTACCATCAGATGAAGGTAAAGGAGCAACATATTCCTAAATAGTTGTGTCACACATTATGGACACTATGAGTTTCTTGTTATGTCTTTTGGTTCAACCAATACGCCAGCTGCTTTCATGGACGAGATGAATCGAGTGTGTCGGCCGATGTTGGATAAATCAGTGATCTTGTTTATCAATGCTATCTTGATCTATTCCAGAGTGTGGATGAGCATGCCGGACACATTCGAGAAGTGTTGGAGACGTTGAGAAGAGAGAGGTTGCATGATAAATACCCCAAGTGCGCATTCTGGTTGCGCAAGGTTCAATTTTGGTCATGTGGTGAATTTCGGTGGGATTATGGTGGACCCGGCAAAGGTAGAAGTGAAGATTTGGTGGTTTATTTCGATGCTTCCTACGTAGGGATGGGAGTGTGTTGACGCAGGAAGAAAGGTTATAGCCTATGCATCCCAACAATTGAAAGTTCTTTAGGTCAATTATCCCACTCCCGACTTGGAGCTAGCAGCCGTGGTCTTTGCGATAAACACATGAAGGCACTATCTATAAGAGATGAAGTGCACCATAGTCAGCTGAGATACATAGGGCCTTTCCGAATCATTGCTAGAGCAGGAGAGGTGACCTATAGATTAGAGCTACAAGATGAGTTAAGTGGAACTTAACCGACATTTCGTGTATCTCATCTAAGGAAAGGTATAGCAGACGAGGATATGGTTGCACCACTGAAGGGTATCGAGGTGGAAGAATGACTCAATTACGTTGAGTAACCAGTGGCGATCATTGATCGTAAAGAGAAGAGGTTAAGGAATAAAGTGGTTCCTTTTGTGCATGTACGGTGGAAGAATAGAAAGGGATCCGAGTCCACGTGGGAGACTGAAAAAGAGATAAGACATCACTACCCACAATTGGTTGAGGAATAACAGGTTTTGGGGACGAAACCTATTTAAGGGGGCTGGACTTATAACACCCGGTTATTTCCTTTGAAACCAAAGAAAGAAGGAAAAAAGAAAGAAATAAATAAAGCCCAAAGTCGAGGGCAAACTTGCCAAAATGGAAAATCTTGGAGGAGTGGGGGTATAAAAGGGGCATGGCAGCCCATTCTCCCCTCATTCTCCCCATTTCATTCGGTTAGAGAGAGAGAGTGAAAGGAGAAAGAGCAAAACCTAGGGTTTTTGAAGAATCGAGGTGCAAAAGTCGAAGGCAAAAGAGGTTGTGAGAATATCTACTCGAAGAGGCTTTTAAAGTGACATCTAGGACCCCTCTTTTACATGTATTCAACTGATTTTGGGGCTGGAACACATTGCAAATCGTTTTTGGTATTTTGGGTGTAAAACCCATATGTGTATGTGTATGATTCGTGTGGGGTTCGATTTCGGGCTTGGTTGTGCTTGGATAGTGTTGTGGTATTCATTCCTAAGGTTTAGGATGGTTGATTTGGGCTTAGAACAAGTTTGAGAGGGTTTGGAGGCTGAAAAGTGCATATTAGGATCGAGATGAACTGCATTCTGCACTCAGCGAGGGCTCTGCAAATGGAAGCCAGGCGACCGAATGACATGTGACTGGAGGCCATACGGCCAAAGAGCCATGCGATTGAAGGAAATGCGATGAGGGGCACACGACTGAAGGAAATGCCAATGAGGGCCATGCGATTGAAGGAAATGCGGATGAGGGCCATGCAACTGAAGGAAATGCGGATGAAGGTCATGCGACTGAGGTCCATGCGTCCAAATACCATGCAACTGAGGTTCATACACATAGGAATCATGCGACTAGAGGGTATGGGACATGGATGTCCATACACCTAAGTGTCTAATCGCCCTTAGAGTCCATTCGCCTTGGTGTCCTCATACGCATGGAAGGCCATGCGACTAAATAGGGTCCATACGCCCGAATGAACATAGTTTATTATTTGATTTTCGGGGAAAGTGCAGATGTAGGTTTTGACCTTTGATGTTATGTAGGATGATGGGCATGTTGTTGATGTATGTTATGTATGTATGTGATGTCTTGTATGGCGAAGCTTTGTGTGATTATGTTTATGTTCCTATCATGTATGTTTATCTTTTCCGTGGCTTTACGTGTTATAGTTGGGAAAGAAATGATAAAGTATTATGTAATGTAAAGTGGAAGATAATGAAAGAGGAACATAATGTTAGAATGCATTCATTAATGAAAGAGAAAGTATGGAAAGGCTTGCAAGCAATATGTACAGAGGTGCACGACTCTAAAATGTCGTATGCTCAACTGCGTGTGGTTTAGCTAACCCTTAAGGATACACGCAGGGGTTCCAGTTTTTGTGACTGACCAATGGTGTGGTACATGCTGTATAATTGTTACCGGCGTTATGCATAATGTTGGGGGTGTAGTATGTAATGGTTACCCGCATTATGCATAATGTTGGGGGTGTAGTATATGATGGTTACCCAAGTTATGCATAATGTTGGGGATGTAGTATGAAGTGGTTTATGGCGGTTACCCGAGTTATGCATAATGATGGGGGTGAAGAATACATTTGGGATCTTTGTCGCTTACCCCGGTACTGGTGGTGGTCCCAGGCTATGTGCAGTGTGGAAGTCAATTGTGAACTTCGGCCTAGTACCCCATTTGTTAGGGCATAGTTGATGCCACTGATCCAGATAGTGATGAAGATTATGATAAAGAGGGAAAGAGTTTAAGAAGTAAGAAAGTATGAACGAATGAGAAGGAAAGTAATGAAAGTGAATGGTAATGACGTACGAATGTATGAACGAAAGTTAATGAACGAATGATGAAGATAAAAATGATATTATCTATGTGTATGTATGATTTATGATCGCATGTAAAAGTAAAGATGGTTTTAATGAAAGTAATGTATGTTTTAATTATAAAACTAGAACTCACTCAACAACACTGATTTTTATGTGTTTCCAGTTGTAGGTAATGTTGTTGAGGATGGCACAGGGTGGCTACTCAGCTCTTCTGGACGGCATTCTTTTGTTCAAATGTTTTTGCATGTAATGCGAACGAACAATGTTTTGAAATAAATGATTGTATTAACTTGCAAAAGCATCTTTAATGAAATGAAAAGTTATCTTTTAATATTCCGCTGCAATGTTTTGTGAAGGTTAAATGTAAAGTTATATATTTTATGTGCAATGATTTACCAGCTGTAAGCATCCCGGGAACAGAGCCTTAAAGATTTTAGTTGCAAAGTACTTGTAGATAAGTATAATACATGTTAGGATCACAATCAGGAAGTAATATCTATTAAACAAAATTTGAGAAGAGTATGTGTGTGTATGGGCGGTTTCTGAGAGTTTTGAAGGGTGGTAAGGATTACCACCGACTGACCCCTTTATTTATACCAATTTAAATTTCAGTCATGTGACTTGACCCATACGCATGCTTCATTCGTGCGACTGGGGTTCAGTTATGCAACTGGCTTATAGTCCTTCATCCATTCGTACGATTGGTTTAGTCTTGTGGACCAATTGCATGGTTGTCTCATACTCATGGTCCAATCATGTGACTGGCTCATACCTATGGTTCAAACGTGCGATAGGCTCATTCTTATGCTTCAATTGTGCGATTGGCTCATACTTATGAATCAATTGTGCGATTGGCTCATACTTATGAATCAATTGTGCGATTGGCTCATACTTATGAGTTTGACTTCATACACTTTCAAACACTTAAAATTTTAACTTTTGAAATATAACATTATGACCTATGATCATCTCAGTCATGACCTTTTTAATTTAACATCATTTGATCACCTCAAATGTGATCCTTTTAGTTTAGAACCGATTGGTCACCTCAGACGAGACCCCTTTAAGTGAGTGATTCGCATATTTCATCCAGTTGTACAGTCCGACATCTACACAACAAAAGACAAAAAGTAGAGATTTAAAAGAGAACAAGACATATTTTTGTGGTTTTGGGTTTGAGAAGGATGGAAACCTTTTACAATGCATCTAACTGATTTTACTTCCTGAGCAGAACAGCTTCAAGTTAATTTGATCATTTCTGGAAAGATTCTTTATGGAATCATACAGGTATATCATAATCATTTGGGACGTTTTTATATGCACTTTGATGCTAAATTCTTGTCTTGTCTGAGAGTGAATAGCTCTTTCAAGAAATCATACTAGAGCTATAAGATGCAAACAATGATTTTGACTATGGAGAGTTGTAGTCATGATGATTGTCAGTATATTTGTCCACTTAAATTCATACACAATTTTTGACGCAAATTGGTGATGAGTTAGGTTTAATTATTTCAACAAGCATTTGTGGATCCCATACTTATGTGAAGTCGTTGGATCGGCTGACATTTGAGCATGTTCTTGACGGAAGGAAAGAAAAAACCAAGAGACAAACAAGGGGAGATCGAGCATGATCTCCCCTCTCATCTGGCATCACCTAGGCCCCGGGCACACTCCTCCTTTCTACACAATGAAACTGGTATTTATAGGCCTCAGCCCATATCTGATGCGACTGGGCCCATTCGTATGATTGGACCATTCGTATGGTTCAGTTGTATAACCAGACCATACGTATGGTTCAATCGTACGACTGGACCATACTTATGGTTCAGTCTTATGAATGGCCCAATAGCATCTCTTAGTCGCACGACAGGTCCATTAGCATGGCTCAGTCGTACGACTGAGTCTCATTCGCATATGCTCATGTGAATGACTCAGTTTCATTTGTTTACAACATATCAGGTGTATTACTTAAGCCTAGACTATTCATCAAGTGACGGACACACTATATATGACAATATATGCTCCAACAAATTCCCCCTTGGACGTTGCTTGCGAATAGTAGATAACACCTCTTACAATCTTCAGTCAATCTTTGCTCTGGTTTCCAATAGAATCAAACGAAACATCATATTAGCCAACGTTGTTGATCCATCAGGTTGCTACAGTATCCCTGAAAATGAATTTAGACACAATAGCTTTCGTTTACTTTGCAAAACCCCATCATAGTAGCAAGATTCCCCATATGACTGATTTTTCCAGGTAATGACATAAACAGTTTTCCATTGCTCCAATCTTCACACATGCTAACCTAATTAACATTAACACCTATAGAAATCCCCCCTCAAATTCAGCATATCCTAATATATAAACATTGTACTCTCCTAGCGTCTTCATACGGTGTATTGGGCAAAAAGTAGAGGGTTCCAATCCACAGCTGACAATCTCAAACAAATCAGCATGCACTCAGATTCATCTTCAGAAACCAGCTCACATCATCACTTTCTGATTGCGTCTTCAATTTCTCTATACATGGATTCCCCCTAAGAATCAGAATCTTCTCTGTGTAGATAAATATAACAAGATTGGCCTATAAATAGTCAGATGCTACTAACTACCCCATAAAATCAGCACCGACTGCTGACATCTTCTATTCTATCCTTTGTGTTCTAACTACATTCCTCTATTCTGGAAGTCCAACGGTAATGGGGGTATCCATTGAACTTATTTGTCAAAAAAACCTCAGAGTGAGTGTGCTTTGCTCATCCTCAAATATGTGCAAGAGGCAGTTCCAGACTCTTTTTTTTGGTCTGGCAAATGCGGATGGCTCAGTCATGCGATTGAACATACGACTGGTCCAGTCGCACGACTGAACATACGACAAGTCCAGTCGCACGACTGGTCCAGTCGCATGACTGAACATACGACTAGTCCAGTCACATAGTCCAGTCATACGAATGGTCCATTAGCATGGTCCATTCATACGAATGGTTCATACTCATGGTCCAATCAGTATCAGATCTGCAGCCGCCATGGCTGCCAAAAACCCTAATCTGATGAATTTTACATGAACCGAAACAAAAGAGACATCATCAAATTCACAAGGGTGATAAGAACATGGTTCCGAGTTCGATTTTATCTAAGAAACAACACATGTAACAAGATCTGAGCAAAATATGAAGAAAATGAAGTGGGTTTAATGTCAAAGAACAAGAAATAGATCTAGAAATCAAGAGCTCGGGTTGCTAGAATGATTGTTAGATCATTTTTGCAGTAACTGGCTCTGATACCAATTGTGAAGTCACTGGATCGGTTGACATCCGAGCGCATTCTTGACAGAAGGAAAGAAAAAACCGAGACAAACAATAGAACAAACAATAATAGAATAGTTTCATTGATAAAACCTAATGATTACAAGCTCGTTAAACATAAGAATCAAGACTCATGGCAAGGGGAGATCAGCACCTAGGCCCCGGCACACTCCTTCTCCTTTCAACACAATGAAACTGGTATATATAGGCCTCAGTTCATATCAGATGTGACTGGGCCCATTCGTACAATTGGACCATGCGTATGGTTCAATCGTACGACTGGACCATGTGTATGGTTCAATCGTACGACTGGACCATACGTATGGTTCAGTTGTACGACTGGACCATACTTATGGTTCAGTCTTACGAATGGCCCAATAGCATCTCTCAGTCGCACGAGTGGTCCATTAGCATGGCTCAGTCATACTACTGAGTCTCATTCGCATATGCTCATGCGAATGACTCAGCTTCATGTGTTTACAACATATCAGGTGTATCACATTAAGCCTAGACTATTCGTCAAGCGACAGACACAATATATATAGGATATTTTTGAGCGGTCTACGGGTATTTGACAAGAAGAAAATATTCTAAGAGCTTTCAAAGAGATGCCAAGCCTCAGGTCAGTGCCATCGCACCAAAGATAGGCATAAACAACAATGAATTCTAGAATATTTAGGTTATGCTTATCCTCAGGTCAGTACCACCGCATAGTAGAGAGGCACACAACCTATCTTCTTGTTAGAGCATTTGTTTTTCTTTTGCACATAACGCACCAACAACCTTAGTCATTAGCTTGATTGCACTTAGCAGTTTTTCCATGTGCTTTGCTCATTTTTATGGTCATCCGCACACATTTGTGGCGTTTATTTTGCTCGTCACCCCTTATTGGAAATGCGTTGATTGTGTTAACCAGGGAAAAGATGTGAACCCACAACAAGTTTAACAAATTAGTTTGAATTTAATTCAATAATGAAGTCTACTCATCTATTGTGTTGAATCTACCGACACATCATATAATGAACTAGCAACCTCTAGGTCTACTTTCTCTAAGTTACCTCAGTAGCAGACTAGTTTTAATATCATTTTCCTTTTATTGTGCTTAGACTTCTCATACTTGTAGTTGAATTTAGCATGTTGAACATATTAGTTTTGAAATCTCAAACAATTTGTTCCCTGTGTACTATCATTTTCCATTGATTTTGAATCAACATCACAGATTTAATTTCATTTCTTTCAGCTAATTTGCCCTCCGCCCTTGTTTTTTTAAGTAAATAAATACTGCAT
Organism: Flaveria trinervia; assembly: GCA_025506515.1. Lineage (NCBI taxonomy): Eukaryota > Viridiplantae > Streptophyta > Magnoliopsida > Asterales > Asteraceae > Flaveria > Flaveria trinervia. The sequence goes on along the minus strand of CM046445.1, from coordinate 67,167,945 downwards.
AAGTAAATACTAAACTAAACTATTCTCTTCCTAAAAATCTAAAACCGAAAATCATTTTGTGTTTTTGGATTTTAATAGAGAGGAAAATAAAATAAAAAAATAAATAATAATTAAGAAAATACTTGTCGGACTAAGAACTTTCTTCTTCTTGAATCACATCACTTTCCTTTTTCACGCCATTTACCCTAAAAGATATAAAAATCGTGGTTTGTCAAATGCTTTTGTGTAGAGGTAGGTGTGTTAAAAATCCGTATTAATTTTAACAACATTGATTAATTTCTTTTCAACATAGTCACGTATAAAGTGATATTTAATACCGATGTGTTTTGTTTTTGGGTGTTGGACCGGATTTTTGGTGAATTATCAACAAAAATAGGGGTGTTAGAAAATTGCAAACCGTAGTCACGCATTTGCTGTTGAATCCAATTATTTGCGAACAACAACTTGCAGCAGCAACATATTCGGCTTCATATGTTGACAGAGCAACTGATGTCTGCCTCTTACACTGCCAGGTGACTAACCGTCTACCAAAGATTTGACATCCTGCTGATGTTGACTTGTAATTCATCTTGCAACCACCATAATCCGAGTCACTATACGCTGTAAGCTCAAAGTCATTATCATGAGGATACCACAACCCGAGTGTTGGAGTACCCTTTAGATAACAAAAAATCCTTTTAACTCTAATGAGATGATTTACTTTTGGGTTTGCCTTATATCTGGAACAGAGAAACGTGGTGTACATAATATCAGGACAAGAGGGTGTGAGGTACATTAGAGATCCGATCAACCTCTGTACATTGTGGCATTAACCAGATCACCATTTTCATCGGGTGCCACATCATGGTTCGTGGCAAGTGGAGTTCCAGCAGCTGAAGCATTTTCCATGTTGAATCGACTGAGGATATCTCTTACATATATGGATTGATGTAGGAAGATTCCTTTTGGTGTCTGATCCACCTGTAATCCAAGAAAGAACTTCATCTCCCCCATGACACTCATCTCAAACTCTACTTTCATTACAGCTTTGAATTCTTTACATAATTCTTCATTTTTGGAACCGAAGATTATGTCATCCACATATATCTGTACTAGTAGTAAATCACCATCCTTTTCTTTAATGAATAACATGCAATCAATAACTCCTCTATGAAAACCATGTTTCACTAGATGAGTTGAGAGTTTCTCATACCAGGCTCTAGGGGCTTGATGGACCTCGTAAAGAGCCTTGTCCAGTTTGTAAACTCTATCCCGATGATACAGATCCTCAAATCCTTCCGGTTGACTGACGTATACTGTTTCACGAATTTCACCATGAAGAAATGCACTTTTCACATCCAATTGATAAACTTTACTCTTCATGTAGGATGCATAGGCTAGAAAGATACAAATTGCTTCCATCCGTGCCACAGGTGCAAATACTTCATTGTAGTCTATGCCTTCGACTTGTCGAAACCCTTGAACCAAAAGCCGAGCTTTATTTCTAATTATAACCCCTTGGTCATCTTTCTTACACTTCAGCACCCATTTAGTGCCAATGACCTTAGCACCTTTTGGTTTGTCCACAAGGGTCCATACTCCTAACTTCTTGATCTATACGAGTTCTTCTTGCATAGCACTAACCCATGCCTCATCGTTTAAGGCTTCACTTACATATTTTAGCTCAAATTGATACACAAAACATCAATATACACCATCGTGAAGATATCCTTTTTCCATGACTAAGGCATAATCAGCTGAGTATAGCTGAGTCCGTGTCTGCACTCCCAATAGAACATCCCCAATGATGTTGTCCAAGGGATGATACACATTAATTCAAGATCGGGAGTGGTGGGAACAACTACTTCGTATCCATATTTTGAATCCCAGGTTTAGTATCTGCAACTGTTGGAGTATGAGGTTCAGAAGTGTCAGAGGCATCAAGATCTGATGCTTGTGTACTTTCATTGGTGGGAACCTGGTCCTCTTGGTCCATATTTATAGTCTCAACTGTTTCATCATCAGAGGAGGAGTCACTTACTTCAAGCTCTCCCCCTGAAGAACTAGACGAAATGTCTAATGGAACCGATGGTGTCGAGTCTTGTGGAAGAGTGTTCAGATGTCGTACATTATTGTAGTAGATAACTCATCATCAGGATGAGAGGGAGGTAGGTTGAAGGACTTAAAAAATCTATCATAGTCAAAAAAGAAGGAAGGTCCTTTTCCAGCAGGGGGGTGGTGTATCTTTGAACATCAACATTGCACCACACTTCTACCTGACCTGTTGAGTTGTTATAAACTCTCTTGTCTGGTATACTATATCTGAGAAAGATACATTCTTCTGCCTTCTCACTAAACTTCCTAGTCTGAGTTTTCTTTAACAATATGCACGGTGCACCAAATGGTTCGAGATACTCCAAGTTTGGTTTACGTCGCTGGAGCAATTCATAACATGTTTTACCATGACGTTTGACCACCAGGACTCGATTGAGAGTGTAGCATGCATTCGCCACTGCCTCGTTCCAAAATTGAACAGGCAGTTTAGAGTCGGCTAACATTGTTCTTGTTGTCTCTATCAAACTCCGATTTTTTTCTCTCAGCAACCCTATTCATCTGTGGAGTGTAGGCAGACGTGTATTGATGTACAATTCCTGTAGGATTGTATATGCCCAAGACACGTAGAACATTGATGTGGTTAGTATGTTATGATCCAAGTCGGGTTATACCCAATAACAAGCTTAGCAAACACCAATTAATATTTAATTGATGATATGATCATACATTAAATATTTACACCAATTTAGAAAATGGGTTTTATAAATGAGTTGCATATGAGATGGAACAACTTATTAGAATATTTTGTTCAATAATATTATTTGAAGTGTTATTTAAATAAGTTAGATAACACCAAATAATAATGAGAAATTATAACTTATAAGTTAAATGGTTAATTGTATGACTTATATAACTTGTACATACAATTAAATGGTTAACTGTATGTCTAGTTACAAGACCATTTTAATGTGTGTGTGTGTACTATGTTTAAAAGGGGAAAAACCTTTTGTTTTTCATTAAAAATTCGCCCCCCTTTATTCTCATTGGACCCTTTTGCTTTGTAAAGAACACACATTAACTTTTCTTGGGGTCCTCTTTTTCTCAAGGATTTCTCATTAGATGCAAAAGACCAAAAAGCTCTCTCCTCTCTCTCTAAAACCCATGGTTCTAGCAGCTTGTTTTAGAGGGTTTTGAAGCCTTTTGGTGGTGAATCTTCCTAACAAGAAGGTGCTTGCAAGGAGGCTTGGGGTATACAAGCTTGAGGACTTCTAACCTTGAAGTTTTGGCCGATTTTTCAGCAACTTTCCTACCTTTTCTGTCGACTTTTGAAGGCTGTTTGAGAAGGTAGTTATGGCAGCCCTTTGTGGCTGTCATATTATGTTGTTTTATGTTCACATAGCATGTATATTCACATATAATGATCCTTTGATATATGGGTTTGTTTTATACATTAATATGATCACCTAATGAACATATTTTTCAGCTTATAAACAAGTTTATAATGTTGTCTTTCTGCTGCGTTTTCAGAATGTTTAAGAGGTTAAACTATGATTTTATGCTCTTACAAACCCATTAATTCCTTTCTTCAATAATATGCATCCATTCACTGAATCTTGAACTTTGTTCCGTTGTCTGATTGAATATTCCTTACTTTCAGCTTGTAGAGTGATTCCAAAGTAGTTATTAGATGTTTGAATGATTCAAAAGTCTTTAATTTAGATTTCAGAAACATCACCCAAGAAAATCTTGAGTAATCATCAGTTACTAAAAGATAGTATAGATCTCCAACAATACTCTTTGTGCTTACTGGGCCAAATAGATCCATGTGTAGAAGCTTGAGAGGAATATTGATAGAATTAACTTTCTTAGCCTTGTGAGACTTCTTGGTCTGTTACCCTTTCTTACATGCTACGCAAAAATCAGGAAGCTGGAAATTCTTGACAGTTACTCCATTCACTTAATCATTCTGTACTAGATGATTCATCTTCCTAATATTAATGTGTCCCATTCTCTTATGCCAGGAGACTGAATCCCTCTTTGTTGCCTTTGACAAGAAGCATTGCACAGTGGTCTCAGTTGTGGAGGCTTTTGATAGATCCAAGATATACAGATCATTATATCTTGAAACTAACATTAGAACTTTATCCTCCTGGATAGCATAATCCTTCATCAACATGTAACACTTCTTGTTGTCAAACATAACTTTGAATCCTTTATCACAGATCTGGGAGACTAAAAGCAAGTTGTTCTGTAGTTGTTGAACATAGTTAACCTTGTCAAACTTCACTTTCTCGTTTCCACTTCGCCTTGAGTGGTGATGTAACCTCCTTTATTTCTAGCAAATGATACATGTCCCCTTTTAATTTTTTTGACATTGAAAAGGAGAGATGAATTCCCGGTCATGTGCTTGGATGCCCACTATCAATAATCTAGGTATTAGTGATAGCGCTGTAGCGGAAACCCTGCACATTCAAAGAAATTTATTAGTTAAGATTTGGGACCTAAGCCTTAACTGGCTTGGGTGACCAAGAGGAATCACATATCATGAATTCAACCCACTGTCCTTTAGAGGATGAGGGCACATCCTTCTTCTTCTTGTCCTCAATATCAGACACATTACTTGATTTTATCTGCCATAAGTCGGTTTTGTGTAAGGCTTGTTTGTGATAAACAGATGACTGGCTTATTGTTTGAACTTTAGGTTCACTAATACTTTTAGGTAGTGTATTAGATCTCATTTTAAAAAGACTTGGTTTTGTATCATAAAGTTCAATTTTATTTTTGGGCGTCTGATAATAAGGACAATTAGGAGAGATATGTCCTTGTTTTCCACAAGTGTAGCATGATCTCCCTTCTACAAATTGAGGAAATTTTTATGTGGTGTTGAGTTTGGTAAGGGTGTGAGGTGTGTCTGGTTGGGTTTTATCACTTCTCTTTTAGATATTTTAGCTTCTTTAAAAAAATTAATTGTTTTAACATGTTGAACGTCTTTAACTTTTAGTTTATTTGGACATTGATGAGTAACATGATTTTGGTTATCTGGTTTAGTTATTTTGGGTTCAGGAGTAGACATGGGTGAACCTGACCTTAAATTAACCTTTTCAATTTTATCATCCAAATCCTCAACAGGCATCTTTTCTCTTGATTTCAAAGTAAGATCCTTCAGTTTAGTGACATTTTTCACAGGTTTGCTCGTGGAATCGGGATCACAAACCAGAGGAGTGGACACCACATGATCCTTTACAGGATTATTACTGATTGGTCTTTTAGTGTTCAAAGGGATTGCATGTGGTGGCAGAACTACTTTATAACCCAGACCTTCTCCATTATTTCGTTCTTTCACTATGTTTTGAACTACGTGAGAAGAACTAGCCAAACTATGTAGTTTTTGTTTTAAAGATTTAGGTTTGACTTCTAAAACTGCTTTATCCTTTTTCGTTTCTTCGAAAGAATTTAAATAAAAATTTATGTCATATGCTTGATTTAATGTAACAACCTCGGTTTCCCTTAGTGTTTTCCCAAAAGTTATATTTTTCTTTGAAACTGCCCTCATTTTGTTTAATAATACGATTAGCCTCAGTGTAGAGTTGTAAATCGTTTACCAAATTATCATTGTGTTCTAATAACCTTGCAAACTTTAGATCAATTCTTTCCCTAAATTTTTCACATTCATTACAAGCATGTTATTCAACTAATTGGTCTTAGAACTTACCTGTGAGGAATGAGACGAATCAGCCATCAAAGCTATATCAGATTCTTCATTGACTTGAGATTCTGAGTTTGTTGCTCTGAGCTCTTCCTCAACCAAGTGATTTACAATATACACAGCTCCTTTGGTATCTGACATTGCTTGCTCAGCTATGATCTCACCTTCACTAGCAGATCCATCATCCAATGCATCAACAAAGGCAATATTTGATTAACCTGGAGAAACAAAGCGAAAGGACCAGTCTTGCCCTTCATCACCTTGAGCAGTTAGAGCCTTTGTCTCTTTACTTAAAGAAGTAGTTCCAATCATGTATTTGTCTTGACGGTTGAAAGTAGGAAATGGGTTACCATTTCTAATTTTCTTGGGCTTTAAACATTCACGTTTAAAGTGCCCTTTTTAGCATAGTTGAAACATGTGACTTTCATTTTGTCAAAACCAAAAGTCGTAACTTTAGTGGCAACTAGATTTTGCCCCGTCTTTTTGACAAACTTCTTTGCTCTTCTGCCTACACTCACCAAGGCCCACATTATGTCCATTCTTTCTAGCTTATTTTCATCAACTTGCTCGTAATCCTCATCTGAAAGATGATAATTTCCAATCTTACCGGCAACTAAACCGTCAAAATATTGTACAACAACTGCTAGAAGATCCATGTGCTCCTTAGCAACTTCCACTGTGACATTACTGAGATTCTTAATCTTCAACTTTGTAGTATTTGCATCAGGAACTATGTATTGGGTTCCAGATGACCCTAACATTTCGGTTCCTGATGCAGTGGCTTGGGAAGGAGCGGAGGAACTAGACACGAATGTTATTTGTAACGGTGCTCCTAAAACAGCTGGAGTCGGAACTGAGTTGTAAAGTGAAGGATTCTGAACATAAGATCCTTTCTTCAACTTGTATTTCATTCCCAGCTCTTCCTCCCTTAACTTCAAGATGAAGTCATTTATGTCTAACGTCGCAAGAATGTCACTTTGTCTCAGATTAGACACAAATGAATCCCATTTATCAGGCAAACCATCAGCAAAGCTTGAAACTATATCTTCCATCAATGTTGTCACACCATGAGTGTGCAACTCACTCATCAGATGATAGAATCTACTAATAATATCATCCAAGCTCTCATTCCCTATCGAAGAGAAATTCTCAAATTCCTTAATGAGAGCTTTAGCCTTCAGTGCTTTAAGAGTTGTGTTTCCATCATATCTCTTCTCTAATGCCTCCCATAACTTTTTAGCCTACTTGTTCTCAAAGAACTAATGAAAAATATCCTTAGGTATTGACTGAGTCAACAAGGCATATACTTTCTTTTCAGCATTGAATAGAATCTTCTGAGCTTCACTCATTCCTACCAAATTCAACTTGACTCCATTAGCACTTACTGGTACCGTATAACCAGTCTCAATGGACGTCCAAAGATTTGGGTCAACTCCATTTAAGTAGATCTCAAACCGCTGTTTCCACTATGGATATTCATCTAATGTTAACAACTTTGGCAGTTTATTATGATTTCCAATCTCATTCTTCAGAAGTAGAAGGTTCTAGATGTGGGAGTCCTTTCCTGCAATAAGTGCAACAACTTGGTCTTCCATTGCTTTAAACTTGGTGGTTTTAGAACAACGCAGTTTAACTCATGTGAATGGGCTATGAGTATGGATCACTCGTGCATATAAAGGATGCGAATGAATTCAATCGTGCGATTGGATTCAGTCGTGCATATGAACAAGACGATTGGAATCAAACGACTGGAGTTGCTCAGTCGTAGAGGGATGCGACTGAGTTCAGTCATGCGGATGGAGTATACGATTGAATTCAATCATACGAATGAACCAATCGTGCGACTGAAGGCTTTTGTAAAATCAAATGTTTTGACACTTTGACACAAAATACAATTTTCCCAGGAAACCTAAGATGCCGTATAATGAAAAACTAAGACTTTAATGCATGCAAACGTCAAAAAATCCTTTTGAAGCAAAGTGGTGACTCTTTTGATTGAAAACGTGAGTTTTAACACCAAAAACCAATTGAATCCAATGCAAAATCACGAGCCAAGGCTCTGATACCACTTGTTAGGACTGTGTACATACAGAGTACTAATGGATTCTGTGTTAAACCAGATCAAATAGTGCGGAATCCTATTTGATTTGTGATCCATTCAGTGAGAACGATAACCCGATCGACATAACAATGACCTAGACATTAAGAATGAATAGGAATCGATCAAGATCGAACTATGAAGTTGGATTGGCTATGCTGGACACTCTAGTCGGCTAGGGTTTATGTATATTCGAAGTATCTCTCAAAGTGTTATGTTTTTCCATGAATTAAGTGGTATTTATAGGTTAGTAGTTTTCATTTGTATGACTGAACCATTAACATGGTTCAGTCGTGCGACTGACTCATGCGATTGATTCATATGCACGAGTTAGTCGTGCGACTGAGTCAATCTTATGTCTTGATAATACGACTGATCCAGTCTCCTGGTTTAGTCATGCGACTAGTCCATAAGCATGATATATTCATGCGTATGGTCCATAAGTATGGTCCATTAGCATGAATAATCACCCGACTAGGTTGAACACAATTCTCAATCATTATTGACTTAGAATAATGCACAACACCTCAAACCTATATAAAAAGTTTATATATAAGAATCAAAGATAAACAAACATCAAAGCATATATCATACTTCATTACATTATCACATTACACATATGTAAGACATGAAAGACTTTTACATTTAAGAACATAAACTAGGAACACATGTATCAACTGGAAGTCCACTTCTGGCGGTTGTCAATTTCTTGGTCCCACACTGATCTCCTGGCAGTGCAAGAAGTAGACAAACGTATCCGTTTCAACAGCAGAAGCTGAGTATATTGCAGCATCAGCTTGTTGCTCTCAAGTTCTCTAGATTCAAAACCAGATGCTTGATTATGGTTTTAAGTTCTTGCTCACCCCAATTCAAATTGACAACACAATAGCTGTTTTTATTACAAATAATCCAGTTCAGTACTCAAAAACAAAACACATTGAAATCAGATATCACTTTTTGAGAGATTGTGTTGAAAAAGGGTTAATCAAATTGATTCAAGTTCCAACTGAAAATCAGTTAGCTGATTTATTCACCAAGGCATTTAAACCTATTAGGTTTCAATACCTAGTTCAATCAATTGGCATGACTAACCTTGAAGTCAATTTTGATGAAGAAAAGGATGTATACAAGGGGAAATGATATAATTACAGTCGTTATCATTCACTGTGCTTAATATAAAATTTTGAAAGACTGTCTTGACTTACCAGATATGTTGGTAGGCTCAACTTGGAAGAGAAGATATATGTTGTGATGAATTAAAATCTTATTCAATGGTGAAACTCTCATCTCACAATGCATGTATGTATTGGCTTATATAAGTGTATGTGTGTGTAGTAACCTAAACACACCAAGTAATGACACTTTATGAATCTTTCACCTACATCAAGTTTCATGCCTATTTTGCTATGTAAAGACCTGAAAAAACAAGCACATAGTGCAGATGTATTGATCCAAAAGATTCCTAATGAGGAACACATCCAAATCGGATGAATCTACAATAACAATACATTCCATGTGAATGAACAAAAGAATCCAATCATGAATCACCTTCCAAACTAAAGTGTGAAGGGGTTTTTTAGACCATTTACAACTTGTGTAACCATTTAAACATATGAACGCAGCGGAAGGAAACCTTAAACCATGTTAAAGTTTCTGAAAATTAACATTATTATGTGTAAACAAACAAACAAACCCATAACAAGAGGATCTTTATTATGTGAAGAACTAGCATACAATATAAGATTTAACAACCAAACATGACAAGAACAACCCCATGATAATACCTTTTATGAAGCTGCCAAAACAAAAATATGAAGTCTGAAAAATGTCATGAACGGGCAAAACTCCAAGGGTAGGAGTCCTCAAGTGTCCATACCCACACGCCTCTAAGAAAACACCATCGTTGCTAGGATTTAAAGCACCAAAAACGAACAACAATGCTGCTGGAACCTTGTTTCCAGCCGAGTTCTTCAATGGGTGGAAGGAAGAAAACCTTTTCTACTTCACACCAATGAAGGAGCATAGCTTGGGTCATTAGAACACCCAAGAAACGACCAAAAGGAGTTCAAAAAACCAAGTTTCAGCCGTGAATCAGGAGAGAATATAGAGCTTTTCTCTAGTTGTTCATTTTTTTTTGCAAATGAAAGAGAGATAGTAAGATCAGATTTGCACTCTACCACTCAACCACTAACTTAATGAGTGTTGCATTTTCAAGACAAAAATCAGGAGTCCAAGGGGCTGCTGAAATCAGGTTTAAAACACCAAGTTCACCCATTTTTAAACTACTTGTAACACATTAAAAGTTGAGTGGACTTGTTACATAATTAACCTTTTAATTATGTAACACAAGGCACATTATTAATGTTCATTTGTTAGATGATAAGATATATATAATTAACCTTTTAATTATATAACTTATACACCCTAAAATATAAAACTAACTAATTACATTAAGATGTTGATATGTTATATAATTAAACCCTTTTAATGTATAACATAAGAACATATATTATTTGATATTATTCAAGCCATTTGAATGACAATTCAAATAATAATAATTCATTAACAAATTATCCATATAATTTGTTCTATCTCTCATTTCTTTAAATTAGAAAACCTATTTTCTAATTTGGTGCTCATATTTAATTGCATGATCATATCATCAAATAAATATTTATTGGCGTTTGATAAGCTTGTTATTGGGTATGACCCGACTTGGATCATGACGTACTAACCACATCAATGTTCTATGTGTCTTGGGCATACAGGATCCAACAACCTCCCACTTGCACAAGATTCATAGGCGATTGATGCAAGCAGTAAATATCGCCTAACAGCGGTTTACTACCCTTAATACGCATGACTTTAAAGCCATTCAATAACATCATCCCCTTCAATTTCCAAACTTGAAATGATTTAGGTGAATCGATCACCTATCCTTTTGTTACAGATGTCTTGTTAAATCCAAAGACACAGAATGATCATTGCTTGTTGATTTAACTTAATCAGGCCTTAGACATCTTGCTCTCAACGAATAAGAGGAACAAATCCCATCTTGACTGCATACGTTTCTCACAATCACCTTGTGTCACACTTGAACGTAGCCTTATGTACTGTCCATTATTTCAGATAGTGAAGAACTAGCTTAAAGTATAACATTTGGTGAATATCAAAACCCAATATGCATCTCAGGTATGAGGATACCAAATGATATTCGCCTTTACTCAAATTTACTTATGATCAATCAAAGAGATTCCATGTAGTAGAATTTGAGACGCAAATCAATCCAATATTTGCATCCCACAAATATTTATGAACCTTTGTGGCAACCAATTGCTCTATATTCATACCTTATAAATATCTACCAATCCATGTTTATAATAGTCTTACGTTCATATTTGTTCCCACAAATATGACTGACTGCGGACATTTAGAATAATAAATATATTCATGGATATAAACATGCTAAAAGGGAACATAACTCAAATATATAAAAGAGTTAAAATTACAATTGTTCCATACTTTAAATACTAAACAGATCAATTCCAATCACTAGAATATCGAAGTCCTAAGGCACAAGTATGACCCTCATACTTTGCCCTCACAAGGAGCTTCGTGAGTGGATCCGTAATGTTTTGAACTTTATGAACTTTACGAATACATATCTTTACCCTTTTTCAACTCTATCCCTTATGATGTTGAATCTCCGCTCAAGGTGTTTAGTCTTTTGATGAGTACGGGGTTCCTTGATTTGAGCAATCCCACCCATGTAATTACCAAAGATTTCTAGGGGGTCTTGAATGGTAGAGACCACCCCTAGATAAGCAATGGACAAACTTATCCATGCAGCTTCCCAGCTGCCAATGAAGTGGCTATGTATTCGGATTTTATAGTGAACAATGCTACCGTGTCCTGCTTTGAACATTTCAAGGATACCTCTCCTCCATTCATAATGGAAGTACACCCGATTGTGATCGAGAATCATCTCGATCAGTTTTGGAAGCCCGCATCCGTGTAACCCTTTACAACGACTTCCTCTTCAACATATCCGTATATTAGAAACATATCCTTAGTCCTACTAAGGTATTTCAATATACTTTTAACAGCCATCCAATGGTTATTTCTATTGGTATCTACTTTGTCATACTTAATAAGCATGACTCGTCCAGTCTAGTGCATATCATCACACAAATGATGGATCCTATAGCAGATGCGTATAGGATATCCTTCATTCGATCTTGCTCATCCTATGAGCTTGGACATTGAGACGTAGTCAACATTGTCCCTCTTTGAATAGGTACCATACCTTTCTAAGAGTTTTCCATCTTGAACCTTTTCAAGATTTTATCAATATACGTAATTTGGTTTAAATCTATCAACCACCTCGATCTATCCTTATAGATCCTTATTCCAAAATATGGGCGGCTTAAACAAGATCTTATATGGAAAAACATATTCCAAGGTAGGTTTTAACACCTTCCATGGTTGGAATATCATTTCCAAATAGTAGTGTGTCATCAACATACAACACTAAGAATACAATTATGCTCCCACTAGCTTTCATATATACACAACCTTCTCGATGCTTGTTTCAATCCATAGATTTATCACTTTAACTTGTATACTTTATTAGGATGTCGCGGATCGACAAAACCATCATGCTGAACTATATGGATAGTCTCTTCGAGATGTCCAATAACAAAAGCGGTTTTGACATCCATTTTCCAAAACTCATATTCAGAATATGCAGTTATGGCACATAATATCCTAATCGACTTTAGCATTGCCACGGGCATAAGAGTTTCATCATAGTCAACCAATTGAGTATGATGGAAACCTTATGCTATAAGTATTGACTTATAAGGATTCAAGTCTCCATGTATCTTTGTTTACATCTTGAAAACCCACTTGTATCCAACCGGTTTGGAGTTAAGTGGAGGGTCAACCAATTCCCAAACTTGGTTGTTATACATGGATTGCATCCTTACGTTCATGGCTTCTAGCCATTTGTCCCAATCCAAATTGGACATAGCATCTTGGTATATGGTTATCCTACAGGGGTCAACCACATAGCATCCATTCATGGAATATCCATATCTTTCAGATGGAATACTAACTCTACCAGATTTGTGAACATTTTGTGTGTATTTATCAACCTCTTGATCATCATCAACAACCTCTTGTTGGTAGCTAGTGTCAACCAAAAGTGTACCGGCTTGTGGATTTTGACCCTTATCAAGTTCCACAGTTCTATACATCATTCCTTCCATAAAGAACTCGGTTTTTAAGAACTTAGCCTTTCGAGCAATAAATACTTTTGCTCTGTTGAGTCAAAGAAACAATATCCCATATAGTCTCTGTGGATTCTCAACTAATATACACTTTCTTTGTCCGGGTCATATTCATAATATGAGCCTCAGAGAGCAATACGAAAACCCAAAATGATAAAGGTGGTAAGCTCATAGCCATAATAAATTGAACCATATCCAAATAGGGTTCAGTTTCTTCTTTATCAGAATGAAGAACATAGATAGTTATGTAGAGTTGATTTTCTACTTCATTATTGAAGATTTTGAACATTTCAAAAGCTTCATACTTATGTGTCATCAAGTGCACACAATAATAGCTACTGTAATCGTCGGTAACAGTAACGAAGTATCTTTCACCAATCTTTGTTATTGCCTTAAAAGAACCACATACATCCAAATGTATCATTCCTAATAAGTCTTTTGGTTCACACTTATCAAATGAAACATTTTCATTTGTTTCCAAAAGACCATTCTTTTGAAGTGTTTGAATCCAATTCTTGTTTATGTGACCAAGATGACAATGTTAAAGATAATAATAACTTAAACCCATTTTAAGTTTCTTGGTGCTTAATGTGTATAATAAGTTATTATAGGACGAATTATAATGAACCAATTCATGGATATCATTAAAAGTGCATATCCTTAAAATGAAATACATCATCCATAAAACTTAATACCATTATTTACAAAATTTAAATCATGATCATATTGTTTTAATAGGAAACATTAATTATGTTCCTAGTCAAACTAGGTGCATACAAAATGTTTTGAGAACAACTTCCAAACCATTTGAAAGTCTCAAAATAGAGTTTCCCTCCTTGAAGTGCACATTTCCTTTGAACCCCTTTGCAACAATTGCAAGTATGAGTCTCACATCCAGTATCCAATACCCATGTGTTTGAAGAAATGACATTTAATAGAATATGTGAATCATGGAAATTGTATTTGAGGTTTGCCCAACATCCCTCCTGTCTTTCAACTCCTTGAGATAGGAGGGACAATTCCTTTTTATTGTCCTATCTCTCCATACTCAAACATACGAACGCAGTGGAAGGAAACCTTAAATCATGTTAAAGTTTCTGAAAATTAACATTATTATGTGTAAACAAACAAACCCATAACAAGAGGATCTTTATTATGTGAAGAACTAGCATACAATATAAGATTTAACAACCAAACATGACAAGAACAACCCCATGATAATACCTTTTATGAAGCTGCCAAAACGAAAATATGAAGTCTGAAAAATGTCATGAACGGGCAAAACTCCAAGGGTAGGAGTCCTCAAGTGTCCATACCCACAAGCCTCTAAGAAAACACCATCGTTGCTAGGATTTAAAGCACCAAAAACGAACAACAATGCTGCTTGAACCTTGTTTCCAGCCGAGTTCTTCAATGGGTGGAAGGAAGAAAACCTTTTCTACTGCACACCAATGAAGGAGCATAGCTTGGGTCATTAGAACACCCAAGAAACGACCAAAAGGAGTTCAAAAAACCAAGTTTCAGCCGTGAATCAGGAGAGAATATAGAGCTTTTCTCTAGTTGTTCATTTTTTTTGCAAATGAGAGAGAGATAGTAAGATCAGCTTTGCACTCTACCACTAACTTAATGAGTGTTGCGTTTTCAAGACAAAAATCGGGTGTCCAAGGGGCTGCTGAAATCAGGTTTAAAACACCAAGTTCACCCATTTTTAAACTACTTGTAACACATTAAAAGTTGAGTGGACTTGTTACATAATTAACCCTTTTAATTATGTAACACAAGGCACATTATTAATGTTCATTAGTTAGATGATAAGATATATATAATTAACCTCTTAATTATATAACTTATACACCCTAAAATATAAAACCAACTAATTACATTAAGTTGTTGATATGTTATATAATTAAACCCTTTTAATGTATAACATAAGAACATATTTTATTTGATGTTATTCAAGCCATTTGAATGACAATTCAAATAATAATAATTAATTAACAAATTATCCATATAATTTGTTCTATCTCTCATTTCTTTAAATTAGAAAACCTATTTTCTGATTTGGTACTCATATTTAATTGCATGATCATATCATCAAATAAATATTTATTGGCGTTTGATAAGCTTGTTATTGGGTATGACCCGACTTGGATCATGACGTACTAACCACATCAATGTTCTATGTGTCTTGGGCATACAGGATCCAACAAAGTGAAAAGAATCCCAATGTGGATCATCCTGAAAAGGATCAAAGTAAAAGAATCGCAATGAGGATCAGTGAAAATGAGATCTCATAACTTAAGTAACCTGGTCAATAAAGTTATGAAAAAGTTCTACTATGCATTACATGAGGATAGTTGATCATTTCATGCTTATATGTGTGAGGTACATGTTGAATAATCAAATCAACCAAAACATGATAAATATCACAAGCATTAAAATATCAACCAAGTATGAGTTTAAGAGGACAAACATACCTGCAATCAATAAGTTCATAACATGTCCATTTTATCACAAAAGAATGGACATGTGTAATATAGATTGATATGATCCCAACAAAAGGTATACTTCTCTCCATTCTTAAATCAGAAAAACAAAAAAAAATTAGAAATATTTCATATTCAAAAGTTTTAAATCCTTAAAGTTTCTATCTAGATGTGGATATAAACTTTAGGGGGAGTAATTTAAAATTTTAACCAATTTGTATAGATATTTACTATCTTAAATTACTTTTTAAAACTTCTAAACAAATCAAAAAGAGTCCGTCTGTGTTGGTGCAGAAATTATACCTAGTATCTCAGCTTATGCAGATTCTTGAAAGCATAAGAAGTCTAAGATCAGGCAAACAGTGGGAAACTTGTATCATTTCTGATATACAAATCAATCCAAACAAGAATTGATAACCCCAACAACAGCCAACAACTTTATAAGACACAATTCAATTAAAGACAACTCTTCATAACAAGAAAAACCAAAAATAAAAATGGTAAGTTTTGATTAAGTAATGCGGGTAAGTGCATTTTTTAATGCGGGTGAAGGTAACTCATGCATACAACCAATGCGGGTAACTGTTTATGTCATTTATACGTGTTAAACCAAACCAAATAGTGTGGAATCCTATTTGATTGGCAATCCAATCAGTGAGAACACACATAGAAACAATAATGTATTGAAACTAATGTCAACAATCGATTGAGAATCAATCTATAGCGTTCTATGAACTTGGAGTACGAACTTGGAGGCTTCTGAATGGCTAGGGTACGTCTGGAGTCGACTTGGATTCAATGCTTTTTTTTCCACGAATTAGGTGGTATTTATAGGTTAGGATTGCTCATTCGTATAAGTCATTCGGTTGAATGGTCCATACTCATGTCCATTCGGCTATTTAATGCATGAGTATGGTCCATTCGCATGATTGGTCCATACTCAAGGTCCAGTCGTGCGAATGGGTCATACACTTGCAATTTTCCTTACTTTATGACCATTTGACTTTTAAACCCTTTGAACCTATTAATTTAACATTATGAACATTTGATCATCTCAGACATGATCATTTTAGACTTAAACCTTTAGATCACCTCAGACGTGATTATTTTAAAACTTTTTGTCACCTCAGACGTGACCCATTTACTTGAAAGCACGTGTGGTCACCTCAGACATGACCTTTTCAATGATAAGGTCCCTTATCAACGTCCATGACCTAGTCCGATATTACACATACTGAATATGACAAACTTTGTACAGAAATAAAAGAAATAATACTGAAAATGTAAAAATTAAGACATGTTTTTGTGTTTTTATGAGAGTTAATTCCCAAGATGTAGTTCTAGGAATAATTATTTTCAAAGAGCAACCACAATCATTAAAGCTATACATGGATCAATTAAGTTGGAATCAGACAGGATATTCAAAATATTCAGGACAAGTTATTAGAAAAAACAGCTTTGATGCTCTTTCCTTGTTGTTCATCTGGAGTCATTTAGCAAATTTAGGAAATCATACTAGTACTATTAGGTCCCCACACTGATTTGAACTTTCAAGAATTATAGCCACAGTGATTGTCAGTATACTTGTCCTCTTAAATCCATACACAGACTTTCAACAGAGTTTGGTGATCGTTTTAAGGTTTGTTTATTTCAACAAGCATTTGTGGATCCCATACTTATATGGTAATCAACATTCCTCAGGAGATTTTTGAGCGGTCTAAGGGTAGCGATTCAAGAAGATACTATTCTTAGAACTTTCAAAGAGAAGCCAATCCTCAGGTTAGTGCCATCGCACAGCAGAGAGACGGCAAACAACAATGAGTTCTAGAATATATAGGTTATGCTTATCCTCAGGTCAGTGCCACCGCACAGTATAGAGGCACATAACCTATCTTCTTGTTTGAGCAATTTTTCTTCTTTTTGCACAGATCTCACCAACAACATAGGTTATCAATTTGATTGTATTTGCATTTTTATGTGCTTTTGCTCATGCTTTAGTCTTACGCACACTTTTGTGGCGTTTATTTTGCTTGTCACCCCTTATTGGAATCCTGTTGATTGTGTTAACCAAGGATAAGGTGTTTCCCACAGCTTGTCAAACCTTTCAGTTTAATCTTGAGATCACCAACCGGTCTAGTCATCTATTGTGTTCGATCTACCAACATATCAGCTGTGGTCTAGCAACCTCTAGGTCTACTTTCTTTGTGTTACCTTAGTAGTAGCTAGCTTAACTATCATATTTCCTTTTATACTGCTCAGACTACTCAGACTTATACTTGAACTTTGCATCTTTTTCAATTTGGATTTTTAAAGTCCCAAATGGTTTGTACCTGTGTACTATCATCTTCCACACGTTAAATCGGTATCACACGTACGATCTTATTTATTATCGGCTTGCCTCTCCTTTTCCCTCGTTTTTTTTCGTACCTATTCTCCCTCTAAAATACTAAAACCTCTAAGGATTTGCGTTTTAGAATTTTAATGAGCAAGAACCGACACTAAGTGTAATTAACGAACTAACAGCAAACAAAACAAGAGAATTAAACTTAAGACATACTATAATATAAGAAATTTTAAAAGACACTAGACGCGATGCATCGGACTAAACATGGTCATCTTCAGGAATGACCTCACTCTTCTTTTTTACACCATTGACCTCTAACAGATATAGAAAACGTGGTTTATCAAAAGCCTTTGTATAGAGGTCAGCGCGTTGAAAATCAGTGTTTATTTTTATCACATCGATTAAGTTCTTTTCAAAACAGTCACGTATGAAGTGATATTTGATTCCGATGTGTTTGGTCTTCGGATGTTGGCCCGGGTTCTTAGTGACTGCAATCGCAGCAGAGTTATCAACAAATATAGGAGTAGAAGTGAAATGCAAACCGTAATCCCGCATTTGCTGTTGAATCCATATGATTTGGGAACAGCAGCTTGCAGCAGCAACGTATTCTGCTTCACAGGTTGACAAGGCAACCGAGGTTTGCTTCTTACACTGCCAGGTTACCAATCTTCTCCCAAAGAACTGACACCCTGCTGATGTAGACTTGTAGTTCATCTTGCAGCCGCCGTAATCCGAGTCACTATACGCTGTAAGTTCAAAGTCATCATCATGAGGGTACCACAATCCAAGTGTAGGTGTGCCCTTCAGATAACAAAATATCCTGTTGACTCCAATTAAATGATTCACCTTAGGCTTTGCCGGATATCACGAGCATAAACATGTCGCATACATGATATCTGGTCTAGAGGCAGTGAGATACATGAGAGATCCAATCATCCCTCGGTACATAGTGGCATCTACCAGATCACCTTTCTCATTGGGTGCTACTTCATGGTTTATAGCCAGTGGAGTGCCAGCTATGGAAGCATTCTCCATATCAAACCGACTGAGAATATCTCCTACATACTTGGTCTGATGTAAAAAGATTCCATTTGGTGTCTGATCTACTTGTAACCCGAGAAAGAACTTCATCTCCCCCATGGCACTTATCTCAAACTCAGCCTTCATTACTGCTTCAAATTCTTTGCATAATTCTTCATTCTTTGAACCGAAGATTATGTCATCTACATAGATCTGTACTAGCAGTAAGTCTCCATCTTTTTCTTTGATAAATAGTGTGCAGTCAATGACTCCCCTGTGAAATCCGTGTTTCACAAGATGAGTAGAGAGTTTTTCATACCAAGCCCGTGGAGCTTGATGAAGCCCATATAGAGCCTTGTTGAGGTTGTAAACTCTATCCCGATGATATGGATCTTCAAATCCCTCGGGTTGACTAACATATATTGTTTCTCTTATTTCCCCATGAAGGAATGTACTCGTCACATCAAGTTGATAAACTTTGATTTTCATATAAGATGCATAGGCAAGGAAGATACGGATGGCTTCCATCCTTGCCACAGGTGCAAATACTTCATTGTAGTCGATACCTTCAACTTGTCTAAAACCCTGAAAAACAAGCCAAGCCTTGTTTCTGATGATCACTCCCTGATCATCTTTCTTACATTTCAAAACCCATTTGGTACCAATGACTTTAGCACCTTTAGGTCTATCCACTAGTGTCCATACACCTAACTTCTTAAACTGAAGAAGTTCTTCCTGCATGGCACTAACCCAAGCCTCATCATTTAGTGCTTCACTAACATACTTTGGCTCAAACTGAGACACAAAGCAGCGGTAGGCACCGTCATGAAGATATCCTTTTTCCATGACAGAGGCATAATCAGCTGAATACAACTGATTTCTAGTCTGAACCCCTGATCTCACATCTCCTATAATATTATCCAATGGATAATAGACGTTTAGACATGAGCCAGGAGATGTCGGAACAACCACCTCGTAGTCAAGATTATGAACATTTGGTTCTAGATCTGAGGCAATAGGAGTCTGGGGTTCTGAAGGTTCAGAAGCATCACTAGCCGATGCGTGTGAACTTATGGTAGTCGGAACCTGTACATCCTGGTTGATCTGATCATTTCCTTCATTTTCTTCATTAGAAGAAGAATCACTCACATCAACTACTCCTCCTGAATTGTTAGGATCATGACATGTTGAATCTTGAGATGGTGTGTTCAAGACATCGTACATTTGCCCACTCGTCTTTTGAAGAAGAAAGATATATGTTGAAGGACTTGAAGAATCCATCATAGTCGAAGAACTAAGCAGGCCCTTTTCCAGCAGGAGGTGTGATATATCTCTGAACATCAACATTACACCACACCTCTACTTGAACTGTTGAGTTATTGTAAACTCTCTTGTTCGGTATGTTGTATCCTAAGAAGATCCCTTCATCAACCTTCTCATTGAATTTTCCCTCCTGAGTCTTTTTCAGTAGGGTGGACAGAGCGCCAAACGGCTCGAGATATTCCAAGTTAGGTTTACGTCACTTAATAACTCGTAGCACATTTTTCCATGGCATTTTACTATCAGAACTCGATTAAGGGTATAACATGCATTTGTTGCTGCTTCATTCCAAAATTGTATAGGCAGTTTCGAGTCTGCAAGCATTGTCTATGCCGTCTCTATCAAGCTGCGGTTCTTCCGTTCAGCAACACCATTCATCTGAGGAGTATAAGCCGAGGTGAATTGATGCACAATTACCTTTTCCTTGCAATAGTCCTCCATCCTCTGATTCTTGAACTTGGTTCCGTTGTCTTAGCGCACCTGTTTTACCTTCAGCTTGTATAAGGATTCCAGAGTAGTTACCAATTCCTTGAAGGATTCAAATGTTTCTGATTTGGATTTCAAAAACATTACCCAAGAGAACCTTGAGTAGTCATCGGTAACTACATAGCAGTACAAGTCGCCTGCGATGCTTCTTGACCTCACTGGACCAAACAGATCCATGTGAAGAAGCTCAAGTGGAAGTTCTATAGAATGAACTTTCTTTACCTTATGAGATTTCTTTGTCTGTTTGCCCTTTTTGCACGGAACACAAAAATCTGGGAGTTGAAAGTTTATGACATTTACTCCTCTCACAAGATCATTCTGGATCAAGTGATTCATTTTCCTCGGATTTATGTGTCCCATTCTCCTATGCCAGGAGATGGATTCCTTCTCAGTAGCTTTGGACAAGAAACATTAGACTTCACTATGTGTTGTGGATGCCTTTGAGAGATCTGAAACATAAAGATCATTATATCTAGAAGCTGACATAAGGATCTGATCCTCCGGAATCACGTAGTCCTTCTTTAGAACGTAACTCTTCTTGTTGTCAAATACTACCTTGAATCCTTTATCACAGATTTGAGAAACAGAAAGTAAGTTATTTTGTAATTGTTGGACATAGTTTACCTTATCAAACTTGACTTTCTCATTTCTCACTTCTCCTTGGGCTGTGATGTACCCGCCTTTGTTTCCGGCAAATGAAACATGCCCTCCTTTAATTTGTCTAACATTTGATAAGAGAGCTATGTTCCCTGTCATGTGCCTGGATGCTCCGCTATCAACTATCCACGTGTTAGTTTCAGAACTGTAGCGAACACCCTGCACAGTCAATGAAAACATTAGTTCATGTCAGGAACCCAAGCCTTAACCGGCTTGGGTTTCCTGAGGCATCACATATCACAAACTCAACCCACTGACCCTTTGAGGTTAAGGATTGATCAGAATTCTGTTTGATGTTATTTCCAGGCACTGAGGAGGTTTTTCTTTCCATAAACCAGATTTGTGTAAGCCTTGTTTATGATAAACAGACGACTGGCTGATGGATTGAACTTTGGGTTCACAATCTCTTTTAGAAGGTGTCACTGTGTTCCTTTTAAAAGATCTTGATGTAGATGTAGAAAGTTCAACTTTCTTCCTTGGTGTCTGATAATAAGGACAGTGAGATGCTATGTGACCATACTCTCCACAATTATAGCAGGATTTGCTTTTAACTTGATGGTTTCTATCTTTTGGTGGAGATGCAGATGTCACACAGTTGACCTTATTATGTTTGGATTGGGACACTTCTTTGTTTGATGTATGAGTTGGTTTTACAAACTTAATTGCTTTACCTGGTTTTACATCTTTGATCTCTTGTTTACCTGGACTGTGACATGATGCACGTGATTGATTAGGTTTTATAGTCTTTTTAGGTTCTTGTTTGACTTTGTTTGACCCTGACTTGAAACTAATCTTTTCAAATTCTTTTCCAGATTAACACAAGGCATTTTCCTATTGCCTTTGAAGTGGCTCCTTCTGTTTAGTGTCTGATCCAATTGATTTACTTAATGAATCTGGATCACTCACCAGAGGAGTGGACACCACGTGATCCTTGATGGGTTATTGTTAATTGGTTTACATTTGGTGTTCATCAAGGTCTCAGGTGGTGGTGGAACCACTTTGTATCCCAGTCTCTCCCCATTATTTCTCTCTCTTACTAAGTGTTGGACAATATGTGATGAGCTTGTCCAACTATGCAGTTTTTCTTTTAATGAATTCACTTCTACTTCTAAAACTGCTTTTTGCTTCTTAGTGTCCTCCAGAGAGTTCAATAGTACCTAATGTTTTTGCTTGGTAAAGGCAACTACCTCAGTTTCCCTAAGCTGTTTATTTAATAGGTCTATCTTTTCCTTGTAACTGTGCTCGTTTTGTTTCAATACTCTATTAGCTTTGTGCATAGTTCTAGGTCCTTTACTAGGCTATCATTATGATCTAATAACCTAGCAATTTTGAATCTATACTTTCTCTAAATTTATTACATTCTAAGCAAGCATGATTATTAAACAGTTGGTCAGAAGTACTTACCTGAGATGTAAAGAAGAATCAGCCATGAGTACTGGCTCGCTTTTCTCTGGTTCGGATGATTCAGATGATGATGCATTTGCAGATTTTTCTTCTTCAGGCAGGTAGTTGACCACATTTGCAGTATCTTTAGAATTTGACATTGCGATCTCTACTGCTAATCACCTTCACTTGCAGAATCGTCATCAATTCCTCCACACTAGCATATTTGACTCTCCTGTGAGACGAACCGAAAGCTCCCGTCCTGTCCTTCATCTTCGTTAGCAGTTAAAGCTTTTGGATCCTTACTTGATAAGTCAGCATTACTAGCTGTGACTTGTCTTGATGGTTAAATGACGAGAAGCGATTTCCATTTCCTGTCTTCTTTGGTTTTATACACTCCCTCTTGAAGTGTCCCTTCTCACCGCAGTTGAAGCATGTAACCTTTGACTTATCAAACCCAAAGGTTGTGTCTTTTGTTGCAACCAAATTATGTCCAGTCTCTTTGACAAATTTTTTAGCTCGTCGGACAGCACTTGCCAGAGCCCACATTATGTCCATACGTTCCAACTCCATTTCATCCACCTGCTCATAATCTTCATCTGCCAAGTGGCAGTTACCTATCTTTCCAGCAATTAATCCATCGTAGGAGTGAACCACCGCAGCTAAAAGGTCCATATGTTCTCTGGCCACCTCTATAGTTACATTCCCGAGGTTGTCGGTTTTCAGCTTTGTGGCATTAGCTTCGGGTACTATATATTGGGTGCTAGACGACCCTGACATTTCTGATCCTAAAGTTGAGGTTGTGCTGGAACTCCTGTGCTTGAGATGGAGGCGGTCTGCAATGGTGCCCAGATGTCTTGACTGAAGGAGTAGCATTGTAGAGTGCAGGATGCTGATTATAGTTTGCCTTTTGGGCTCGATACTTCATCCTAAGCTCTTCTTCTCTCAGTTTCAGAATGAAGTCATTTATGTCTAACTTCGAGAGCATTCCATTCTGTCTGAGATTTGAAACAAACGAACCCCATTTTTCTGGTAATCCATCAGCAAAGTTGGATACCTTATCTTCCATCGAAGTAACCACTCCATGAGTGTGCATCTCACTCATCAAGTGGTAGAATCTATCGATCACATCATCAAGGCCTTCCTTTCCCATTGAAGAGAAGTTGTCGAACTCCTTCTTCAATGCTTTGGCTTAATGGCCTTGAGAGAGCATTCCTGTCATACCTCTTCTCCAACGCATCCCATAGCTTCTTTGCTTGAGTGTACTCAAATAGTGATGGAAGATAT
Organism: Flaveria trinervia; assembly: GCA_025506515.1. NCBI lineage: Eukaryota > Viridiplantae > Streptophyta > Magnoliopsida > Asterales > Asteraceae > Flaveria > Flaveria trinervia. The sequence goes on along the minus strand of CM046445.1, from coordinate 67,143,833 downwards.
CCTTCGGAATAGACTGAGTGAGCAAAGCGTAGACTTTCTTCTCAGCGTTGTTTTACCTTTTGTGCATCCGACATGCCACTTAGAGTAATTTTTACTCCATCAGCTCCAACTGGCATGCTGTACCCCGACTCTATTGCCTCCCACAAGTTTGTATCTACTCCATTTAAGTAGATTTCGAACCGTTGCTTCCATTGTGGGTAGTCGTCTAACGTGATAAGCTTCGGGGGTTTATTGTGTATTCCCACTTCGTTCTCCAACAATAGTAGATTCTGAATACGAGTATCTCTACTAGCTGTGTATGCCGAAAACTGATCCTCCATTTCACTTAACTTTACGGTTTAACAGACTGTTGATTATGCGAAAGAAGGTATGCGATTGGGCTTATTCGGGCAATTGAACAAATGCGGATGGTTCAATCGTGCGACTGAACAGATGCGGATGAGTCAATCGTCCGAATGAACTAATGCGGTTGAACATACCGAATGAAGTTCTCAGTCGTACGAATGAAGGTACGAATGAGTCCAATCGTGCGGTTGGAGAATGCGAATGAACTCAGTCGTGCGATTGACCCAATCGTGCGACTGAACTTGCTGAAGTTTGATAATTCGTAGGTTAAACTTGTTTTGGCCGTAAAAACTCGAATTTTATCAAACTCTAATAGCCGTATGCCGGAAAACTACATTTTTCAATTAGGAACCGTCCAAGACTTCGTTAGACACAAAAAGATTGCGTTTTTTATGCAAAAACACAATTTTGTATCAAAATAATTGAATCAACACGTAATCAAGAGTCTGTTGCTCTAATACCACTTGTTAGGATCTGGTATTTGACCAAACACCAACTAATTAACATGTTAAACAAACCAAATAGTGCGGAATCCTATTTGATTGGCGATCCAATTAGTGAGAACGCAGTAGAAACAATAATGTATTGAAACTAACGTCAAGAATTGATTGAGAATCAATCTATAGCGTTCTATGAACTTGGAGTACGAACTTGGAGGCTTCTGGACGGTTAGGGTACGTCTAGAGTCGACTTGGATTCAAAGCTTTTTTTTCCATGAATTAGGTGGTACTTATAGGTTAGGATAGCTCATTCGGGCGATTGAACCATTAGCATGGTTCATTCGTGCGATTGAGCCATGCAGTTGATCCATTCACACTACTGAGTGTTCAGTCGTGCGACTGAGTCAAAGCATGTAGTTGTTCAGGCGTATAGACTATTTAGGCACATGGACACTTAGTCGCATGGCCATTTGGATGCATGACCACTGTTGGGGCGCATGGTCCAGTCGGACACATGAGAACTTCACTTTATCAAGTTTGAGTGTATTCAATATTCTAACATTATGTATAACACTTCAAACAATCACAAACCTATATAATTAAGTCAATATGCGTTAAACAACTCATTAATGAAATATTAAACATTATAAACATAACCAAACAATTTGTATTTCATTAAGTACCCAATAGTTATATAAGTGTAAGACATATTACATTCAGATCAGGATCTAGGTACATATATGTATCAACAGTTAATGCGGGTGAAGGTAACCATGCATAAAACAATGCGGGTAACTATTTATGTCATTATAACTAATGGGATATTATTTTATTCTACCGGATGTGTCAAACAAGTATGCATAAAAGTTTGGTGTTAAAGCCTATGCGGACAAAGTTTCTACCGCATTTGTTGATGCGGAAAGAACTTTCACTGCCGTATTTGTTTTTACTCATCTGATTCTTGAATGTGGGTGACATCAACACTTCATGTATTTTCAAAAATGAATAAACAAGTGCTTAATCTTTTCTATCACTATGATGATAATCAAGAAATACGGACAACTTCATTGTGTAGGTATTTGTTGAAGTAAATATGGATAAAGGAGTTTTACTCTTCCGCATTTGTTACAGTGAACAAATGTGAACAAACTTTGTTCAGCCACATTTGCTACAGTGAACAAATGATGGTTAATTTTATTCAACCACATTTGCTACAGTGAAACAAATGCTCTTAAGTTTTCAACTTCCGCATTTATAACAGTACACAAATTCAGATGACCAAAACTTCTCCGCATTTGCTACAGTGAATTTAAAAAACTTGACAATTTGTACTGAAACTTGTAACAATTTGTAAAAGCCATTAGTTGACTATTTAAAGCAATTTCAAAAGGCCATTTAATACTTTTCAAATTGAGAGACTTTAAAGTGTGACGAGCAAAACTCACTGTTCTTCATCAGTCATCATCACCATTACAAACCTGTGTTCTCGGATTTATTTCATCAGATTAGTCCTCAGTTTCAATTATCTACAACAGCAGTATCGAACAAAAGGTGAAAATCTTTAAACTTTGTGACCTAAAATGTTGGACTTTTAAACTAATGATGAACATAGAACCCTAGGTCAATAAAGGAATCTCAAAATCAGACTTGATTTAAGGAATGATGATCATTTTCGACTATGATGAACATGCTAACTAAGAAGAATAACAATCAACAAGTGAACTTCAAAATCATGTTCATCGTATGAACAGAGCATAACAAAAGATGAAAATGTTGAAATCAAATCTTCAATCTAAGTGTTGAAAAGAGGTTAAACAAACAAATATGATCTCTCAAAACATGAAAAACAAAATAATAGTGTTTATTCATGATAACATCAAGCTTTGGAATGATTCCTGTGGAAGAGTACCTCCAAACTGTCAATTTTGACCATCAAAAGTCAAACTGATGAAACTTGCTTGATGTATGCTTTACAATCTGTTAAGTATATTCAACAATCTAACTTATATGCCTCTAATACAGTGGCAAATCTCACCTGGAGCAAGCTCTATAATGTTAGTGGTTATCTTGACCCTGATGTACCTGAGGCTAAAGATCTTAGAGACATGATCCAACTCATTTCTACTACCAGAGTGGCTCATGCAATCACAGTTAGCCCTGTCATTTATGAGAGATTCATAAGGTCTTTCTGGAGCATTGCTATAGTGACAAAGATAGATGGTGAGAGAACTCTGTCTGGAAGGATCAATGATGATCATACTCTAACCATCACTAAACAAACTATGAGACAGTGTCTATAGTTTGGTGATGATGCCAACACCCCTCTAGAGCGTGAAGATAATGAAATCACTACTTTCTTTGCCAACATTGGTTATGAGGGAGGATATGAAGGAAAGCAGATTGTGAAAGGCCTAGTTGAGTTACAATGGAGGTTCCTGATTCATCTCTACCAACATTTTCTATCAAAGAGGAAGATAGGATGGAATGATATTCATGTAATCACATCATCTCCCATATGTGCTTTATGCACTAACAGACCATTTAACATGCCTGCCTATGTGTTCAATGATCTAGTCTCAAACATTCAGGAAGGGAGAAGACACATGTTTCTAATGTATCCAAGGTTCTTACAATGTCTCATTAATGAAGCATTTCCTAACATTGCACCTAAAGGTCTTGCGATGGATATCCCTCATTATGATGCTAAGTCTTACAAGTAAATCAAAAAGAGAGATCCCATGAACTTTTTATAGTGGAACCCATTCTCCTTTGTTTCCCTGGATGGTTCAACAGATTAATCCAGAAGACCATGTTGAAGAACAAGAGGCTCCTACTGATGAGCCAAATCAAGATAAAGAACCAGCTGCTCATGATCAGCAAACTGCTGATGAGCAAAGTGATAAAGGACAAAGGATAGTGTCACCCCAGGTTGATGTAGGGGGTGATCTTCACATTGGGCCATATGTTCATGAAACAGATATAACCTCACCTTTCATACCCTCACCTATACCATCATCTTAAGACTATCAATCCCATCACCCCCAATAGAACCCATCATCACTCCACATACCTCACCCATACACTCACCCCATACCTCACCAATCCTCCACTCACCTAAATCTCCTATTCCCTCATCCCCTGCTTCTACTGAGCCTATTGAGTATGGTGACTCTGCCAGTTCTTCAAAGGAATCTAAATCATCATCTGACGATGAGGATCATCATAGGCAAATGCCTGTTAGGCAAGATATTTTTAAGGTTGTTCCTTCTGAAAGTGTTGTTGAATCAGAAGTGAATAGACCTGATGAGAAGGATGAAATGATTTTTGAGCTAATGAAGAAAGTTGAAAAGATGGAGAAACTATTGAATAGAAGATCTAGTATCATTCAAGATAGACTGTTGGAGTTAGATGAAAAGAAGGAGATAAAAGATCTAAAAGAAAAATATGAGGTTGAAAAGAAAGAAAAAGAAAATGAGATAGAAAGACTAAAGGCTGCTTTCCAACAATCAAGGGATGAAATAAGTGGTTGTGTTGACACTTTAGCCATCTAGACCATTGCAATGGAAGAACAAGAAGGATTGATTGAAGAGCAAGCTGACATTAACATAGACTTGCAGAACCAGATAGAAAGTCTAAACAAGATAGTATTTGAGCTGGAACTACTTGTTGTAATCAAAAGAGAGGTTGAAGCTGAAATGGGGAAACATGATATGGTTGAGAAAAGAGAGGAGAAAAGAAAAAGAGAGAGTGATAAAGAAGGTATTGCTGAAAGCTCATCAGGAGAGAGTAGTGACGACACACCTCCTGCTAAAAAGGTGAGGTTCTTTGAGTCTGAAAAGGTAAAAGAAACAAGTGAAGCAAAATAAGATGAATCAAGCATGGAGATGGTAATTTATATAGAGAAACCAATTGAAATTCACACTGAAGAGGCATAATTTAGTGACATGATTAAAGCTCTTGATAGCTTCACTATAGAAGTGTTCATCATTGATGATGATTTTTGGGATTTTATAGTTGATCAGAGGCCAGTTGCTGGACACATTGTAGTGATTCCTCAATCTCCTATTCCCATTGAGAAGGAATTGAGTATGCAAATAGTGTCTGTTGTATCACTGACTGATGAACAAAAGGAACTTATCAGAAGATTACGTGAAGCACAATAAGAGAGAAAGGAATCAGCAGCTGCTATTGATGAAACAGAACAATCAAAGGCTGAAAAAGTGCCTCAAGAAGCAGAAAAGCCAGAAACCTCCTCTAGTCCAAGAATGCAAACGTATACCAGGAGGAGGAAGTACTTATCAGAAAAGGCTAAAGGGAAAAGACCAATGGTGGAAGAAGAACCAAGTCAGAAAAAGCAAAAGGATGACCCTAGAAGCCTTGCAGCCATTGCTGAATTTCTAGAAGAGCATGAAAAGGCTGAAGCTCAATTGAAAAAGAAGGCTGACTTTTTAGATCTAGAAGAAGGTGAAATTGAGGGTGGCTATGTGGTTGATGAACCAATAGCTCTTGACAGGCCTACGAAGGAGGAGAAATCAGTACAAGAAATGGTTGAAAAGACCCAAACTGATGACCTGATGGTGAAGCCATGTTTTAATCAATCATGGATATGACCCTAATGAGGTATTTGGGATGACTTATGAGGGAATGAAGGTAGAGGAAGAAAAATTAAAAAAGCTACTGGACCCCACTTATGAGACTGAGTATGAAAAGACTCTTTCTCCCAAAGCTCCATTGTTCAAATCATGCTCCAAGCCAAAGCAGACCTCCACTTCTCATTCATTAAATCCTGATCCCTATAACATGTTTGACAAGGAAATGAAGGCTATCTTTCTGGTCAAGGATTTACAAAGACTAAGCTAGGCAATATGAAGACTAATTCCCTATGGGCTGCCATCTTTAGGTTGAATAATGAGAAGAAGACATGCACTTCTTCTTAAAGTGCATTAAAATTCTTAAAATGGCATATGATCAAATCAGTACCAAGAGAAAACAGAGGAAGAAGAAGACTCCTCTTTAATTGGGGAATATTGTGAAGCTAAAGGTAGATGTGGATGGAGCTTTATTGATGCATAGAGATGGGCTATCTATTGTATCTATATGGGAACCAATTTCTCTTAAGAAACTACCCATAGAAGCCATCTATACTATGAGTCAAATGAAGATTCATGTGCTAAAGAGAGAGAAGATGTTTGATGCAAATGACTTTGTCAACATGATAAAAGCCATTTTGGATCCATCTCAAGCAGAACCTCTTATTCCTACACAAGACCCAGTAGAATCTTAATAACCTCAACCACCATCAAACCATTGAAGAAAATAGGATGTATAATCCTTAGGGGGAGTATTGTTGGACCCTGAAAGGATAATACATGCCAATTCAATTGGTGGGTTGATGGTTGTTCTGCTGGTAATCCACAAGTCCAAGAATTAATGCGGATGAAGAATCTGCAAAGAAGACAAGTGTTGGCTAACCGTATTTGTATATGCGGAAGACATAGAACAAATGTTGACAAGTGTTTGTTCTTCAGCATTAATAAATGCGGATAGCCTAAAAGAAATGTTGACAAGTTTTGTACATCCAGATTAACTAATACGGATGCCCGGTAACAAATGCGCATAAGCGTTTGTTCATCAGCATTTGTCAATGGTGATGACCAAACACTAATGCTGAAGACAAAAGAAGAAATGTTGATCAAGATCAACTCATCCGCATTAGTTAATGTAGATGAACAAAGAAATGCTGATGAAGACTTAAACTAGTTCTCTGATGTATAGGTCAGGGGTAGTTTAGATATTTCGTAAAATGCATCCTGTCAGCCTATAAATAGAATAGAAAACCTCGTAAGTGAGGCAATTGTTGATACACAATCAGAATATTTTGTTTAGTCTTATGTTCTCAAGGTGTATTGTTACTATTTAATGCTCAAGCCCTAGCATTTATTTTAATCAATCACTTTCATTAATACAAAGTGCATTTATGAGTATTTCTTGCATTTAGTGTTTCTTGATTGTTTGATTCTGCCATACAATCATTAACTCAGTCATCATATTCGATCCTTGTGAGAATATCAATCTCACACCCAGTCAAAAGCCAAGGGTAGAAAAATGTGTTCTAGAAGAGAAAACCTTCAAGAACATTATACCATCATCCTTGCATGTAAAAGTTTGTTATCAGAATAGACAATAAATAAATTAGTTCCTCCACACATGAGTTGCCTCCTATTGATCTCATCCAAGGTGCAGAACTTGTGAAATGAGCTACCTCCTATTGATCTCATCCAAGAGGAAGATAAAGATGAAAAGGATATAATGAAGGATGAACCAGAATTAAGTGAAGAGGTTCATTCTAAGAAGTGTCACTATATCTCTTGAAAGAATAAGAAACCAGGGATGGCCAAGTCTACAAGAAAGAACTTGATCAGATTTGCAAAAAGAAGATCCAAGAAAGTGTAGAAGATCAAGCCCACCTTCAACCCTATGGAAAAATAAGTTTTCATCTCTACTAGGTTTGAGGTGAGGAAGACTAAAGACTTAAAAAAGGACTCTAGCATAAGGAGTCATAGTTCAAGTCTATGCAAATCATTGTAATGAGAAATTATGCAACACTGTTGCACAAGCTGGACCATTCAACTCCAAAGGCAAGCTTCATCCTAAGGAGCATTCTACATCATTTAAGAAGATAATGAAGAGCTGGAAATAGATCAGAACAAACCTTATCCTAAAGGAAAGATTCTCATAAGAAAGCCTATAGAATGTATCATGCATGGTTGTACAACTCACTATGCTACGGATTGCATTTACAATCCTAAGAGTACCATCCACATACACAAGAAAAAGACTTCTAAGAAGAAGATGAAAATGGCTTCAAAATAAAAACCATTTTTCTTTAGAAGAATCAAGGTGAACCAAAAGAAGGTAGGTGGAAAACTATCTACATAAGAATGTTTGGTCTTGGAAGAAAGGAATGCTTCCAAAGCATTAAAGTCTGTTGTAGTGGATAAAAAGCTTCCAAAGTTTTAGTCTCTAAAACTTCTAAAGTCATAAAAACTTCTTAAGTTTTGAAAGTCAAGTATAAACTTAAAAAGATGGTGTGTAATATGAAGTAAGGCCATGTGACTTAAGTTTCTTCATCAACAACAACTAAGGATCCTCAAAGCTATAGGATTAATAACTATTGAGCTATTTTCAGTTCATCTTGATAAGCCTAAGGTCATCAAGGCTAGGGTTTCCAAATATAACTAATCATCTTTTTTCATGTACATAGACAACTGAAGACCAAAAAATGTATGGATAATTGATAGTGGCTATAGGCACATGATTGGCAATAGCTCTTTGCTTTAAGACTTTGAGAAAATTGATGGAAGGCTACTTGCTTTTGTAGCTGAGTTAAGTGGTTACATTATTGGAAGGGGTAGGGTCACAAATGGTAAGCTCAACATTGAGATGGTATACTTTGTTAAAGAACTTGAGTACAATCTTTTGAAAGCATCTTAATTTTGTGACTAGAGACATAACATGCTCTTTACTGAGCATGAGTGTATTGTTCTCAAGCTCAAGGTGATCATTCCTCAAGAGCATATTTTGGTTAGAGCCTCTATGAAAGGGAACATGTACAAAATGGACTTGTAAGAAACCTCCCCCTCTGGAGAAGTTTCTTGCTTTCTATATAAAGCAAATAATGATTATTCTTTCTTTTGGCATACAAGAATTTGCCATGAGAAACTTTAAGAACATGAATAAACTGAATAAGAATAATTTGGTAGCTGAAATACCAAAGAAAGAGTTTACAAGTGATGACCATTATGTTGCATGCCTAAACGGAAAGAAACATAAAGTGTCTTACAAACCAAAAGAAATGAACTTAATCACTATTCCCTTACACTTATTACTTATGGATCTCTTTGTCCATACAAGTGTAATGAGTTTAGAAAGAACTTTACAATGTCTTGTGATCACAGATGATTTCATAATATATATTTGGGTCTTGTTTATTAGAAATAAGGATAAGACCCTTGAAATCTTGAAATCCTTAATTCTAAAATATAAGAACCAATGTGATCATAAGGTAAAGATCATAAGGTGTGATCAAGTAACTAAATTCATTTTATGATGAAAAAGGTATATCAAGACAATATAGTACTTCAAGAACTCCTCAAAAAAATGGTGTTACTAAAAGGAGAAATGGACACTTAATGAGGCTACAAGAACCATGCTTCCTGCCTCTAAACTACCTATCACCTTCTGGGCAAAGGTAGTCAACACCGCCTCCTATGTGCAGAATAGTGCTTTAGTAGTCCAATCTCATGGTAAGACTCCTTTTGAACTATGGCACAAAAGGAGACCTTTCATTGGTTCCTCAAGTCATTTGGATGTCCATGCACCGTCTTGAATACCAAAGATCACATAGCCAAGTTTGCTAAGAAAGAAAATAATGGATATTTCATTGGATACTCTTCTCAAGCTAAAGCTTGTATAGTATACAATCTTAGAACTAGAGTAGTTAAGGAGTCAGCCAATATGACCTTCAATGAACACACTCCTAGTGTGAAAGTGTGTGTTCCCGATATGAACGGAACAATGAGCATGGATCTTAGGATTCATATTGATAATAACAAAACTTGAATGATTAGATGCTAAAATATAATAATGATGAACATGATGAAGAACACAAACATGTTTAATGATTGGTGTTTATTGATATGTTGTTGAAATTAACATCCTTGAAGGATGATGATATATTGTTGTTGATGATGAACTTAATTCACCCTAACAAGTGGTGAATTAGTCACACATTACAATGATAATATGTTTTAATATTTATACTAGTCTAGCATTTGCAATAATTACAAAACAAACCCTAGACTAATATTTTGTTGCTATTGTTCTTCAAATCTTCAATTTCAATAATGTTGGAAATCTTCAATTTCTTCAAAGGTAGAATACCCAACAATACTCCCCCTAAATTGTAGATTTCCAATGTGTATCGAAGCTTGATCTTGTTTTTTTTGTTGAATAGTTGTTCAAAGTCAAGAAATTTGTTGTTGATGCGGAAGCGAGGTCTTCAAAACTTTGGTACCACTATATTATGTAACAATGTCACTTGTTCTTGTTGATGAGAACCCAAATACGAAGCCCAAATTTGTTTTGTTGATCATAAGACCAATCTTCAACACTTGAGCCCAAGTCCAATTGATGTTTTTGTTTAATGATGGAGCCCAAGTAACAAACCCAATGGTGTTTACGAGCCCATTTGCAACCCTAGGTAAAGTGGCAACCCTAATTCACAAATTTGCAGCCACATTCTCATTAGGAAAACCCTAATTAGGGCATCCCCATTCGGCCGCAAGAAGACCTAATCGGAGCGCCCTATTCGGCAGCTTCTTTTGGTTCGCAAGGGCTGCTTTGGCAGCTTCTTTTGGTTGGCAAGGTGCCCAATGCAGCCTACATTCGGCAACCATATTTTTGGCAGCCCCATTCGGCCGCAAGTTGCTCCTTCGGCAGCTTCTATTCTGGTTCGCAAGATACCTGACAGGATCAGAGATCACAAGTTTGATGTATCAGAATATAAAGCAGCGGAATACAAACAAGAATTAGACAAATTGTAGCAAGCCAACGATATATGTGAGCATTAAGATCGCATACAGTTATAGGGAGAGAATATGAATTTCTGATTTCTAGGAATGTTTATAGATGTAGAATATTTCTAATCGAATCAATCAATCATTCCATTCAATTACTCATTTCGCTCAATGATTACAATAGGTTGTCACTCCTTATATAGAGTGCAACAGTCACTGCTGTTATCACGGAAAGTGACAACTGGCAGATCCAATACAGAAATAACTAAATCTTAACAAACTGCTGAAATGTTCACAAACTACTGAGAACATATCAGCAAGTTAAGTACAAAATATAAAACTACTGAAACTACAACGACTGAAGAACAAGCTCTTCAGTCGTTTTACAAAACTACTGAAACAAAGAAAATAAAACTACTGATATCACAACTACTGAAGAAGTACTCTTCAGCAGTTGTGACAAACTACTGAGGTTTCAGTACTTGATCTTCAGACTTTGACCTTCAGGGTTTCATCAGCTGATGACTTCAGTAGATATCATCAGCTGATGTCTTCAGTCTTTGTCTTCAGACTTTGTACATCAGTTGTTGATCTTCAGCACTTGTGAACTCTTCAGCTGTTGTTCTTCAGTACTTTGGTCTTTCAGCTTCAGCACTTGTGTTCTCAGCTGTTGTACTTCAGCACTTTGGTTCTTCAGCTGTTAAGGTCTTCAGCACTTGATCTTCAGCTGTTGAAGTCTTCAGCACTTGTCAAACTACTGATGAGGCTTTCAGCAGTTGTTGTGATACCGTGTGGGACTTAGAGATTTTCTGATCTTGGCTCATTGGTTCTTTTGGTCCAAAAACTCCCCCTGAACCAATGCAGCCAAAACCTCTAACTTATTTATGCTCCCACTTATTGATGGCAAAAATGTTGGTCTTTTTCCTCTTGATCAGTAGAGAAGATGACCCATGTACGCTCCGGCCTGGGAAGAAATCTCAAATATTTGTTTGGCAGAGTATGAATGGGAACTCTGTTTTGGGAACTGGACACAGAGTTGTTATCCCATTCATGAGATTTACTTCCCCATAATGAGTCTGTATGACTCACGAACATAGGCCTCAAGGAGAACAATTTGTTCCTCTTGAGAGAGTTCTTCAGCTCCTCCTTCGAAGAAGAACTCTGGACCATAGTACTCTGATAAGTACTTCATGGTCCTGCCATTTTTCAGCTCCACCGTAGTACCTCCCTATATACAAATTCATCAGGATGGTTGCCTTCAAGGAGTAACTGGAGCTCATTCTTTTGGATGTCTTCAAGCTTTTGTATAACAACCCCTTCTTAATCATCTTGTTTTCTAGTAAGGCTTGAGGTGTCTTCTTTGCTTGGTGAGCTTTCTTGAATTCATCAATGATTTCCCAAGGTGAGACTACAACGGCCAACATGATGGTAGATTCTATTGGTTTTCGTACTGGCCGTTGTATCTATGTGGGATAGTTCTTTTATGGATTCTAGAACTCACCCTGGGGTCTGGCCATACTCTCACTCTTCCTTCTGATATGAAAGGTGTGCCTGAGAGTGTACAGCCTTTGAGCATGCCCTTTCATGGCTTGAATAGATGATGACTGAGGAAATTCCTTGTCAACCATCTTCAACAGTTGCTCATCGTGCTGTTTCTGCTGTTCTTCTTCTTCTATCTGACTCTGACCATTTCCCTTTGAGAGTCAGGTGTGATCATGGATTGACTCTGGGGTTTTGGTAGCTTCAGAACAGCAGAGAGTGGCAGACTATCATCTTCATCCTCTTTCTTTTCTTCTTCCATCTCAGCACCTTCCTCCTCCCCACTCCTTCGGGGGGTATCACTGGATGATGGTGGGGTGGTGAAGGGATTGGTTTTGAAGAGAGAGGATGTTTGGATTTTGGCTTAGAGGTTGGTTGGGAGATTTGAGGGATAGGATCTGTTTGAGTGGGTGGAAGGGAAGGTTGATCTAGCATCCTTGTAGTTAATTTTGCCTTTGTGAGTTTAGCCATCTCTAACTTTTGCCAGCCCCAGCCTCATCAAGGGCTTCCACAATAATCCCTTTGTTGAATTGCTCAGACAGACAGATTCTGGTGGCTATAGCCAGAATGCTGTCCCTGGACCATGCGCGGATCTCCATTAATGATCTTCCCAAGTATTTTGCAATAAAGCGGATCATTATTTCCAACCTCTCTTTCTCAAGAGCATCATACCCTGCCCATCGGGTTTGTATCTCTTGTACCTCTAACCTTCTGATCTCACTATCCAGTGTGGCTGTGTCAAACCCTGCTGAATAGTTGTTCAATTATTTTATCCATGGAGCGGCTGTGTGTGGTGTCAGCTTCTTTGACCAGCTCCTCCAAGGATTTTTCTTCAGCAGTGTGATCATCAGCACTTCTCTTTCGCTTGTACGTGAGCAGAGGTTGCTTTTCTTTTTCCTCCTCTTCCTCAGATCTTTTCCTCTTTCTTTTTTCACTGCAGTACTCTCCCCCTTTTTGGTTGCATTGGAGGAAGGGGTTGGTACCGCAGAGAAAGAGTCTTGTGGACAGCAGCATCAACCAGGGGCTGTGTAATGTTGAGGAAAGCCTCTCATCAAGGGCTTTGATCACTATATCAGTGATTTGGGGGGGTGATGAGAGGAGGAGGAATTTCGGAGGATAGCACCTATTTGCTCAGGAGGGTTCTGTTCCTGAGAAGTAGGGCCTGAAGCAGAGGCGGGTGGTTGATTTTGGGGTGGCGCTGTGTTTGGGAAACCTTCAAGGAAGGTGCCATCTGTGGGTGTATGATGGTGGCAGATGGACTTGCATCCTGAGACATCTTGGCCAGCAGCTCTTTGAGTCTGCTAACCTCATCCTCTAGAATGGTGTTTTGAGCAACTACATCATAGAAGAAGCTCAAGTCATCATCAGGTAATACTGAATCACTGACCTCCTGCTTCGAGCAGGATTTACATGCACTGGGTGTAGACCAGTTGGTGCATGTGCCCCTTGTGCTTGGTACTGGGGACTTCCAGCCTCAGGACAGTGTCCATCATCAGCTGTTGCCTCTAGGGAGGTCTTAGCAATGTTACCAGCCTCACTCTGGTCATGTGCTGAGTCAGAGGAGGTGGCAGCCTCACTAGATATTCTAAGCTCCTTGTCTACACCAGGAGATAGAATTGGGAAACCCCTGTGCTGTGGGTTCTCAGGTGCACTGTGTTCCTCCCCCTCAATTGTAGAGGAATTCCCAGTAGTAAGTGGTTTCTGGGGAGGGGGTGAGGAGTGCAATTGAGTCAGCACTTGTGCAACTATTAAAGTTGGGCTGTGAGGGGCGGTTGTTTGGTGTAAGGGGTTAGAAGCAGTGTGCACCTGGGGTGGATGATGCTCTTCAATGGCAATCTCCTCAAGTGAGGAAGATCCCAGATAAGTAGGTGCCCCTTGGGTTGCTGCAGGCTCCTGTTGAGAGGAAGCCTGAGCGGCTGTGGCTGGAGGAGTCATTGTATCCACTAGGGGGTTCGGACTAGTGGATATAACCTGCGTTTGTGGTGCAGGAGGAGCACCTCAGGGGACTCAATTCCCTGAGTAGCCATTTTGGGTTTCTTTTTGGTGGGTTTGGTGGGGACATTGGATTTGGAGGTGGTGGCTGTGGGTTCCAGCTGCGTGGGTTTTCGCAGCTTGGCAGCCAGTTTGAGTGTCCGGTCAGAGTTGTGCCGGGAGTATACTTCTGGCAGAACAGCCGTAGCAGGGACTCCCAAGCCACAAGTCCCTCAGCATTAAGCTGGTCTATAATAATGGCCATTATGAACCGTGGATAGAGTATCCAACGGTTGGCAGTTAGTTTTTGAGCCATATCTTGAGCTCTGAAAATATTAATTCTGAAAAATTCAGTGGTTGTTGCTCAAGGATAGAATACATTACCTGCTGCCATTGGTGGACATTTGATCCCAAGACGATGTCTTAGGGGCCAAAATACATTAACCATATGAAAGATCAGGCGCTCAGCGTCATTAAAGTGTTTCTTCATGATGGTGGTGGCACTGAGATCACCTTGATATCCATGCCGAGCAAATGATAGATCTATGGTGCCTTCGGATATCCAGCAGGAGAGGTAGCATCACTCAGTTGAAGAATTTTACGGATGTTGCAGGAGTAATCACTACTTCTTTGTTGTTGACGACTGACCGGAGGGATTGTGTGTGGCTCTCCTCAGTTGTAACAGTAATGTTCATCCAAAATTGGTTCAAGGACTCGGCATGTAAAACGGGGTTCAGAAGGAATGCCTTGTTGTATGGGGCTGAACCATAAGATCGATAGCAGCATCGAACTTAGTCCAGATCGGCGTTTTGTGAGGTAGGCAACACAGTTGTGTCGCGGTTTAATTTGCATAGACGCCATGGAAGTTTTGGAGAGGAACGTTAGGTTTGAAGAAGATGAAGCATGGAGAGCTCAGGTTAAGGGTATTTATAGGGTACGGGTGAGGAAACGACTGAAGGATGTGGTGTTAGTCATCAGTTGTTTTAAACGACCGTTGACATGGTATTATCCTTTCAGACGTTGAAACAGCTGAAGTCGTGGTGTTAGGCATCAGTAGTTTAGAAAACTCCTGAAGACCGTGGTTTTGACTTCAGATGATTGAAACAACTGAGGACAGGATGTTTGTCATCAGTAGTTATGAAACTACTGAAGACAGTGGTTTTGTCATCAGCTGTAGTAAACACTGAAGACTTGGTATTAGTCATCAGTAGTTTAGAAAACTACTGAGAGGTGGGTTTGCTTCAGTTGTTTAAAATGAAACAGCAGTTGTACAAACGACTGAAGAGAAAGTTCTCTTCAGCTGTTTTCGTCAATTCTTAGCTTTTCAGCTGTTTCAAACTATCCTCAACACAGTCATCAGTCTTTATGGCTGATTTCAGTTGTTTCATAGGACATCAGTACTTATCTGTTTTTACTGATAGCAGTAGTTATGACTGCATCAGTAGTTGTAACTACGTCAGTAGTTTGGAGCAGATGAAGTACTTCAGTACTTGTGAGACATTTAGCCTTCAGTAGTTATAAAAACTACTGAGGTTAAAAGAGCTCATCAGTACTATATGTGACAGGCACTCATGATCATCAGTATGATTACTGAGATCATCAGTAGTTGTCACCTATTCTAGCTGCAGCATACCAAGCCTTAACACCAGGTTTTGGAAAGTTGAACTATCCAAAGGCTTAGTAAAAATGTCTGCAAGCTCATCAGCACTAGGCACAAACTTAGGATCAATCAGACCTTTTTCAAAACAATCCCTTATAAAATGATGTCTGATCTCTAATGTTTGGTCCTAGAGTGCTGGACTGGATTTTTGACAATGCAAAGAGCTGAAGCACTATCCATTAACAATGGAGTCTTAGTCTCTGTAATGCCATAATCCAAAAGTTGGTTTTGAAGCCAGAGTACCTGAGATGTACAGCTTGCAGCAGCAATGTACTCTGCTTCCGCAGTGGATGTAGCAACTGAGGTCTGTTTCTTGCTCTGCCAAGAAATCAAGCAGTTGCCTAGGAATTGACATCCACCAGAAGTTGATTTCCTGGTCAACTTACACCCTGCATAGTCACTGTCAGAAAAAGCAACTATTACCAGAATGTCTGGTAGATACCATAAACCTAGAGATGGAGTGCCTTGCAGATATCTAAAGATCCTCTTGACTGCAATCAGATGAGACTCTTTAGGTGCAGCCTGAAATCTAGCACAAACACATGTAGCAAACATAATATCTGGTCTAGAAGCTGTTAAATACATCAAGGACCCAATCATACATCTGTAAAGTGTTTCATCAACCACTTTACCTTTCTGATCTGAGTCCAGTTGTGTGGTGCTGCTCATGGAGTAGAACAGGGCTTACAGTTTTGTAAATCAAACTTTTGCAAAAGATCTTTTGTATATTTGGATTGATGAATAAAAATTCCATCAGCCTTTTGTTTGATTTGCAACCCCAGAAAGAACTGTAATTCACCCATGGCACTCATTTCAAACTTCTGTTGCATCAACTTTGTAAAGGCATCACACAACTTTGGATCAAGAGGATGCAAAAATGATATCATCTACATAAATTGAACAAGTAGATTATGCTGCCCCAGTTTTCTTAATAATAAAGTCTTGTCTATGGAGCCTCTAGTGATCGTTTTCCAGAAGAAAGTTTGATAATGTCTCATACCAGGCTCTGGGAGCTTGTTTTAACCCATAAAGAGCTTTATCAAGCTTATACACCCAATTAGGATGTTTATTGTCCTCAAAGCCTGGAGGTTGACATACATAACCTCTTCTCTAACTTTTTCCATACAAAATGCACTTTTGACATCCATTTGAAAGACTTTAAGGTTTTGATAAGCAGCATAAGCTAAAAACAATCGAATTGCTTCCAGTCTGGCTACAGGGGCAAAGGTTTCATCATAATCAATACCTTCCTCTTGTGCAACCCCTGAACAACCAGTCTGGCCTTGTTCTTAACAATAAGCCCATTTTCATCAGTTTTGTTCCTAAACACCCATTTAGTGCCTATTGCACACTTACCTGGAGGTAGAGGAACCAGTTCCCACACTTGCTGTTTCTTGAACTGAAGAAGCTCAATCTGCATGGCATCAACCCATCCATTGTCCTTTAAAGCAATGTGATAATTCTTTGGCTCTTGCTGACTGATGAAGAGAGCATAGAAGCAGAAATTTGACAATTGACTTCTTGTTGATACTCCAGCAGTGATATCACCATGATTTGAGACATAGGGTGATTCTTCAGATCTTGATACACAATGAGATCTGTGCAAGTGTTTGTAGCCGGTTCAGCAGCAACAGATGGTGATGGTGAATCATTTCCTTGAAACCAATCAGTGGATGGTAATTCAAAGGAAGTTGAATTCGAAGAAATCTCATCAGCATTTGTTGTGGATGGTGCTACTGGCGCTACAGGAACATCAGGTCTAGTAAGTCAGGCAGCTGATCACTAAACCTGAAGAGGTGAGTACTGCATCATCATCATCTCATCAGCAGTACCACCAGGTGGTGAACTGTTGACAGGAGCAACAGCAGGAGTTTGATAAGAACATATTGCAGTATGTCCAGATCAAATAACTCCACAGGACTTTGTGGAATCTTGTCCTTTGGAGATTCATTAAACTTAACATGTAGAGTTTCTTCAACCATCTTTGTTCTGCAGTTGAAGACTCTGTATCCTTGCAAGTAGATGAATAACCAACAAAGTATCCTGCATCCACCTTAGGATCAAATTTGTGGAGTTGATCCTTTGTGTTAAGAATAAACAACGGAACACCCAAATGCTTTGAAAAATGAAATCAGAGGAGCCAAATGATGGAGAACTTCATATGGAGTCTCATCATCAACCCTGATTTACTAAAACTCTATTTTGCACATAACAAGCTGTGTTGACAGCTTCGGCCCAAAAGGTCAGGCAAACCTGAGTCAGCCAGCATGGACCTTGCAGCTTCAATGAGAGTCCTGTTCTTTCTCTCCACTACTCCATTTTGTTCTGGAGTCCTTGGAATGCTAAACTGCCTTTTGATTCCCTTTGAGAGATAGAAGTCATCAAGTGTATGATTTCTGAACTCAGTTCCATTATCACTCCTAATACACTTGACTGGAAGGGAATACTGCTTCTCAATGTACAGCACAAAGTGGATAATCTTCTGAGCACCTCATCCTTTGAATGTAGAAAGAAAGTCCATACAAATCTGGAGTAATCATCCACAATTACCAGACAGTATTTCTTCTTTGCCATGCTCATTACTCTCACAGGACCAAATAGATCCATGTGCAGTAATTGCAAGCAGGCAGTGGACTTGGACACTTCAATAGGAGGAAATGAGACCTTGTGCTGTTTTCCTTTTAACAAGCAGTGCAGTTTCATCACAGTGGAACTCCTTTATTGGTAAGCCTCTGACTAAACTCTTGTGGCTAAGCTGATTCATGTTTTTAAGATTAACATGACCAAGCCTCCTGTGCCACAGTTTAGATTCTTGAGAAGAGGCTTTGGAAAATAGGCAAGGATTGCCTTTGAGATCTATCTTCTTAGAGAGATCTAAGGCATACACTCTTCTTCCTGTCCTGTTGGCTTTCAGGAGAGTGTGATCATCCAACACCTTGTCAATCAAGGACAAAACTTTGGATGACAGAATCCTACAGTTTTGACTTGTGAAAAGGCAACATGGCCTTTATCACACATTTGACTAACACTCAAGAGGTTGTACTTGGATTTTCCACATGATTAACATCATCAAATTTGATTTCTCCATTGGAGACAAAGCCCTTACCGATGATGTAACCCCTAGCATCATTGCCAAAAGAGACAAATCCCTTCTTTCCTTGAGAGTAGTCATGAAGAAGAGAGATGTTCCCAGTCATGTGCATAGATCCCCCACTGTCTACATACCAGATGCTACTTTGGCATGTTGAAGAACCCTGCAATAATAAACAATCAGTTAGTTTTAGAGACCCAAACCTTTTTGGTTTTGGGCCTGGTCTCATCAATAGATGGTAAACTAAGCATGTTTATTTGTAACAACAGCCTGAGAAGAAGAAGATGGTGCAGAAGAGGAGTCCTTTGGCTTAGACCTCCTTTTCTGTGGTTTCAACATAGGAGAATCTAGTTGGTTAACTCTACCCAACAGATGTTGTACCATCATCACCAGCTGTGTCTGATTTTGTGATAAAGCTTTCAGCTCATCAGACACATTGCTAGTGGAGTTAGATAAGGTCCTATGTTGCACCTTCTTCTTTTGAGCACCCTCAGCTGTCACCTGTTTACTCCTTCCTTTTTGAATGCTTTAAGGACTTAAGGGTTACAGGATTTGATGTTGCTGATACAAATGTGGTCTCAAACTCATTTTTTCATTTTTACCATTTTCTTATTAATTTCTTCTTTTGTTTGAGTTTGGAACCTCTTTTGTACCAACAGTCATCTGTAAGATGATTGAACAAACCACATATTTCACATGGTTTCTTCTTCATCTTAGTTGATCATCAACTAAAGATGGTGAAGCAACAGAAGACTTGTTCTTCAATGCTTGGAAGCATTGGTTGCTTTCTTGACATCCTCTTTATAGCCTTCAACTCTTCTCTTCTACTGCCAGTTTTCTTCTCTTCATGTACGACAGCAGTTGAAGTTTGAACTTCAGGTGTTAAATCCTGCTCTCCAGTCCTTTCAGGACCTTCAGGATTAACTCCTGAGTTGATCAACTTATTGATCATGTGAATGTCAGCATTTTGACCATCAACATCAGCTGATAGGTTCAAGGAGGACTTGATGCTGACTGCTACTTCTGATTGTGCTGTATCAGAAGGTAGATCACATGATTGATGGATTGGTTATCACTCTCACCATCAGATTCTACCTCTGCTCTTGGGGTAAAATCTGTAGGTGGAGCAGTGTGATTGTAACCAATTCCAAACTTCACATTTGAAGCAGATTGCTTACTAAGAGCATTTCAAAACCTTTGCATGATTGTACCCATCTATCACACTCGACCTGGGTAACTGCAAGGGTTTCTTTGAGATCTTTGTACTTCTCTAGAAGTACATCTTCTCTAGCCTTATCATCAATTATTTTGCAATTCAGTTTATAACCTCATCATTTTTATCTTTGAGCACAAACTCAAACTCAGCTTTGTTTTTGGAAATTGTTTGTTCTAGCTCAATGTTCTTGTTAATTAAAGCTACATTTGCTTCTCTAATGGAAGCAAATGCTGCTATGCATTGTTCAGAACATAATTTGGCTTTTGCCTCAGAGGATACCTGTGATACCTGAGGTGTAGAGGCATTGGAAGATGAAGTATCAGCAGACTCCAAAGCCATAAGAGCTAGATTCCCAAAGGACTGTCACCACCATGTTGACCAGCACCTGAGAACAGTTGATCATGACCAGACAAGTCATCTGGTAAACTACTCCAGTCAACACTCCTCCTGGGTGAAGAAGCTGTTTGTGTGGATGAAGGTTGTTGATGAGATAGGGAAGGCTGAGGTTCTGGTAATGCATGAGGTTGTGGTGTCATAGGAACTTGAACTTGATTTGACTGTGGCATGTAATAACCAGGGTACTGATATGGCATTTGGCCCTGAGGAACAAAATATGCCGGAGATTGTTGTTGAGGATGATGACTAGATGTGACAGGATGTTGCCCTCTGTGTTGTTGACTATTGCCAGGAAAAGTCACAAAGGGTGCAGTAGTTTTGATCCAGTTGATGTACACTCTCTTGCAAAGTGTCCAAGCCGTTGGCATTTGTGACACCTCAACTTGCTCTTGTCAAACCAACTTTGGTTTTGCCAGAGAGTCCTGGGAATTTTCTTCCAGTTCTTTTGTAGAACTTCTGAGATCTGATATTTATCAAGGCCATTTGGCTCAAATATATCCATCTCTTCTAAGTCATCATCTGCAATCCCCTTGAGATCATCCATAATGAAACATAAATTGTCATTATTACATCCAGTGAACTGACCATCACACTTACAAATGCAGAATTAGGAGTGCTCGAAGAGAAATTAATATGCTCATCATACTGGCATTCAGATGAAGCATATTCTGACTCATGACCACCAAGGCAGTGTTGCCTTGAATAAAGTCTTCAGTGAGCTTTCCAGATGAAGACAGCTTTCTCTTCTGTTCTATCTCTCTCTCAAAAGTGAGCAATTTCCCATGGAGTTGGGTGAGAGATAGTTTGTCCAAACTTGCACTGGAGCGTAGGACAATAGTATATGTGTCCCATCTCTCAGGCAGTGATCTGAGAAATCTATTATTCATCTGAATATTGGTGTATTCAAGTTTGACCATTTTTAGTTCAAGATCAAACAAGAAAACCGCTCATATTGTTGAGTCAGTGTCTCACCCTTTCTATGAGAGAATGTCTCATATTGTTGGGCAAGAATTTCTCTATTATTTGCCAAGACCTCATCTGTTCCTCCAAATTGTTCTTTCAAAGCAATCCAGAGGTCATGGGCAGTTTCATGATGCATTAGCCCAGAATAGATTTCATTGGGCTAAGCCATGGCCGAATTCCATGGGCTTTTGCATCAATCTCAAGCAACTTTTTATCCTCATCTGAGTATTGCTCCCTCCTCTTCGGAACATTTGATTGGTTTCCGGGTTATTCACCATAGGCTTGTGTGGACCATGTACCACTGATGTCCAACACCCTCGCTGTTAACAGACAGGTGATGGAGCATACGTCTTTGCCATATGTTATACTCATTCCTAACCAGCATAGGAGGCTTGGTTGAGGAACCAGTATTGTGAGGATCATTGGAGGGAGTGTCATTTTCAGTTCAAAAACAGTTTAGTTCAAGGTTTTAAAAAGTTTTAGACAAACCACAACAAACTCAATGAGAACCAAGAATAAGATCTCAGGATGAATGAGCAGAAATACAGAAAATTCAATCTCTATAACCGTTTCTTGCAAAAACAAAAGCTAATTCAATCAAACTTGGATCTTGAATAGCAGTTTCAATGATCAATTATTAGATCGATCAATGATTAAACCTCTCTGATACCATTTGACAGGATCAGAGATCACAAGTTTTGTATCAGAATATAAGCAGCGGAATACAAACACGAATTAGACAAATTGTAGCAAGCCAACGATATATTTGAGCATTAAGATCGCATACAGTTTAGGGAGAGAATATGAATTTCTGATTTCTAGGAATGTTTTATAGATGTAGAATATTTCTAATCGAATCAATCAATCATCCATTCAATTACTCATTTCGCTCAATGATTACAATAGGTTGTCACTCCTTATATAGAGTGCAACAGTCACTGCTGTTATCACGGAAAGTGACAACTGGCAGATCCAATACAGAAATAACTAAATCTTAACAAACTGCTGAAATGTTCACAACTACTGAGAACATATCAGCAAGTAAAGTACAATATAAAACTACTGAAACTACAACGATGAAGAACAAGCTCTTCAGTCGTTTTAACAAAACTACTGAAACAAAGAAAAAAAACTACTACTGATATCACAACTACTGAAGAAGTACTTTCAGCAGTTGTGACAAACTACTGAGGCTTCAGTACTTGATCTTCAGACTTTGACCTTCAGGTTTTCATCAGCTGATGACTTCAGTAGATATCATCAGCTGATGTCTTCAGTCTTTGTCTTCAGACTTTGTACATCAGTTGTTGATCTTCAGCACTTGTGAACTCTCAGCTGTTGTTCTTCAGTACTTTGGTCTTTCAGCTTCAGCACTTGTGTTCTTCAGCTGTTGTACTTCAGCACTTTGGTTCTTCAGCTGTTAAGGTCTTCAGCACTTGATCTTCAGCTGTTGAAGTCTTCAGCACTTGTCAAACTACTGATGAGGCTTTCAGCAGTTGTTGTGATACCGTGTGGGACTTAGAGATTTTCTGATCTTGGCTCATTGGTTCTTTTGGTCCAACAATACCTGATTGGCATCCCTTATTTGCAGCCCCATACGGCTGAAACCTAATGAGCAAGAAACCCCATTCGGTAGCCTCATTTTTTCAGTTCCATTCGGCCGCAAGAGGCCCTAAACGGCATTTGTTTGATCTTGAGGAAGCCGCAAACCCTAATGTTGATTGATTGTTGAATTGTTTTCTTCAAATCTTAAATAATTTTAGGAATCTAACCATGAAATCTCATCAAAATCAATATGAATCCATCAACTCCATCTCTGATACCAATTGTGTGTTCCTGATATGAACGGAAAAATGAGCATGGATTTTAGGATTCATATTGATAATAACAAAACTTAAATGATTAGGTGCTAAAATATAATAATGATGAACATGATGAAGAACACAAACATGTTTAATGATTGGTGTTTATTGATATATTGTTGAAATCATCATCCTTGAAGGATGATGATATATTGTTGTTGATGATGAACTTAATTCACCCTAACAAGTGGTGAATTAGTCACACATTTCAATGATAATATGTTCTAATATTATACTAGTCTAGCATTTACAATAATTACAAAACAAACCCTAGACTAATATTTTGTTGCAATTGTTCTTCAAATCTTCAGTTTCAATAATGTTGGAAATCTTCAGTTCTTCAAAGGTAGAATATACCCAACAGAAAGATTCTGGTCTTGATTGGTTATTTGATCTTGATTTAGTTACTAACTATTTTAACAAATCTTGTGAAGATGTTTCAGGAACGACATGTAATACATCTACAGGAGATCTTGATCAGAGATTTGAGCTGAGAATACCAAATGTTCAAATTTCTTTAGCACTAATGGTAATAAAACTTCAAGTGAAAATCCTGTCATCACAACCATAACAAATTCGGCTGAAATATCTATGGTGCCAGCCAATTCCTACAATGAGGAATAATACTCAAATGAAGGGATCTTCAATGTAGTTGAAGATGGAGATGGTGAAAGTGATCAAGAATTCCATGATGCTAACAACCTCTCCACTGAAGACAACATCAATGATGTTGCACACTCTTTGGATCAAGTCACACTTTATGGGCGTGCTGATGTGGTAGGTGATACTCTATCACCATATCTAAATTTATCTATTTTTGATATATCAAATAAAATTGTTGTGATTCCCTCAGCTAAGAATTCACAAGTCATATCATACCAAAAACATCATCGATGATGTTGGGACTGGGTGTAAACAAGTGGACAAACCCATGATCAAAATGTTTGTTTGTGTTCTTGCTTCTTATCCCAAATTGAGCCAAAGAAAGTAAATGAAGATTTAAGAGATGGAAGCTGGATTGAAGCAATGCAGGAGGAATTACTTCAATTCAAAATACATGGTGTTTGAAATTTATGTCCTCTTCCACCTGGGAAGATGCCACTAGGAACCAAATAGGTATTTAGGAACAAAAAAGATGATAGAGGACTTGTCATCAAGAACAAGGCAAGACTAGTAATCCAAGGGTACAGTCAAGAGGAAGGCATTGACTACATAAATATTTTTGATCATGTAGTAAGACTTGAAGCTGTAAGAATATTCCTTGCTTTTGTTGCATCAAAGGATTTCAAACTCTACCAAATTGATGTCAAGTATGCACTTCTATATAGGGTGATAGATGAGGAAGTGTATGTTTATCAACCACCTGTCTTTGCTTATCTAATCATCCTAGTTATGTCTACAAGCTTGACAAAGCTTTCTATGGGCTGCATCAAATACGAAGTTGTATGAGACACCGTCATGGTACCTAGTTCAACATGATTACAAAATAGGAACTGTTGATAGCACATTCTTCTTCAAAAGAACATCAGTTTACTTGATGTTGGTTTATGTTTATGTTGATTATATTATCTTTGGGTCAACTAATAAAAAACTTTGCAAAGAGTTTGAGAAGTGTATGAAGAATAGATTTGAAATGAGTGTCACGGGGAACTTAATTTTTTTCTATGAATTTAAGTGAAGCAAGTTGACAATAGCATCTTTATAAAGCAGTCAAAGTATGTACAATACTAACTATATTTCATCTAACTAATTGTATGGTTGCTAAAACTCCCATAGCTAGAAACCACTCCCTAGGACTTGATCTTGAGGGGGAGTGTGCTGATGTACTTATATACAGGGCTATTATTGGGTCTCTTATGTACCTAATAGCAGCAGGTCTGATATCATGTTTGCTAAATGCATATGTGCAAGATATTAAGCGAACCCCATGATGTCACACCTAGTTGCTATCAAGAGGATTCTTAGATACCTCAAAGGAGCTCCTACACTGAGACTTTGGTATCTATATAATATGGACTTCAATCTATACACATATATAGATAGTGACTATGGTGGCTGCAATATGACTATCAAGCTTATATCTAGAGAATATCAATTCGTGGTGGAAGGATAGTCTCTTGGCAATACAAGAATCAATCCTATGTATCTGCATCAACTACTAAAGCTGAATACATTACTGCTGCAAGCTACTGTGCTTAAGTACTTTGAATTCAAAATCAGATGCTAGATTATGTATTAATTTGAAGAAGACTCCTAGCCACATAGACAACAATAATGCTATCTCCATAACAAAGAATCTAGTGTAGCACTGAAAGAAAAAACACATCAATATCAGGTATCATTTGATCAGAGATAATTTTGAAGGATGATTGATTAAACTGGTCAAAGTTAACACAAATAAACAATATGCTTATTTGTTCACAAAATCATTTTATGAACATAGATTTAAATATTGTACCAACTATTGAAATGATTAACTTTGAGTAGATATTCTTAAATTAATTTCAAAATTGTTTTTCAAAAAAAGGTGTCTTAATGTTGTCTAATTAATTACTCATATAATCCCTATTTATCTTGGAAGAAATTTCTTTAATTTTATATTCCTTAGATTTATAAAAAGTATAGATAGATTTTATCTCGAAAGACATTGATTTGACTTTAGAAGAAATTATGAATTCAAAACAAATAACTACATACGAAGTAATTTAATTTTGTAAGAAATTCTAATATATCTTCGGAAGTTTATATAAGCTTTTAAGTATTTATATGTTTTGAAAGAAAATTTTCTTCAGAAAGAAATTTAGTCTCGAAAGTTAAGCTTAATATCTTCCGAAACCAAATCTGTCTTGGAAGCAAAATTGCTAAGTACATTATCTTCCGAAGCAATTCTTCTCAAAAACTTAGGAATATTTTCCAAAGTCAATTTTGCTTTGGAACCTTTCTTTAAACTTCTGAAAGGAAATTAACTTTGGAAGATTTTAAGCTTCCAAAATAACTATCTTTATGGGTACTTTTCAGAGGTAAGACCGAATTTCAAAGTATATCTTTTACATTAACTTTGTCTAAAATCTAAGCATATAAATAGCCTTTCTAATGGATTTCCCTGTCTCTTCTTCTTCTTCATCTCCAACTTACGAGCCCTAAATCATCCATAAACCCTTGTTGTTTTCCCAATCTATCAAATAAAAGCTTCATAAGATGGAAAACCCTACACCCCAAAACCAGCCAGCTTTCGTCATGCACCTACACAGGCAACATAACCAAGTTGCAGTGTTATCTCCTATGAAAGACCTATTTCATAGATATTTGCCAATTTCTTTCTAACTCATCTTACCTTATTGCCCTTACCATTGACCATCCACTGTATGTAGATCAACTTTTGGAGTTTAAGAGGACCAGCTAAGAGGTTATCATGGACGATGAGAAGGCACTCTCTGCCTCAGTGTAGGAGAGGAAGGTTTTCATCACTCCAACCACCATAAACCAACATCTAAGGCGGGATGATTAAGATGGTGAACTGTCCTTCACCAAGGAGGAAGTCAATGGATCATTCCAGCTAATGAGCTATGAAGGTGACTACTTAGTCAGAACTTTCAGGAAAGAAAAGGTCTCATCTCATTGGAAATACCTGCTCCATGTGGTCATCCACTCTCTATCCAACAATCATGGGGGATGGAACCAAGTTCAAGAAGATCTTTCCTATGTAGTCCATAGAATGGTCTAGGGGATAAAGTTTAGATATTCCCAATTTGTTTGTACAAATTTACTTGCTAACTTAGATTTCCTTGAATATTACATGTTTCCTATATATGTCTAGCATGTTCTTAACTGTGAACTGGGATCATAGTTGAGGGGTATAGGTAATGTTCTAAAGGTATGGGTTCAACATTAAAAATAGGAAGATTATTTATTCAACTTGTTTTATAATAATAAATTAGGCTTAGATGATTATAATTGGTTTTTGAAGAATTGGTATGTGGGTAAACGAGTCAAACTGGATAGAAAAATACTCAAGATCGGCTCATGTGACATATTCTAATTTTCCATTACCAAAATCCGTTAGCTTCTATTAAGTCTTGCATACACATGTCGTGAGCACACAATAGTTTTCGTTGATCGTTGGTGACTTAATAACAATTACTTTTGATAAAAAAAATAATAATCTAATTAATAATGTTGATTATTAGTTCATGGTTATGTGATTTATAAATTTAAAGTATTATTTGTGAATTTTACTTGATAACATGATTACGTGTAATATATATATTTCATGAGTTTGTTATTAGTTGAAAAATGTTTGATTCTTATTTTTGATTAATAATACTTGTATTTTGTGGTTAAAATTTTTAAAAAGATTAACTTTTACAAAAGGTGATTAAAAAAGGGAATAAATGGTAACTCCTAATTATGTACAGTTTGACAAAACCCAAACCCTAGCCTCCTTACACCCTAATTCTAGCCAAAACCCTTTCTCCCCATCCTCACTATTCAAATTTGATCAAGAAAAAGAACCAAGCATTGATTTTGATTAGTTTCAAGAGTTAGAAAGTGTTAATCATCATATTTACACATTTTAAGGTGAGTTTCTAACAAGATTTTCATAGTTTTGGTCCATGTTAAACCCTAATTCGAAATTGTACATGAAAGTTGGAACTGATGATTTTTAGATGATAATATGTTTTTAGTTATGATATTTCAATGTTGGATTATGTTGATTATGCAATTAATCCATGGTTTGACCATGTATTCATACATTGCCTTAAGAGGAACTTTGTCTTCTTGGAATTCATGATTTGATGATTGTATGATGTTAGATACATTACAAAGATGTTGGGTTACATGGATTGTGCACGAAAAATCATGAAATCTAGTGATTTTTCATACCTTACTGTCAGTAGAAACTTTTATGTATGATGTTTGAGAAATGTTAAATTGGTAATGATTATCATGTTTATATGAATTCTATGAACTTCATTAGGTATAAAGTTGAGGAATTACAAAGTGAATTGGATTTTAGATTGAGTTTGGGTATTATCTTCCTAAAAGGAAAACTTATATTGAAGAACATTGGATATGGTGAATTGGGCATGTGTACGATGTTAGGATCATGTTAGAATGTTTTGTTGATAGTGTCTAATGTGGTAGAATATGTTATTTGAGTTGTATGGATGCTTGATTAATCATTTAGAATATTTAGATTCTTTGGTCATACATGATGATAGTTATGTTAGGAGGGTATAGAACAATGTTTGGGATTTTGATAAATCGTTGTGTGTATGTTGGTTGTTATGAATCCTATTTATTAATGTGTATATGATTGTTATGCACGCGTGCGAATCTAAGGCCCCTACTTAGTAGGATTGGCAAGGTTTAGGATGTGAAGTCGTGAGTGGCTTCACATGGCATGTAGTGCATGACTAGACTTCATGTATGATTTATTAGTGGTGATGCATATATAATTGTGTTGAGTATGTTTATTGTTGAGATTCACATGAGTTGTATGATAATCTAAAGTAGTATGATGATCTTGATAGAACAAGAGGTTGATATTATGATATATGTGAATAGCTTGTATGATAATCATGTATGATTAGTTGATATGCTTGATTAAACTGGATTTCAATTAATATGTCACCAATGAGTCAAACGGGTCAACTAGGTCAAATGAGTCTTGGTTTCCATAAACTTGAGTCAATGTGTTTATTGAGCACCTAGGGTTGATAAGCTTTATGTGTACCGTACTTATGTACTTGCGTATTCTAGGTAACCTTTGAAGGGTTGTCTTTTCGCCCATGTTACAATTTGTTATCGTTTGTTTGTGCACCAGGTAAGTTCATACCCCACTTTTATACCCTTTTTTGGGGAGATAGCATACTTATTTACAAATAATTCATTATTATAAGTTGTGTATAATTTTGCATAGTGTGTTATACCTTGAAAGCCCTCACATTTTTGGATCTTTAATATTAGTAATTAGCGGGAAATTTTGGATAGTACTACTAGGTGGGACAAGCCCCACCTGTGCGACTCGAGGTCAAACAGGTGCAATATTATCCTAAACACAAGTATCATAACGACCTGGTAAGTCGTGACGGGAGGCAACAAATGCAACATAGACAATTTCGATTGTGAAATCACTATTGTTATTATTTATGAATATAGATTAGCTATCTATTTCAATGCACATCTTATGTTATACAATTATTAATATTTATGTTTAATGCAAACTCTTGAACTCACCAACATTTGTGTCGACGCTTTTGGTATGCTATCCTCGGATCGTTAACTCGATTTGCCCGTAGGAGCACATCACAAGTCAAGTATGAATTTTAAGACTCCATATTTATGACATGACATTTGGTTTTTACTTTTGGGTTTTTTAAATTTTGAGTTGGCGCGTGTTTTTCCAAAATCACACTTATATACTTTGGGTTGTTTTATTTACAAAATGCTTCTGCACTATTTTGAAGTTTAGAATTTGGTTGGTTTTATGTAAATGTGGCATATAGTGTCGTTCTGAGTAACTAGTGATTATGATGCTAGTTTGTTTACTCACCTCGTGGTAAATTCCCGCATGTGGAATTTTAGGGTGTGATAGCTTCATTTTAGAGCCATTGATTATAGGAAACTAGGTTACTAGTCTATAATCACACACAGTTAGTTAGTTAGTAGTATATTGCTGGTGTGTCATGGTTCCCGTCTCCAGTTGTAGGAACTCTCTCTCGATATTGTCAAGTTCTCTATGAGGACAAAACTCCGCAATCACCAGCTTCTTTAGTTCACTCCACCTCATCCTTTCAATTGCTCTACTACCCTCAGCCTGGACAATATTGTCCACCAACATAAAGTCGAATCCACAAATAAGTGGGTAACAAACTTCATATTTTGATCCTCCCTACATTCCCTGATCTCCAACACAACCTCTATTTCTCTCACCCATCAGCAAGCAGTAGTAGCGTTACCATTGCCATCACAAGTTGGGGGCTTAAAACTTTGAAAGGCTCTATAGTTACAGCCTTGTGTTGTTTCTTGCACAGCTTATTCCTCCTCCTTTTCACTCGAGACCACCGTCTCAGTCTCCGATCGTTCCCTTTCTCCTCTCTTATCATTCCCCTCTCAGAGGTCTTCTTCTTTTCCTTTTTCTCATCCTCCCTCACGGCTCTAATCACTTTGGTCACCACAAATGGCAGAATCATCTAGATGACCTAGTGAACCTCCTCAACTACTGCCTCCTTCACTAAAGCCCTCAGATTAGCGTTCTCATCACCACCTTCCTAGTGATGGGTCTCGGGCTCTTCAGGTGCTATTCTGGAAGCCTTAGCCCTGTTCCTCGTGACACGCGGTCCAGCACCACGTCCACCACAACCTCCACCTCGTGAAGCTTTCGAAGATCTACCACCAGCCATTCTCTAAACACTATAAGATTCAAACACTAACACGGACATTCAAGGTAATAGCTCATACTATGTCAAGTATAGTAAGTCTGTAATTATAGTGGCTAGTTGTGATTAGCCACTTACTTTACATTCCCCAAGCATTTCCTATCCAGACTACATCATCAAAATCTACTAAGAGCACATGAATCAAATAGCATGCGCACATAATATCGGTTAATTTTTAAAGAAATTACGTGATGGCACATAGCTACTTGGACTGGCATCCTTCCATTTGGTCCCATTCTCAGTTTAAGTTTAGGTTTCTGAAATAATTTAACCATTTCTCTTAAACTCTAGCTCTAATACCAACTTGTAACTTATAGTCGGACATTCATTGCACATAATAAATAAAACACATTACAATTCATTGGACTAATAAAAACATTGCAGGGATATAATTTAATAAAAAACCATTTCATGCATTAATAATTACTTTTGCCAAATAATACATTGTTATTAAAGTTACAAAATGATGTTTAGTTGCACTACAACACAAAAATATCATTTCTGCATAAACTGGTTGTTAGTCTTTATTTGCCAAGTAGCTTCACCCTCGTGCCACCCATAACAATAAATTACTTGCCAACTGAAAATGCATAAAAGTCAGTGTTGGAGTGAGTTCTAGTTTTAAAAATAAAATACTTTTCCTTTCGTTTCAAACTTTTTCTTTACATTCTTACGTGATCTTCCATCATACATACATCAACTATGTGAGAACCCCCTAGGGGTTAGCCAAATCACACGCTATACAACATACAGTTGAGCTAACAACTCTCAATGAGTTGTGAACCTCCTTATGTTCTGCTTGCAAGACTTTCATTCGTTCATTCATTTAATTCCACTTTGCATTATCTTTAATATTTCGCTTAATTAAGATAATACTTTATGTATAATAGCATAAACACACCACGTCAAGCCATCTAATAATATGTAATAAGGAACATAAAGATAACAGGACAAAACATATATAACATCAGCAAACATAACCGCTAAAACATCCCAGGTCTTAACTTCTAAATTCCATTTTCCAAAATATTTGAAATATTTCTAAGGCATTTAGGCGCATGGGCACTATACAGGCACTTGGGTACTATTTGGGCGCATGATCACTATGCGGGTGCATGAACTCTATGTAGGCACATGGGAAGTTTAGGCGCATGGGCAAAACTTAGGTGCATGGACACTACTTGGGCGCATGAGCCATACTTAGGCGCATGGGCAGTTAGGCACATAGGCTCTTAAGTGCATGAGCACTGCTTGAGCGCATGGGCAGTTGGGCGCATGGGGAAACTTAGGCGTATGAGGAAACTTTGGGTGCATGGGCAAACACTTAGGTACATTAGCAAAATTCTAGGCGCATGAGCACTATATGGGCCACATGGGCAACAGTCCTCTTCGGCCTACACTATTTTCACACCCAATTCATCATTCTAACATGCTCTTACTCATTCTAACATTGTAAACACCTAAAACATGGATATAAACATGAAAACTTAACCAAAGCACACCGAAACATACACACACTCACATAAACATAAGAACAAGCTTCTGGTTCACAAACCGAATGTTATAAAAGTTAGATACATACATTTTCAGCCCCAAAACAAGTTTAAACCAGTAAAACCGGTGAATCTAGAACTCACATGCATCAGCCTTAGAGCAAAACTCCTCCAAACTCAAAGGCACTTGGAGTTCAACAACTAACACACAAAGAACACACACAACCTAACACACACAAGCACATAAGGCTCGGTCCAAAGGCTAAAAACTCAGCTAAAACCGATCAAAACACAAGAAAAACTCTCTAAAACTGAGAGAAACTTTCTCTCTCTCTCTCTCTAAAAAGTCAAATGAGGAGATGGAGCAGAGGGTGTGGGCGGCCATGCCCACCTTTTTAAACATCATTATATTAAAGTTTGCTTCTTGCATAACTTTAACCCCTTAACTTGGGTTATTTTACTTTTCTTTCTTATCACCCTCGTTTTCTTTTCTTTAATAAATTTTTGGGTGTTACACTTTGATACGAAGTCCTAGTGAGCAGGTGATTCCAGCTTTGGTTGCTGCTTTAGACATCAAGAAACGACAAACTAATGAGTTTTATAAGATGGTTGACACTCTACAACATGAGTTATATGAGACTAAGGTGATGTTGGAAGAAATAAAGGAGCTGCAAACCCAGTTGTATACCCATCAACACTCCTTAACTGATAGTATGGCTCAGGTGATCCACTGTTTGGATGCTAGGGATGACACTATCCACAAATATAGGGCAAGATGTTGTAACCTAGAAGCCTAGTTTGTCATGATGCATATTGCCATGGAACCCGATGAAGAACATGAAGAGGACCGCTAGTATACACGTACAAGGCGTTCATGGATTGTAAGCCCCACACCTACAATGGAGTCGAATGATCTGTAGGGCTATTAGATTGTCTAACAAGACCGACTTAGTCTTCGCCAAATGTAATTTTCCAGCTGTGGACCAAGTGAAGTACGCCATGGGGACACTTGAGGGCGCAACACTCATATTGTGGAATGCTCAAGTGCAAATGCTTGGCCAGGTGCTGGAAAATGCGTTACCGTGGGACGAATTCAAAACAAATATGATGAAGGAATCCTATCCTCTCAATGAAGTTCAGAAGCTGGAAGTCAAGTTCTAGCAGCTAAAGATGGAAGGGTTTGACATCAAGGCTTAAACTATGAGGTCTCATGAGTTGGTGATACTTTGTCCTGGCATGGTTGACCTGTCGAACATGCGAATTGAGCTCTACCTATGTGGTTTGGTGTTGGAGATTCAAAGTATGGTGACTACGACAAATCTCCCTACTATTCAGTAGGTTATTCGACTAACACACAAGC
The DNA here is from genome assembly GCA_025506515.1 of Flaveria trinervia. NCBI lineage: Eukaryota > Viridiplantae > Streptophyta > Magnoliopsida > Asterales > Asteraceae > Flaveria > Flaveria trinervia. The sequence continues at coordinate 67,110,477 of CM046445.1, read as the reverse complement.
TCACTGATCAAGTTGTGGAGCAAGGAAAGTTACCCAAGCGGAGCATAGTGGCAAGCGTTCTTGACAACAAACGCAAATGGGATAACATAGCCAACAAGGGTTCATCGTCTAGTAGCCAACCCTGGTAGCATCAGCCACAATAACCACATCAGAAAAGGAGGTTTGATAGCAACCGCAACTACAATCACTCATCTTTATCATCCTAAGGAACGAGTGTTTATATGGGGAAAACCCCAAGTGCAGCCGATACAACTACCACCACACTGGTAGGTGTGGTAGTTTCGTATGACAACATTATGGGAAGGTTGGACATGCGGAAAGGAATTTTTATGGGGAGTTGATGAAGAAACCTCATCAGCCTCAACAGCCCTAACAAACACCAAAAGGTTGCTTTGAGTGTGGAAAATAGGGACATTACAAAAGGAATTGCCCCCAGCTGGAGAAAAATGGAAATGGCACCAGGAATGGTGGTAATAACAACAATGGTGGAAATGGAGACAACAATGGTGGAGCAAAAGGGAGAGCCTTTTTCATGGGTTCAAGTGAGGCACTAAACGATCCTACTACCGTTACTAATAAATTTCATGTTAATAGTTGTTTTGCTTCTATACTGTTTGACACTAGAGCTGATAGGAGTTTTATCTCTACTAAATTGTGTAGTCTCTTAAGTGATATGTCTTCTGCGTTGGAATCTAAGTATACAGTAGAATTAGCTGATGGTAAGCAAATTTCCGTTACGCACATCATTAAGGGTTGCAATATAGAACTTGCTAGTCATACCTTAGATATCGATCTCATGCTTGTTACACTTGTAAGTTTAAATGTGGTCGTGGGCATGGATTGGTTATCCGAGAAGCAAGCAGAGGTAATTTGTCATGAGAAGGTCATTTGCATTCCTCTCATTGACAAGGAAATCTCTCAATTAAGGGTGAGAAGAGTGGTGTTGTGATAGGCATCATATCAATTATAAAGCCGCAGAAGTGGCTACGCAAGGGTCACTTAGCCATATTAGCCCCTGTCACTGACAAGCACAAAGAGGAAAAGAAGATAGAGGATATAATGGTGGTTCGTGACTTTCCAGATGTGTTTCTAGAGTATCTTCTTGGACTACCACCTCATCATCAAGTTGAGTTTCAGATTTATTTTGCTCTTAGAGCAGCCCCAATTACGAGAGCACCCTATCGGTTAGCACCAAACAAACTACAAGAACTATCTGCACAACTTCAAGAGCTATTGGATGAAGGATTTATTCGACCGAGCTCATCACCATGGGGAGCACCTGTTCTCTTTCTTAAGACGAAAGATGGCATATCCAAATGTGTAGGACCGATTAAGGGTTGCACTTACAACACAACAGCACAATTAGGAGAGTTGCAAAGAATACTTAATAGATCACTAGTGAAACTGGATAACCTTTTAATAATGATACTAAGAACACAAGTAAATATGAGACAAAACAAGATAGCAAAATGCATAAGGAGATGGTTTTCAAGATTGCAGTATATTACCTTCTCAAATTCTATTACAAATGTTACAAAGCATATTCAAAAAGTTACAAGTACTTGAGATACATATACTACATTCTACAGCCGACCATACTTTGAAGGCTAGCTAAATACAATTGACTAGACACAAACAAAATAAATGGTAGAGTCAAAAGGCATATTTCCTTCTGACTAGTGACTATGACATGCCATAGCTCACATCCTAATATATTACAAAAAGGATAAAGTACATAAAGTAGAAAGTTACCGACTCAAGACCTCAATGTACAGTTACTAAAAGCATGGACCTTTTCACCAACATATGTAAGTTGGTGAATTTACAGAGTTGCACCAGAAAGGGGTCCAACTTTATGTAAAGTATATCAGATAAAGCATGTGTTAAAAGTCTGTGGAAGAAATCTATCTTCTAGTGTTGGCTTCGAAAGACTTTGTCTCTGAAGCTTCGCAAGACTTCATCTTTGGCTTCGGAAGATATTGGTCTTTGCTTCGGAAGATTTCACACTTAAAATATTTATGTTGCTGGTGTGAAACTTCCGAAGCATTCTTCTTCAATGCACTTGTGCATGCATGCAGGAGACTTTGAGTGTTTGAGTTGCATCAGCCTTTTTCATTTAATCCTTACAAACTCCCCTTAGGCTGATGCTACCAAAACACTTTGAAGACTTCAGATATGAATAGTCCTCATTATGATGATGACCATCCCTTTCTTCATGAGATGATCAGGATAATTCAGACTCTCAAAGTGTCTTCTCATATCAAAGAGATCATACAGAGGCTGATTGAATATGTCTTGCCATGTATAGACATTCTCAATGCCTTGATATGTGATGACATGCCATCTTTCTGGATTTGTGGTGTATGTCCAGGACAAGATAGGTCTTCCAGATATTAGAGGAGTTGTTTGAATAGGAGATAGTGGAGCATCCTCTGGTTTCATATCCTTTGGATGTTCTGACTCATCATGAGGTTCTGAAAAGGATGAATCTTTATTTTTCTTTGGCTTTGGCTTTGAAGCCATCCTTTTCTTTCTTTTTGTTCCTTTTAACTAAGAAGACTGGCCTGTAGCACCTAATTGATCTTCTTTGTCTTTTTCAGTTGGGTCTTCCTCTCTCAAAAGTTCAGAAGGAGAGGGAGTTTAACCCTACTACAGATTAGAAGATGAAGCTTGCTGAGTCTCAGCATGAGGTTTAGGTTGTGTTGTCTCAGGTTGTTCAACCTTAGCCTCTACTTCAGGTGGAGCTTGACTTGGAAGGGAATGTAAGTCTATTAGCACTCCACTCTTGATCTTCTGCTTGATTACCCTGATATGCTATCCATAATGGATAGAGACATAGGGCCAAGTCTCCTTCTGGATAATCCATACAACTTCAATAAGCTCATCATCCTCTGCCTATCTGCAAACTTCTTCATACTCTTCTGGATGATGGTTCTTGACTTTGCAGCCTCTTCTCTTAGTTTCCTTTTAGTAATCTTTCTTTCCTTGACTATCTCAAGTTCAAGTTGTTTGAGGTACTCAAACTCAATATAGTCATAGGATAAGGGAAGAAGTGCATCAGCCTGATAGAGGCCTGTGCCACTCAAGTAGTTGATAATTTTGATCCTATCTTCTTCTTTGTCTACCTAAGGTTCTTGTTGAACCACATCCTCTTATGCAGGACATTCTGGAAGTGGGGAGAGAGTAGGCACATGCTTGTACAATCTTTTCTTGCTTCTTTCTTCTTTGATTTGTACCAGTAGCTCTGCATCTTCTGCCTCCTTCCTCTCCTTTGACATTTCCATGTGAACCAGTTCATTCAATTCTTCTAAGGGGAGAGAAATGACACTATCAATGTCATAGTTCCTGGTCTACAAGTAATTGATCCTGACTGCCCTCAACTCATCATCCTGAGTGTTTGGCTTGGAGGCAGTCCTGATAATAGTTTCCATGAGTCTTGCAGACCCAGTAAAGGAACTTTCTCCCCTTAGCTTCCTTTTCCTCTCTCTCCTCCTCCTCAATCTCCTTAGAAGTCATCTTTCTTTTCCCGTTTTCACTCACAGACCTTTGTGACTTAGGGTGGAGAGAGCTTTGGCCTTCATTGCTTGGTGTAGCTTCCAAGCTCTGGCCAGAGAGAGGTTGAGATGCACCTTCACCAACAGGTGTCTCAAAAAGGGAATGAATCTCTACAGCAGTTGATGATAAAGAGACAAGGCTCTTAGGTTCTTCCATTGGGCCTTCAGTCAAGGTTTACCCTATGAAACTAATCTTAGGGTTTGCCTCAACATCTAGTTGACCGATGGCATTGCTTGATTGCCTTAATCTCCTTCTAAAGCTGAACTCTGCAGTGATCATGTGTTGGATTCTTTGAGCCAGCTTGTCAACTTGCCTTGATTGGCTTTGGTTGATAAGTGGGATGTTGACTAGATCCAGACTTTCACAGAAGTTCAAAGTTTGAAAATTGAAGACCTCTTGTTGTCCTTGAACTTTAAGAATGATAAGGGCTCTTCTGCTTTCATCATACCTCTACCCAATAATGTGACTTGAAGTTGGTGGAGATGACATAGCCCTTGGTATTCCTTCCTCAAACAGACTCTGTATGTAGGAGTCTATGGAGTCCACATTGATGTGAACTTAAGGAAGTTGTTGAGTATGCACAATTGCAAGTGAGGATGGTGAGTCCTCAATGTCCATACTCTCTAAAGAACTCCTAGGTTTTGTAACTGTAATGACTTTCTCCCCCTTTTTGGTAGCATCACCTTCCTGCATAAGTGAGCTAGGAGATAGGTCAATCACACTCACAGGTTCTTGTGTTCGTGGTTGAGCTCCTCTTAAAGGTCTCCCAGCTAGTTTTTCCTTGAGATAAGAAATCTCAAGTTGCTAATCATTGACCCTGTTTTGCAAGGTAGTCACTTGAGATTCAAGATGACTGACCTTGGAGTTAAATAGGTGCATGCTTTTGATAGTTTTTGCACCTTTAGTCTCAAATTCCCCTCATCTTCATCAGAAGAATCATTGGGGGATGAGATGATTGGACCAGAGTCCTCTCTCTCATCACCAGCTTTACCTTCTTGGCTACTGGATTTCCTCTGCTCACTGGCAGCCTCAGTTGAAGTGTCAATAAGCTGAGTTGCCATGGTTGAGGTCTTAATGATGGAATCACTTGTAGAAGTGAGAGCCTCTTCCATATAGACATCTTGAACAGGTTCAGAAGTGTCCACCTCAGTAATGGGTGACTGATGTGGGCTATATATAGGAGACTCAGGAGCACTCATCTCTCTTTGAGTAAGGGAAAAGAAGAGAGAATCATGGTACTCAATGAAACCTAAATCTTCATTAGTATAGAAGTCAAGGTTGGGTATTGGTTGTTCGCTTGAGTGTTGAGACTCAGAGTGAAGGCTTAAGTCATTTGGGATTGTGAGCTCATCAGGCTGAGCATGAGTAACCTCAGCACTGATCTTTGAAGTAAAGGGAGTGGTCTGCTCCTCTAGAGAAGTGGGAGCTCTAGTGTCTACTTTTTCCTGTGTGGGTGAGTATTTGGGGACCAGCACATACTGAATAGTCTGAGTAGGGGTTCATCTATGTTTACTTTAGTAGGTGAGGGTGATTTGTGGTTATTGTGGTGGTTGGGATGTAGATATGTTCGTTCAACACTAGCTGGTGCTACTAGGTTGTCACCTTGAGCAATGAGCTCTAACATTTTTAGGACAAGGGTTGTGTCTAACCCTGAGAAGCCTATAATAGGCCTTTTCAATATTTTAAAGATGTCGGGCTTCATCTGTCTCAGTTTAAGAATATTACATGTTCCCCTTAACTGTGAGCCCAGTTCACAGTAAAGAATGTATTGAACATGTCTAGGGAACATGTAGTATTCTAAGGAGTCCAAGTTTGCATGAAAATTTGTATAAACAAACAGAGAGTACCTGAACTTGACTCCCTGAACCATTCCATGAAGACTGAAGGAGAGATCTTTAGGAATCTGGTCCTATCCTCCACCCTTGTTTGACAAGCTGTGGATAACCACATGGAGCAGAAATTTCCATTGGGATGAGACCTTCCCTTTCCTGAAGGTCTTTACAAAGAAATCTCCTTTATAGCCCATCTGCTCAAAGGAGTTGTTGAAAGATTCTTTGGGAAAGAACACCTCACCTTTTTTATCATCTAGCTAAAGATGAGTGTTGATGATGGCCGGAGTGATAAAAACTGTTCTCCCCTGCACTGTGGCAGATAGTGCCTTCTCCCCATCCATTACGACCGCTTGGCAGGTCTTCCAGAATTCGAGCAGATGATCCTCATAAAGTGTAGGATCAATAGTAAGGGAGGTGAAGTAGTTGGATAGAGCTAAGAAGTGGCAAACCTCTGAGAAATGTGGATCTTCCTCGAAGTGTAACAGAGCAACTTGGTTGTGTTGCCTGTGTAACTGCATGGAGAAATTTGGTTCATTACTGCGGTTGAGGTTGGCCATTCCGAGAAAGCTTAGGATGAAGAAAGATGAACGAGAGTAATTTCAAAGAGAAACTTGGGGTTTAGGTTTGGAGGAAAGAAAAAGATGATAGAAAGAGGGGGAACCATTGGGTGTATATGTGAAAAGGATTTAAGACGAAGTTAATGAAAGACGATAAACTTTGAAATCCGGATGTCGATCTCACCTTTGAAAAAGTAGTTTGCTTTTGCTCAAAAAGTAGCTTTCTTGGAAGTCAAAAAGCTTCCGAAGGTAAATTATCTTTGGAAGTTTTAATGAAAAAGCTTCCGAAGCTAAAATGACTTCGGAAGAATTTCCGAAGAGTTGTGAAAATTTTGCTTCGGAAAAGAAATAAAACTTGGATGCTTTGTTCAGAAGAGCAAAGCTTCCGAGAGTTAATTTGCTTTGGAAGAAAAAGGTCCTTGAAAACATATAAGTGTCTGAACAAGTGTTAAGCTTCGGAAGATATTTCGGAAATTTCTTCTGAGGGTTAACTACTTAGATAGTATTTGTTTTGAAGGCATGATTTTCTTTCGAAGGTAAAAGCATATCTTCCGAATGATCAAATTTTTTAGAAATCTAAGGAAAGTCTTCAAAAGGTTTTCATCCAAAGAAACAAAAGCTTATGAAAGTGATGAACTAGACAACTTAGGACACACAGATTTTTAGAAATAATAAGAATTAGTTTTAAGAAAAACCTACTCAAAGTTTATCATCCCAATAGCTGATATAAGATATTTAAATCTCTGTTCATCAAAAGCCTTTGTAAAGAGATCAGCATATTGTTCATTTATGTGGACTTTGACTAGTTTAATTAATCATTTTTCAAAATTATCTCTAATTAAATAGTACCTGATGTTGATTTGTTTGGTCCTTAAGTGCTGCATATGATTCTCTGTGATAGAGATAGCAGTGTTGTTGTCTATGTGAATGGGAGTCTCCTTTGTCGGGTCCACCATAATCTCGTCAGGATTCACCACATGACCTAAGAATTGGACCTCGCACAACCAGAACGCGCACTTGGAGAATTTAGCATACAACTTCTCCCTCCTTAACGTCTCCAACACCTCCCGAATGTGACCAGCATGTTCATTCTCGCTCTTTGAATAAATCAGGATATCATCAATAAACACAATCACTGATTTATCCAACATCAACCGACACACACTGTTCATCAGATCCATAAAAGCAACTGGCGCATTGGTCAAACCAAAAGACATGACAAGAAACTTGTAGTGACATATCGCATGCGAAAAGCTATCTAAGGAATATCCTGCTCCTTTACTTTCAACTGATGGTAGCCAGATCGAAGATCTATCCTTGAAAACCAACTGGCACCCTGAAGCTGATCGAACAAATCATCTATTCTCTGTAAGGGGTATCGCTTCTTCACTGTCAACTTATTCAGCTCACGGTAGTCAATGCACATCCTCATACTACCGTCTTTCTTCTTTACAAACAGAACCGGAGCACCCCAAGGATAGATACTCGGTCTAATAAACCCCTTACCAAGCAGCTCTTGTAACTGCTCCATCAACTCTTTCATTTCTGTCGAAGCTAACCGATACGGTGCCTTTGCAACGGGTTGGGCACCCGGTATCAAGTTAATCTGGATCTCAGTCTCACAGTCCGGTGGCACACCTGGTAAATCCTCTAGAAACACATCCGAAAAATCACACACAATCGGTATATCAGACAGCTGTGGTGTTGCCGCATCCACGTCCTTTACTTAGGCCAAGTAGGCATTACATCCACACCTCATGCACTTTCCTGCCACCACCATCGCCATCGAAATCACTTTCGGGATCGTCATGACTCGATCACCATAGACCGTCACCTTATTCCCATCAGGCGCTGTCAATATCTTCTTGTGACACACAATATTCGCTTCGTAGTCCGCCAACCAATCCATTCCTAGGACTACATCAAAACCGCCTAAGGTCATCACGAATGGTCTAACAGGGAACTTATAACCATCTAGTTCTATATCACAACCTTTTATCACCTCAGAAATCCTTATAGGCTTACCTATGGCAGTTTCTGCCTCGAATGGCTCATCAATACATCTACTCTTAATGGGAAACTTAGCATAAAAGGCAGCAGAAATGAAACTCCTACTAGCACTAGAATCAAACAACACAAATGCAAGAGTTTGGTTTACTAGAAACATACCTAACACCGCGTCAGGGTCTATCCTAGCCTCCTCCCAAGTCATCATGAAAGCTCGGGCACTTGCCTTCTGCCCTTCCCCTCCAGCCTTCTTCGCTCCTGATCTTTCAGCCCTTGGCCTCTTACAATCTCTGCTCAGATGACCATTCTCCCCATAGTTGTAACACCTTGCAAGCCCACAATCTCTAGCCATAGGGCCAGGCTTCCCACATTTGAAGCAGGTGTTTGATCCCCATTTGCATTCTCCTGAATGCCCCGTCCCGCATTTACCACATTTCTTCAATCTTGCACCTGATGTGACCACACACCAGTCATCCACCCATGCACTCTTGTTGTTCATCGGGGCACCACCCCGACCAAACCTCTTCCCATGCCAGTTTCAATCACCTCCACTCTTCCTACCGCTTTCAGTCACCACCACCGTTCTCTCATCATACAATCTCCCCGCCAAATCCACCACTGACCTAGACGTGCTTGGTCGTGTGGTGATCATGTGCCTGTGAATATCCACTGGCAAACCCTAATATACCTCTTGATATTTTGAGACAGAGGTGTCACCTGATCCGGCACCAGATGTGCCATTTCGTTAAATTTTGTAGTGTACTGCTGGTGTGTCATCGTTCCCGCCTCCAGCTGTAGGAACTATCTTTTTACCTTATCCATCTCTGTGAGGACAGAATTCCTCAATCACTAACTTCTTCAGTTTAGGCTATCTCATTCTCCCAATGGCCCTACTACCCTCGGCTAGGACAATGTTGTCCACCAGCATAAAGTCGAGTCCATAAAAGAGTGGGTAGCAAACTTCACCTTTTGGTTTTCATGGCACTCACTGATATCAAGAACAGCCTCCATTTCCCTCACCCACCGGTGAGCAGCAGCAACTGTGCCGTTTCCATCGAAAGTACGGGGCTTGCATCTCATAGACGTCCCGTAGTTACAGCCTCGTGCCGCCTCCAGCGGAGGCTCTTCTTCTTCCTCTTCTTCATCATCAGAGAGACCCATTTCCGGCTCTGGTTGCTCCCGTCCTCCCGCAGGCCTGTTTCTCTGTTGATACATGTATGTCCCTAGATCATGATATGAATGTAATAGATCTTGTTTGTCTGATTCTGAGGTAATGCTTGGAATGGTTAATGAAATGATATCGTTTGTTGTTATTTATAATGTTTAATATTTCATTAATGAGTCGACGTTGAATTGGTTAATTAGGTTTGTGGTTGTTTGAATTGTTACACATAATGTTATATTAATTAATACATTCAAACTTAACAAAATGAAGTTCTCATGCGAATGGCCCATGCGAATGGACCATACGCATGAATAACTTCATACGAATGACTTAGTCGCATGATTGAACTAGGAGACTGGATCAGTCGTATGATTGTAACATAAGATTGGCTCAGTCGCACGACTGAACACTCAGTCGTGCGGATGAATCAACTGCATGGTTCAATCGCACGACTGAACCATACTAATGGTTCAGTCGCACGAATGAACAATACTAACCTATAAATACAACCCAATTCGTGGAAAAACTAGAGCATTCGTTAATTACGATTCCAGACGTACCCTAGCCGTCCAGAAGCCTCCCAATTCATTTCTCCAAGTTCACTGAACACATTAGATCGATTCCCAATCGACTTCTAACGTTAGATTCAATTCTTGATTGATTCTTCGTGTGTTCTCACTGATTGGATCACCAATCAAATAGGATTCCGCACTATTTGATCTGGTTTACACGCTAATCACTAGGTATTTCGTTCAAATACCAGGTCCTAACAAGTGGTATGAGAGCTTTGGCTCTTGATTACGTGTGATTCAATCAAGATTGATAAAAAATTTGTGTTTTTGCATTAAAACACAATTTTTGGTGTCAAAAGTGATCTTGGACGTTCCCTGCTCATCAAAGTTTGGTTTCTACGGACTTAGGCGATTAGACCTTGCGAAAATTCGAATTTTTACGGCTGAAACACGTTTAACCTAGAAAATTTCGCAAAACAGCAACTTCAGTCGCACGAGAGTCCATTCGCACGACTGGACTTCATTCGCATAGTCCAGACGCACGATTGGACCTAGTCGCATCTCCATTCGTACGATTGAACCGTTCGTTCGCATTGCTCATACGCATCAGATTCATTCGCACGACTGAGCCAATCGCTTAGTTCAGCCGCACGATTGAACCAGTCGCAGAGTTCATACGCACGACTAGACCATTCGCATCCTTCAGTCGCACCAGTGACAGTTTGTTTTATTAGACTTAAAGTTATTCGCCATGGAAGATCAAATGTCAGCCTTTATTGCTGGGAAGGACTCTAGGATACAGAACCTGTTGTTGCTTGAGAGTGAGGTGGGTAATCATAATAAACCACCAAAGCTCTTGACGTTAGATGAGTTTCTCCACTGGAAACAACGTTTTGAGATCTACCTCAATGGAGTGGATCCGAATCTGTGGGAAGCCATCAAGATTGGATATAGTACACCGATGGGAGCTGATGGAGTTAAGCTAACGTTAGGAGGGATGACGGACGTGCAGAAAGTTAAATACAATGCAGAGAAAAGAGTTTATGCATTGATTACACAGTCTATTCCTAAAGACATATTCCACCAGTACTCAGAGAATAAGCAGTCCAAGAAACTTTGGGATGAGCTAGAAAAGAGGTATGATAGGACTGCTTCGTTGAAGGCAATCAAGGCTAAGGAGTTAAAGAAGGAATTCGATAACTTCTCATCGATGGGAAACGAGAGTTTAGACGACGTTATAGATAGATTCTACCATTTGATGAGTGAACTGCATACACATGGGGTGGCTACTACCATGGAAGAGAAAGTTACTAACTTTGCAGACGGATTGCCTAAAAAGTGGGCTTCATTTGTGTCTAACCTGAGACTGAATGGAATGCTGGCAAAACTGGATATTAAGGACTTCATTCTTAAGTTGCGAGAAGAGGCACTTAGGATGAAGTACAGAGCTCGGAAGTCTTCGTACAATCAAAATCCAGCTTTGTACAATGCCACGCCTCAAGCTAAGACATCTGGAGCACCTCTCCAGACTACATTTGTGTCTAGCTCATTGGGTCCTTCACATGCGTCTCCTTCAGGATCAGACACGTCGGGACCTTCTTGTACCCACTATATTGGATCCGAAGCAAGTGCTACTAAACTGAAGACCGAGAATCTCGGTAATGTGACTGTGGAAGTAGCTCGAGAACACATGGATCTTTTGGCTGCAGGGTTCATTCTTATGATGAACTTGTTGCTGGGAAGATTGGAAACTACCATCTGGTAGACGAGGACTACGAGCAGGTGGACTAAATGGAGCTTGAGAGGATGGACATAATGTGGGCCTTAGCTAGTGCTGTCGGGGGGGAAGAAGAAGTTTGTAAACAAACGAACAGAACTTGGTAGCTACTAAGGATACCACATTTGGCTTTGACAAGAGCAAAGTGACCTGATTCAACTATGGAGAGAAGGGTCACTTCAAAAGAGAATGTGTCAAGCCTAAGAAGACGGGTAACGGGAACCCATTCTCGTCCTTCACTCGTCAAGACAAGCAAGCTACCAGTTCTACTTCATCAAGCAAGGATCCAAAAGCCTTGACTGCTCATGATGATGAAGGACAGGATTGGAGCTTTAGGTTTGTCTCACCAGGGGAATCAAACATTGCAAGTGTAGAAGATATTGACAATGATTCCGCTAGTGAAGAAGATCTAGCAGTTGAGATAGCGATGTCACATAGTGAAGAAGCAACAGCAACCGAGGTCAGTTACAAGCCTAAAGAGGAGACTACCACGTCAGAGACAGAAAAGAAAGAATCACCAGAACCAGAGACATCTGATGCTGCGTTGATGGCTAACTCTTCTAAATCAACTCAAGTAAGTACTACTGATCAAATGCTTGATAATCATGCTTGTTCTGATTGTGATACTTTTAGGAATAGCATAGATGAAAATTTTGCTAGGTTATTAGATCATAATGATAACTGAGTAAAAGATTTGCAACTATGCACTGAGGCTAATAGGGTATTAAAACAAAATGAGCATAGTTATAAAGAAAAGATAGACCTTTTGACTAAACAGCTTAGGGAAACCGAAGTATTGCTTTTAACTAAGCTAATGACATTAGGTATTATCTAAACTCCCTAGAAGACACTAAGAAGCAAAAGGCAGTTCTAGAAGTAGAAGTAAATCATTAAAACAGAAACTGCACAGTTGGACTAGTTCTTCACACATAGTCCAACACTTAGTGAGAGAAAGGAACAACGGGGAGGGATTGGGTTATAAAGTGGTTCCACCACCACGTGAGACTTTAATGAACACTAAGACTAGACCAATAAATAATAATCCCATCAAGGATCATGTGGTGTCTACTCCTCTTGTTAGTGATCCAGATTCCTTATGTTCATCTATTGACTCTGGAAACAAACAAAAGGAGGCCACTTCAAAGGCAAAGGGTAAATTGCTTGTGTTAATCTGGAAAAGGAATTTGAAAAGGTTAACTTAAAGTCAGGGTCAAACAGAGTCAAATCAGAACCTAAAAAGACTTCCAAGGTTAAACTTTCACATATTTCAAGTAAAAAACTAATTAACCAAAAAGAAAAAGATGTTAAACAGGTTAAAACAGTTAACTTTGTTAAACCAGAGAAAACATCAAAAGAACTAGAGTCAAAACCTAGAGTGAGTGATGTTACTAGAGTGTCACACACTTCTCCACAAAGAAAGTTTAATCATAAAGTTGATAGCAGGTCGTGCTACAACTATGGTGAATATGGACACATTGCCTCCTATTGTCATTTCTATCAGACACGTAGGAAGAAGATTGAACCTCAGGTTTCAAAGCCTAGGTCTTCTAAGAGGAATTCTCTGACTCCACCTAGAAGAACTAGTGAACCTAAAATTCAACCTGTAAGTCAGTCGACTGTTTATCACAAACAGGCCTTGCATAAATCTGGATTATGGAAGGAGAAGACATCCTCTGTGTCTGATAATGATGACAAGAAGGAACCTGAGCTACCATCATCCTCTAAGGGTCAATGGGTGGACTTATGATGTGTGATGCCTCTGGGAAACCCAAGCCAGTAAAGGCTTGGGTTCCTAACCTAAACTAATCCTTTACTTTGTATGTGCAGGGTGTTCGATACAATGCTGAAACTAACACGTGGATTGTAGACAGCGGAGCATCCAGGCACATGACAGGAAACAGGGCCCTTTTATCAAACGTCAAGCAAATAAAAGGAGGGCATGTTTTGTTTGCTGCAAACAAGGGAGGCTATATCACAGCCCAGGGAGAAGTGGGGAATCAGAAAGTTAAGTTTGATAAGGTGAACTACGTTCAACAACTACAAAATAACTTACTTTCTGTTTCCCAAATATGTGATAAGGGATTTAAAGTCATCTTCAACAACAAGAAGTGTTACGTGCTAAAGAAAGACTACGTGATCCCAGAGGACCAAGTTCTAATGACTGCTTCAAGATATAAAGACCTTTATGTTTTGGATTTGTCAACAGCTTCTACAACGGATCATGAGGTTTAGTGTTTTCTATCTAAAGCTACTGAGAAGGATTCCATCTCCTGGCATAGGAGAATGGGACACATTAGTCAAAGGAAGATGAATCACTTGATTCAGAAGGATCTGGTGAGAGGAGTTAATGTCAAGAACTTCCAGCTTCCTGACTTTTGTGTAGCTTGCAAGAAAGGCAAACAGACGAAGAAGTCTCATATGGAAAAGAAAGTTCATTCAATAGAACTTCCTCTTGAACTTCTTCACATGGATCTGTTTGGTCCAGTCAGTACAAAGAGCATTGCAGACGACTTGTACTGTTTTGTGGTCACTGATGACTACTCAAGGTTCACTTGGGTAATGTTTCTGAAATCCAAATCAGAAACATTTGATTCATTCAAGGAGTTGGTAACCACACTGGAATCTCTCTACAAGCTGAAGGTTAGACAAGTACGCTCAGACAACGGAACAGAATTCAAGAACCAGTGGATGGAGGCATACTGCAAGGAAAAGGGAATAGTGCATTAATTCACTTCTGCCTACACGCCTCAGATGAATGGCGTTGCTGAGAGAAAGAACAGAAGCTTGATAGAGACAGCACGGACTATGCTGGCAGACTCGAAACTGCCTATCCAATTCTGGAATGAGGCAATGGCGAATGCATGTTATACACTGAATCGAGTCCTGATAGTCAAGCGCCATGGAAAGACATGTTACGAGCTACTAAAAAAGATGCAAACCGAATTTGGAGTATCTCGAACCATTTGGCACGTCGTGCACACTTCTGAAGAAGAAACAAGAAGGTAAATTCAGCGAGAAGGCAGATGAAGGAATCTTTCTAGGATACAACATACCGAACAAGCGAGTTTACAACAACTCAATGGGTCTAGTAGAAGTGTGGTGTAATGTTGACGTTCAGAGATATACCACACCACCTACTGGCAAAGGACCCGCCTACTTTTTCGACTATGATGGATTCTTCAAGTCCTTCAACATCCCTCTCTCTCCCTCAGATGAAAAGTTTGCTACTAGAATGATGTATGATATCTTAAATACACCATCTAGCTCACAGGGAGAATCATCTATTCAGTCAGGGGAAGTAGTCGATGACAGTGACTCCTCCTTTGGAGATGAAGGAAGAAGATGACCAGATAGTCAGGAGGAGGAACAGGTTCCAGTTCCTGAAAGTCCACAAGCATCTACAAGTGATGCACCTTCGACTACGGAACATCAAACTCCAACTACCTCAGATGCAGAACCAAATGTTCATAATCTTGGCTCTGAGGTAGCTGTTCCCACTACTCCAGGATCACGATTAAACGTCTATCATCCCCTAGACAATGTCATTGGGGATGTCAGATCAGGAGTACAAACCCGAAATCAGCTTTATTCAGCTGACTACGCCTCGGTTATGGAGAAGGGTTACATTCATGATGGTGCTTATCGGTGTTTTGTCTCGCAGTTTGAGCCAAAATATGTAAGTGATGCACTAAATGATGAGTCGTGGGTGAGTGCCATGCAAGAAGCACTTCTTCAGTTCAAGAAGTTAGGTGTGTGGACTCTGGTTGATAGACCTAAAGGTGCTAAAGTCATTGGCACCAAATGGGTCTTGAAATGCAAGAAGGATGGACAAGGGGTCGCTATCAGAAACAAAGCTCGATTGGTGGTTCAGGTTTTTGCCAAGTCAAGGGAATGGACGACAATGAGGTGTTTGCACTCGTGGCAAGGATGGAAGCCATTCGTATCTTCCTTGCCTATGCATCGTACATGAAGATTAAAGTCTATCAATTAGATGTGAAGAGTGCATTCTTCATGGGGAAATCAGAGAAACAATCTATGTCAGTCAACCCGAGGGATTTGAAGATCCTTATCATCGGGATAGAGTCTACAAGCTCGACAAGGCTTTATACGGGCTTCATCAAGCTCCAAGAGCTTGGTATGAGAAACTCTCGATCATCTTGTGAAACGGCTTTAGTAGGGGAGTCATGACTGCACGCTGTTCATTAAAGAAAAAGATGGTGACCTACTGCTCGTACAGATCTATGTGATGACATAATCTTTGGTTCAAAGAACGAAGAGGTATGCAAAGAGTTTGAAGCAGTTATGAAGAAAGAGTTTGAGATGAGTGCTATGGGGGAGATGAAGTTCTTTCTCGGGTTACAGGTGGATCAGACACCAAATGGGATCTTTCTACATCAGACAAAGTATGTAGGAGACATTCTTAGTCGTTTCGACATGGAGAATGCATCTGCTGCTGGGACTCCACTTGCTACGAATCACGACATAGCACCTGATGAAAATGGAGATCTTGTAGATGCCATGATGTACCGAGGAATGATTGGACCCCTCATGTATCTCACTGCCTCAAGACCTAATATCATGTATGCTACATGTTTATGTTCTAGATATCAGGCTAAGCCTAGGTCAACCATCTGATCGGGGGGTCGAAAGGATTTTTCGTTATTGAAGGGTACACCCGCACGTGGGTTGTGGTATCCTCATGATGATGACTTTGAGCTCACGGCGTATAGTGACTCAGATACGGAGGCTGCAAGATGAACTACAAGTCTACATCCGTAGGGTGTCAATTCTTTGGGAGAAGATTAGTTACTTGGCAGTGTAAGAAGCAGACATCGGTTGCATTGTCAACCTGTGAAGCCGAATATGTTGCTGCTGCAACTTGCTGTTCACAAATCATCTGGATTCAACAGCAAATGCGGGATTACGGTTTAAAGTTCTCCTCTACTCCTATTTGTGTTGATAACTCTGCTGCAATTGTAGTAACTAAAATTCCGGTCCAACATCCTAAGACCAAACATATAGGTATTAAATACCATTTCATAAGAGACTGTTTTGAAAAGAACTTAATTGAAGTGGCAAAAATTAATACTGATTTTCAACGCGCTGACCTCTATACTAAAGCATTTGATAAACCACGTTTTCAATATTTGCTAGAGGTCAACGGCGTTAAAAAGAAAGTGAGGTTATTCCTGATGATGATAATGTGTAGTCTGATGTATTTAGTTAAAGTTTTTCTTTTTTATTTTTTATTTTATTTGTTTATTTAGTCTGTTTAATTTAAACGTGTTATTTTGCTGTTTATTAAAATCCTAAAATAATTAACCAGCTATGATTTTAGTATTTTAGGGGGAGAATTTGTCAGCAAGTAACATTTAAAAAAAAAAAAAACAGGGAGAAGGAGTGGATAGCTAATATAAGGTAGACCATAACTGTGATACCGATTCAAACCCTTTGGAAAATGATAGTATAAAGGAACAAATCAAGAGGGACTGTAAAATTAAATTTAGAAAATATGCAAAGATCAAAGTATAAGTCTGTGTAGTCTAAGCAATATAAAAGGGAAGATGATAGAAAAACTGGTAACTCCTAAGGCAACACAACAAGAGTAGACCTAGAGGTGCTAGACCACAAATGATATTCGTTAGATTCAACACAATAGATGATTAGACTTGACTGGTGATTTTAAGATCAAACTAAGTTGTTCAATTGACTGTGGGCTTCCATCTTATCACTGGTTAACACAGTCAACAATATTCAATTAAGGGGAAATGAGCATGTAAACGCCACAAATGTGTGCGGATGACCATAAATAGAGCAAAGCAAGAAAAAATGAAAGACAAATGCTATAAAGCTAATGACTTGTGTTGTTGGTGCATTTTAGCAAATAATATTAAGCTGCTCTAACAAGAAGATAGGTTGTGTGCCTCTCTGTTGTGCAATGGCACTGACCTAAGGATAAGCATGACCTAGATATTCTAGAATTCATTGTTGTTTGCCGCCTCTCTGCTGTGCGATGGCACTGACCTGAGGACTGGCTTCTCTTTGAAAGCTCTAAGAATAGTCTTTCCTTGTAATAATACTTGTAGACCACTCAAAAGCTCCTGAAGAATGTTGCTTACCATATAAGTGGGGATCCACAAATGTTAGTTGAAATAATTAAACCTAAAACAATCACCAGTTTGTGTCAAAAGTCTGTGTATGGATTTAAGTGGACAAACATATTGACAATCATTGTGGCTACAATTCTTGAATGTTCAAATCAAGGTGGTAATCTATGATTTCCTAAAGTTGCTAACGACTCTGGATGAACACCGAGAATTGAGCATCAAAAGATTTTGATAACAAGTCCAAAATGATTTGACTTGCCTGTATGATTCCAAAATTGAATTGGTCCAGGTATGGTCAATCTAAGTTGAAGCTGTCTATTCCGGAACCAAATCCAGTAGATTTCCATCTTAGGACTTATCTCTCACAAAAAGCAAAAACAATTCTTATTTTTATTCTTAGTTTAATTTTCTAATTTAGTTAGTCGTTTTAGTTGTTTGTTTGTCAGACTACATCAGGAAAATCAGTAAGGGATCAACTCACTAAAAGGGTCATGTCTGAGATGACCACATGTGTTTTAAAAGTTTAAAACAGTCACGTCTGAGGTGATCAAAAAGTTTTCAAGTCAAAACGATCATGTCTGAGATGATCAAATGCTCATAACGTTAATTTCTACAATTAAAGGGGTTTTAAATGTTAAATATTCAAATTGGCAGAAAATTTAATAAGTATGACCCATTCGTACGAATGGACCATGAATATGGACCATCCAACCGAATGGCCAATACGATTGGCCCAGTCGGACACTTTAGGGCGGACGAGTGAGTCAGTCGCACGACTGAGATCCAGTCGGACGACTGAAGAAGGACGACTAAACCAATCGCACGACTGAGTCCCACTCGCACGACTGAAAGGTGCGTATGAGCTCAGTCGCATGATTGAATCTAGGGTTAGTATAAATAGAGGGGGAGTCGGTCGCAGAGACTCACCACCCTCAAATTAACCCTAAATCGCACGACTTAATGCCACTCTGCCCAAATTTCATTTGATCTCTAAATCCCCCCATTTCTTGATTACTGACCATATACATCGACTCTACAGGTAATTTACGGTAAAGAAGCACTCCCATAACTTTTGAATTTGATGCAAAATCGGTACATTCGGACTCGCAAAAGAACCGAGACTTAAGTGACTAAATAACCTAACTAAATGACTCAAACAAAAGAAAGTAAAGATGTTAGGTGTTGTAAGAATGTATTCCGAGTCAAATGAACCAGATAACGATGTCTAAAACTCAAAAGTGGTGAAAAAGTGAATTTGAATTAAACAGTCAGTACATCATGTGAATGGACAGATTGATGAACTTTAGTCGCACGACTGAAGGGTGCGAACTGCTTAAATGCACGACTGAACCATGCGTATGAAGTTTAGTCGCACGACTGGTGTAACCGCATGAGGTTATATACGTATGAGCCCAGTCGCACACTCAGTGGTACACATGGGATCAGTCGCACGACTGAACCCCATTCGCACTGTTCAATCGCACGACTGATCTCAGTCGCACAATCTCAATCGCATGATAGAAAGATTTTCTTCAAGTTTAAGTGTTTCATGACTTTCTTAGCCAATGGTACTAACGTTTACTATCTCTGTGTAACAGATGGCGAGTCGATGGACTATGAGCACGAAGCATAATATATGTGCTCATCTCGATTTGACATCCAGAAACGCTGTTGATTTCTCTGGCATCATCACATTTCTACTGAGATCGAGGATTGCACATGCCATATCTACTCCTTGTACTCCGTATCGATCCATTCAGCAGGCCTTCTGGGAAGTATGGGGTACTCAATGCTGGGGTACTCAACAAGAGTAACCTCTGTCCCCAGTTTAAGTATCTTGCGCACGTGCTGCTTAAGTGCATAGCTTCCAGGAAGGGAGGTTTTGATGAGCTATCCGACCAGATACAGAACGCGTATGTTGCGTTGGTGCTGAACCACCCGTTCAGCTTCTCCAAGATGATCTTCACCTACCTGGTGGAGAACATCGAGGGGAAAGGGAAGGAGGGCTTCTGTATGTACCAGAGGTTTATGCAGATGATCATAGATCAGAAGCTTCCCTCCCTACTGAAGGAGAAGGAGGATGCGGTAGTCCTCAAGGTGATGGATGACACTACCTTGGGGAGGATGAAGGTGTACAGGGGGAAGAAAGTGAAACCCCCTGTCAGGAGGTTGTTTGGGCATCTGGCCCGGGAGGACTACGTGGTGCCAGCCAAGAGAAAGTGGCGCCACAATGATAGTAACTCTGATGTGGAGCAGATTGCTCTACCCACTCATGACTCGGATGATGATGATAGTGGGGATGCTAGAGACGGTATGCCTATTCCACCTAGAGGCACTGTGTCTGATGTTGTACCTCCAGTGTCCGCCCCAGCTAGAGATGTAGCCGAGACAGCTGGATTCCATCATGATTTTGTTCATGGTACGGAGGAGGAGGAGTCGGATGAGGAGCCCCTAACGCGAACTGTGGGAAGCAAAGTTGTTCCCACAGAACATGGGCTAAGGGTGGTTGGTGAACACCTGAGAGACTCCGAAGAGACTGATTTGACCCAAGCTATGCACCGGGGTCAGGAGGCAGGGTTGTAGGGGGAGCATCCACCTCAACGGGGACGAGGAGGAAGAGGATGGCTAAGCCCCATGGTCAGAAGAAGAAGAAGCGTCGGTTGACCTTCGTCACCACCACAGCCACCACATCCACCACAGCTACCATAGCCACCACCATACCTCCTACCACAGTACAGATTCCATCCACCACCATATCCTTTACTCCCACATCACCTCCACCATTTCACAGACCTATCTTCACTACAGCCACCACCACCACCACTTTACACCAAGCAGGACCCTCAGCCCATCCCTCACATACTTATGGATCACCTCTACCTCCAATAGGGGTAGAGGAACAGCTGTCTGCGCTCAACAGGATGGTGATGCGCTTACTGGTTGCAGATGGGAGAAGGCGGCCCAGATCCGCCAGCTTACTGACTGACTGCTGCACAATCTCACCAGATTGCAGAGCAGGCTCGAGTTATAGAGGAGCAGGCCCAACAGATGGCTGCTCAGAGCACTGAGATAGCCCAACTCCAAGCACATAGTGTCACATCAAGCAAGAAGATAGAGGAGTTGGAGGAGGCAAAGAAGACTATCATGTTAAAGCTGAAAGGATCTAAGGAGGAGCCCTTGAAGATCAAGGAAGGGGACGGAGATGATGATGATGAAGATGATGATGAGGATGATGAGGGTGATACAGAGGAGAATGAGGAAACCGAAGGAAATAGGACAGAGGAGAATGAGGAAACCGAAGGAAATAGGACAGAGGAGAAGGACGATGATAATGAAGCAGAAGGAGGGGATGCAGCTGCATCGGCCTCTACTTCAGGTCAAGAGAAAAGGTCAAAGAACAGACAAGACCAACCAGCTTCTACTTCTGCTCCTCCAAGTGACGAGACGATGATACAGGATAAAAGTAAAGACTAGATGTTTATGTATTTATTTTGTATTTGAATCCTGTATTGAAAACGATGTATTGAATGTTTATATTAAATTAATGCATTTCTGTTTGATTAATTACTAATGATTTATGTGTTGAATGTTTAAATCAAACAGATCCAAATTACCAAAGAGATGGGTTTGATGTTGCTCCCCTTCAGCAGGTCAAGACTCAGCTAACAATGATCTTGATCTGCAAGGGATTGTTAGGAGGTCAGTGAATTATACCCTGAAGAAGGGGAAATAATTCATGACCTATCAAACGAGCAACTCGCAGAGATTTTCAAGCTAAATCCAGATGAGATAGTGAAAGATGCTCCGACATGCGATTCGACTAGTGACGAAGAGCTCAACGATGTTGATGAAGTCGAGATCGAAGATGTCACTGCGGAGTTACCCTCAGTACGCTGACAATGAGGGTAATGTGGTCCCCAATCTGGGTGAATCCCTTGTCAGCGATACTTTTGAGGTGTTGAACAAGATGGAGCAAGAAACAGAGAAAGTAGTAGGAACAGCCCAAGCCTCAAATGATGATGTCGACATTCGAAAGGATGAGTGGGGCATGTTTTGAAGAAGTTAGAACCCAACGTGCTGCACCAAATAAGGATGCCTACACCAAACTCTACAGAGTCAAGAAACATCACAAGGTGTCAGGAAGGATCATAGCATGGGCGTATTTTGAGAATCTTAATGCTTATGTGGTTAAGAGAGAATAGGACATAGAGTACTTCAGATTCCCACATGATCTGAAGACTCTACCAGGTTTTGAGCTCAACCAGTTGGCTAAGCTAAAGCTTTTGTATGCTGAACCGAGGAAGATGTCAGGCTGGTTCGAGGCTGCCCTAAAGAAGGAGTACCACACCAGATGGGTTAACTTCAGATCCCAATAGCCTACTAGGTATATCAGAAGGTCTGAGGTTGATGCCATTACTGGCAAGCCCAAGATAGTGTTGAAGTGGAATCCTCCGCGCACAATGTCAAGAATCCCACTCAGGGAAATGCACAGGACTTCACTCCACATTTTAAGTGGTGGTACTACGATTGGAGAACAGCTGAAGCGGTCATAGTCCTAAGCAAAGAAGGACAAATGGATACGATCAGGGTATTCGACCGATGTGGCTTACTAACTTGTCGGATAATGATGTCTATACACTATACAAGTGGCCACTGTTCTATGATACGCAAGATATTGTACAAGCTCTCCAGTTCCAGAACGTTATACGACTCTGCTTCGCGTTTGAGATTCACATGGGAGTCACAAAAGAGGAGAAGTACAAGAAATACAAGGAGGTTATGCAGAAAACAAGAGATTAGAGAGATCTAGGTCCAAGGGGGAGTTTGTTGATACATGTATGTCCCTAGATCAGATATGAATGTAATAGATCTTGTTTGTCTGATTCTGAGGTAATGCTTGGAATGGTTAATGAAATGATATCGTTTGTTTGTTATTTATAATGTTTAATATTTCATTAATGAGTCGACGTTGAATTGGTTAATTAGGTTTGTGGTTGTTTGAATTGTTACACATAATGTTATATTAATTAATACATTCAAACTTAACAAAATGAAGTTCTCATGCGAATGGCCCATGCGAATGGACCATACGCATGAATAACTTCATACGAATGACTTAGTCGCATGATTGAACTAGGAGACTGGATCAGTCGTATGATTGTAACATAAGATTGGCTCAGTCGCACGACTGAACACTCAGTCGTGCGGATGAATCAACCGCATGGTTCAATCGCACGACTGAACCATACTAATGGTTCAGTCGCACGAAATGAACAATACTAACCTATAAATACAACCCAATTCGTGGAAAAACTAGAGCATTTGTTAATTACGATTCCAGACGTACCCTAGCCGTCCAGAAGCCTCCCAATTCGTTTCTCCAAGTTCACAGAACACATTAGATCGATTCCCAATCGACTTCTAACGTTAGATTCAATTCTTGATTGATTCTCGTGTGTTCTCACTGATTGGATCGCCAATCAAATAGGATTCCGCACTATTTGATCGTTTACACGCTAATCACTAGGTATTTCGTTCAAATACCAGGTCCTAACATTCTCTCTTTTCGTTCCCTTCCTGTACCGCCTTAATCACTTCGGTCACCATAGATGGTAAGATGTCTGCATAACCGGTGGACTTCTTCCACCACAACCTCCTTTAATGAGGCTCTCAGATTGGGGCTCTTGTCGCCACCCTCTGGATGAGGGGTCTCAGGTTCTTCAGGAACCACCTTCTCAACTCTGGGTCTCCCTCTCTTGGGTCGCGATGCAGCACCGTGACCTCCACAACGAGAGGCTTTTGAAGATCTACCACAGACCATCCTCTAAGAGCACTATAAGATTCGAACACCAACATGGTCATTCAAGGGAACAGCTTAGTTTATGTCAAGTATAGTAAGTCCCTAATTATAGTGGCCAGTTGTGATTAGCCACTTACTTTACTCCTCATACCCCAAGCATTACCTGTCCTTACTACATCAGTATTTAAACCTACATACAACACATAACCACATACCACGCGCACATAAAACCGGTTAACTTTACAAAAATACATGATGGCACGCAGTTACTCAGATTGGCATTCCATTCCCCTTTCCGTCCCATTCTCAGTTTAAGTTAAGATTTATTTTAAAATTTTACCATTTCACTTAAACTTTGGCTCTAATACCAACTTGTAAGACCCCGTTCCCGAAGACCTCACAGTTGGTCATTCACAGTATTAATACATTAGACATTATAAATTAACGAGTTTAAGCAGCGAAACTATTTTAACAAAAGCCATTCATTTCATTAAAAACACTATTGCTGGGCAATACACTATAGTTTAACCGAATACAAAAGAATTGTTTAATTGCATTACAAAACAACAGTGATAACAAGTATGAATGGATGCCA
This sequence comes from Flaveria trinervia, assembly GCA_025506515.1. Lineage (NCBI taxonomy): Eukaryota > Viridiplantae > Streptophyta > Magnoliopsida > Asterales > Asteraceae > Flaveria > Flaveria trinervia. Next base: position 67,086,570 of record CM046445.1, on the reverse strand, counting down.
GTCTTTCCCCTACTGAGTAGCTTCACCCTTGTGCCATCCTCAACAATGTTTACCTGCCAACTGAAAATGTATAAAAGTCAGCGTTACTGAGTGAGTTCTAGTTTTATAATAAAACATATTTCAATTGTTAAAACCGTTCTTTACTTTCTTTCAAATCATATTGCGCTTTACATTCATTCGTGACCATGCAATATACATAAACATTGATAATATAATATTATCTTCCATTACATTAGTTAATTTCGTTCATTCTATACATTCGTTCTCCCAAGTCTGTTGCGACAACAGGGTCACTCACCTCATTAGCAATCCCAACGATTGCATGTTATCCGAGTATGTTGCAACCATAGGGTTGCTCACCTCATTGCCAATCTCAACGATAGCATGCTATCCGAGTCTGTTGCAACAACAGGGTTGCTCACCTCATGGAAACTTCATGATAGCACGCTATCTGAGTCTGTTGCAACCACAAGGTTGTTCACTCATAGGCAATCTCAACGATTGCACGCTATTCGAGTTTGTTGCAACAACGGGGTTGCTCACCTCATATATGTGCTTGCAAGCCTTTCCTTCGTTCATAATACTTCATTCATTCATTAACATGACACGTAAAGCCATAAGAAAGATAAACATACATCATCATAAGGAACATATCATACAATCATACATAATCATCAAACATTATCAATCATACATCTACATGCATAACCACCAATCTTACATCACATTATACATCACCCATCACAACATTTATGACTTCAAAAAGTTAACTTACATAGCCCCCAGGAACCGCCCAAGTCAAAGCCTACATTACACTTTTTCCCTAATAATTAGAAAATATTCTAAGTCCTTAGACGCATGGGCATTATGCAGGCGCATGGGCACTATTGAGGCGCATGGGGAACACTTAGGCGCATGGGCAACTTTCAGGCGCATGGGCACTATTGAGGCGCATGAGCAACATAGTTTATTCTGGGCAGTTCTAGGCGCATGGACACTATGCAGGTGCATGAGTGCCTAGGCGCATGGGAATCCTAGACGTCTGGACATTTAGTCAATTCCAGCCTAATTCTAGGCGCATGGTACTATTTGGCGCATGAGTTTTGGGCGCATGGGAACACTTAGGCCATTATTTCTGTTGGGCGCATGGGCCACTGTTTAGGCGCATGGGCAGACTATAACACACTTAAACATCATAACTCAGTTCCCAATCATCATCTCTGGTGTTCTAAGCTTAAATCATACATCCTACTCTTTAGAAACACAACCACAACATCATCATACACAACATAGCCCAAAATCAAACCCCACCCGCAAACACACACAAATACACATATGGGTATACATACATAAACATTGTAAAAAAAATTTTAAATACATTTTCAGCCTCAAAGAGTTAAAACAAGTAAAAACAGGGGTCTAGAAACTCACTTGGTGCAACTTTAGGCGTATCTTCTTCTAACCCATATGCGAATGAGTTCAAACACCTAAAAAACCCACAACACACACACACGAACACACACCCGAGACCAAAACCCAACACGAACACTTAAAAATCCATGAATTCTTACCTTGAATTCAGCCACTTCTTCTTCTTTCTTCAAACCGTAGTTTCTGCTCTCTCTCTCTCTCTCTCTCTCTCTCTCTCTCTCTCTAACGGAGGAAAAGGTGATGAGAAGTGAGGGTGGGCGGCCATGCCCACCTTTACATCAAATTTTTTACTTTTATCTTCTTTTACATTTTTAAACCTCACCTTGGGTTTAATTGCATTTCCTTCTTTTATTCTTCATTTATTATCTTTCTTTAAAAATAACCGGGTGTTATAGATACAGTCCAGGTCTTCAAGGGTGAAAAGAAAGTTGCCACAACTTTCATTAGAAGACACAAAGGCTTGAGAAGAACTTGTCTCTTGGAATGGGCTTCCTTCAGTGTAGTTCTCCTTTGTGTCTAGGGAAGTTGATGAAAGGACCCTTTTATGAGTTGTCAGTGTAGCATATAAGATGATGTTGGGGTTCTATATTGTCCCTTTCAGCCACATGAAGGGCTAAACCCATATTGTTGGAGTTTCCAGATGAACCTTGCATGTTCATCTCTATCTGGTAGCCACTGAGAATCCCATACAACTCTGTTAGAGTGAGAGTTTTCAGATTCTCAATTCTCTTGATAACCACATAGTAGTGTGTCCTTTGCCTAGGAAGTGAGGACATGAACTTCCTTACAATGTCTCTGTTTTCAAGAGCAACTCCTCCATCCACTAGGGTATCCACAATCTCGGCATACCTAAAGTATTGTTGAGTCATGGTTCACCTGCTTTGAAGGTGAAATTTTCAAACTGTTGTTTCAGGAGATCCTTCTTGTCCTCCTTAGCTTCAAAGGAACCCTCATACATCAGTTTTAATGCATCCCATAGCTGCTTAGTGTTTTGCATTTCTTGAAACATTTGTACATAGAGTTTGGAAGAGCAGTCTGAAGGGTTGTCATGGCCTTCTGGTCAATCTCTACTCTCTTTCTATTTTCATGTGAGTAATCAGCCACAGCCTTGGGGATCTTACCACCACAAGTAGTAGAAGGGCTGCTTGGTATGTAAGGTCCATTTTCAACAGACTCCCACATTCTTGAGTCTAGAGACCTGATGAAACCTTCCATTCTTTGGCACCAGGTGTCAAAGTCATCAAGACTGATTAGTGGGGACTTTGTCATGGTTATAGTTTCCATATCATATTTGGAAATGGCTGCCATTTGATAAGTTAAGTATTTTGTGTGTGTGAGGGATCTTAAGATGGTGAGATCTTATATCAAGAGCTTGGAAAGCTCTGATACCAAATACAGGACCGGTGAAGGGTATGCACTTATAACACAACAACACAATAAGGAGAGTTGCAAAGAATACTTAACAGATCAAACAGTAAAACTAGATAACCTTTTGATAATGATACTAAGAACACAAGTAAATATGAGAGAGAACAAGATAGAAAAATGCACAAGGAGATGGTTTTCAAGATTATAGTATATTGCCTTCTCAAGTTCTATTACAAATGTTACAAAGCATATTCAGAAAGTTACAAGTACTTGAGATACATATACTACATCCTACAGCCGGCCATACTTTCAAGGCCAGCTGGATACAGTTGACTAGACATAAACAAAATCAATTATAGAGTCAAAAGGAAGATTATCTTTTGATAGTGACTATGACATGCCATAGCTCATATCCTTATATATTACAAAAAGGATAAAGTACATGAAGTAGAAAGTTATAGACTCAAGATCTCAATATACAGTTACTAAAAGCATGGATCTTTTCACCAACTTATGTAAGTTGGTGACTTTACAGAGTTGTAGCGGAAAGGGGTCCAGCTTTATGTAAAGTACATTAGATAAAGCATGTGTTCAAAGTCTTCAGTAGAAATATGTCTTCTAGTGTTGGCTTTGGAAGACTTTGTCTCTGAAGCTTTGGAAGACTTTGTCTCTGAAGCTTCGGAAGATTTCATCTTTGGCTTCAGAAGATATTGGTCTTGGCTTCAGAAGATTTCACACTTCAAATATTTCTGTTGCTGGTGTCAAACTTCCAAAGCATTCATCTTCAATGCACTTGTGCATGCTTGCAGGAGACTTTGAGTGTTTGAGTTGCATCAGCTTTTCTCATTTAATCCTTATAGAATGTGTATCGACTACAGAGAGTCAAGCAAGGTTATAGTCAAGAATCGATACCATTTGCCTTGTATAGATGACTTGTTTGATCAGCTTCAAGGATCAAGCTATTACTCAAAGATTGATCTAAGGTCTGGTTACCATCAACTGAGAGTTGGAGAAGAAGACATCTTGAAAACCTCATTTTGTACTCATTTTGGTCATTATGAATTCTTGATCATGCCATTTGGTTGACTAATGCACCAGCAATATTCATGGAACTCATGAATCGTGTGCAAACCCTACCTTAATCAGTTTGTCATCATGTTTATCATGACATCTTGATCTATTCTAAGACCAAGGAAGAACACGAGGAGCACCTTCATTTGATCTTGTAACTACTTAGAAAGGAATAGTTGTACGCCAAGTTTTCTAAGTGTGATTTTTGAATTTGTGAAGTGCAATTCTTGGGTCACATTATGAACAAAAAGGGAATACATGTGGATCATATGAAGATTAAGGCTATAATGAACTGGTCTGTACCAAGACGCCTAGTGAGATAAGGAAATTTCTTGGACTCGCTGGATACTACCAACGTTTCATTTAGGGATCTTCTAAACTCGTTCAACCTCTCATAGCCTTGACCCATAAAGGAACAACTTATAAATAGGGTGAGAGTTAGGAAGCTGCTTTCTAGTTGTTGAAACAAAAACTCTGTAGCGCACCGATATTAGCATTACCGGAAGGAACCGGTGATTTTGTGATTTACTATGATGCATTTATCAAAGGATTTGGTTGTGTCCTGATGCAATGTGACAAGGTAATAGCCTATGCCTTGAGACAACTAAAGGTACACAAAAAGAACTATACTACTTATGACTTGGAGTTAGGTGTAGTGGTATTTGCCTTGAAAACCGGGAGACATTACTTTTATGATACCAAATGCACTATTTACACCGATCACAAAAGTCTTCAGCACATCTTTGAGCAGAAAGAGTTGAACATGAGGCAGTGACGCTGGATGGAATGTTAGAGGATTATGATTATGCTATCAAATATCACCCAGATAAGGCGAACATAGTCACCAATGCCTTGAGTAGGAAGGAGACCACTAAGCCCTAACCAGTGTGTGCTCTACAACTAACGATTAGCATTTACTTGCCTTATTAAATCAAGGAAGCTCAGGTAAAAGATTTGAAAGCGGAAAACATTAGATTCGAATCCTTATGTGGGATGGACAAACAGTTGGAGGTGAAATTTGATAGAATACGGTACTTCATGGATAGACTTTGGGTACCTTTGCATGGAAACTTGAGAGACTTGGTGATGAGTGAAGCACATAAGTCTAAGTACTCTATACACCCTGGTAGCGACAAAATGTATCATGATCTAAAGGTGCACTATTGGTGGCCTAATATGAAGGCAGACGTAGCAACATACTTGAGCAACTTTTTGACCTATGTTAAGGTTAAGTGGAATATCAGAAGCCATTTGGATTATTGCAACAATGTGAGATTCCTTTATGGAAGTAGGAATAGGTTTCTAAGGATTACATTACTAAGTTACCCAGGACTCCTAGTGGTTGTGACACGATATGGGTGATCGTGGATCGACTAACTAAGTCAGCTCACTTCTTAGCAATCAAGAAAACTAATAAAATGGATAGTTTAACTCGAATTTATCTGAATGAGGTAGTTTCAAGATATGTCATGCTGATCTCGATTATTTCTGATCATGATGCTCGTTTCATATCTCATTTTGGCCGTCATTATAGAAATGTTTAGGTACATGTCTGGATATGAGGGTTTAAATGGTAACTTCTAATTATGTAAAGTTTAACTAAACCCAAACCCTAGCCCCCTTACACCCTAATTTTGGCCAAAACCATTTTTTCCCACCCTCACCATTGGAATTTGATCAAGAACAAGCACCAAGCATCAATTTTTGATTAGTTTCAAGAGTTAACAAGTGTTAATCATCATTTTTACACGTTTTATGGTGACTTTCTAACAAGATTTTCATAGTTTTGGTCCATGTTAAACCCTAATTCGAAATTGTGCATGAAAAGTTGGAATTGATGATTGTTAGATGATAACATGTTATTAGTAATGATGTTTGAATGTTGGATTATGTTGATTATGCAAGAAATTCATGGTTTTGACCATATAGTTCATACATTGCCTTAAGAGGAAATTTTTCCTTCTTGGAATTCATGATTTGATGATTCTATGATGTTAGATACATTGCTTAGATGTTGGGTTACATGGATTGTGCAAGAAAAATCATGAAATCTTAGGATTGTTCATACATTACTATAAATAGAAACTTTTATGTATGATGTTTGAGAATTATGATCAATTGATGAAGAAAATCATGTTCAGATGAATGCTATGAACTTGATTAGGTATAAAGTTAAGGAATTTATGAGTGAATTGGATGTTAGATTGAGTTTGGGTAATAACTTTCTAAAAGGGTAACTTTATTTTCGAAGAACATTAGATATGGTGAATTGGGCATGTGTACAATGTTAGGATCAAGTTATAATGTTTGTTGATGATGTCTAATATGGTAGAATGTGTTAATTGAGTTGTATGGATGCTTGATTAATCATTTAGGAAATTTAGGTTCTTTGGTTATACATCATGATGGATTATGCTCGGAGGGTATGGAACCATGTTGGGATTGTGATAAATCATTGTTGTGTATGTTGGTTTTTATAAATCTTGTAGTGAATATGATTGTTCTACATGTGTGTGAATCTGAGGCCCCTACCTAGTAGGATTGGCAGTATTTAGGATGTGAAGTCGTGAGTGGCTTTACATGACATGTAGTGCATGACTAGACTTCATGTATGATTTATTAGTGGTGATGTATATATAATTGTGTTGAGTATGTTGATTGTTGAGATTTTCATGAGTTGTATGATAATCTAAATTAGTATAATGATCTTGATATAACTACAGGTTGAAATTGTGATATATGTGAATAGTTATTGGATCAAGTAAGACTAGGGCAACCAAAACAAACACTTAGACCATTTTGTTACAACTGATGAAGAACTTTTGAAGGCAAATGCTAAATTCCGAAACCAAGTCTGAAAGAGCTTTTGAAGAGGAATTCTATCTTCCAAAGACAAAGTCTTTTCCTTTCAAAGTTTAAAAACTTAGAAGAATGCAAGACAATGACTTTCGAAGTATGAAAAACTGAAGATCAAATGAAGTCTCGGAAGAAGTAGCCTCTTCTGAAGAATAAGTGGCTTTGGAAGAACTTGTTCTTCTAAAGCCAGTTAACCTTCGAAAGAACTACTATGAACTAGTGGACATAAGTATGGTCCTTATGACACTCTGCTGGAACCTCTGAGATACTGCATGATGCTTTCCCACGCCCATGTAGTTGACCAAACTTTATTCCACTACTCATTCCTTATCAGTTAGTATAGTTACCAACTTTACTTGGTGACAAAAGGTAAGTCATGGACATGTCATAACTACCAAATCTTAGATAGTATTTTATCTAGGATACCTTATTTCTAGGAATTTAGTATTCGTCTAGTTGTAAGTTCCAGCTGATATCAAAGTATAACCGGTTGTAGATAGTAGTATATATAGTTCTCCTTGTAGACTTAGTAAACATGCTTGTAAGAGTCTTGTAATACTTTGAGTTAATAATTAATATATACAAGTATCTTGAAACCATTCCCTTGTGTTGAGTTTATGAAGATCAAGAATAAGTTGGACTCACTTTAGATTAGTGTTTATAGTTTTGCTTATGTTTAAATGTAAAAGGACAAAAGTTAGATTATTTTTGTAAGTACATTTGTAGTTTGAGTTTTGTTGCCCGGCGAAACTATAGTTCACTCATAGTCAGCAACCTTATTTCACCCGGCGAAACTGTGTTTCACATTTGGGCGAAACTAAGCTTGGGCATGATAGTTTCATTGACAGCGAAACTATCAGCAAAACAATCAACTCAATATATACAATTGGTTTTTCATTGTAAAAAATCTTGCAAAACCATACTTCATATTATCATTGTTACAAGTCTGTTTTGTAAGCTGGAATGTTATTGAAATATCATTGATCTTTTGTTTATTGTTTGTGTTGGCTTTGATTTCTTTATATTTGAACACTTTTAGTCTATTATTATTCATCATATGTTGTTTAGAGAGTTTATTATTGATATCGAAATATTCATTCAATCAATAGTACTGTAATTCGATCTGGTTTGGACCAACAAAATGGTATTAGAGCCTTTGTGCTTGTTGGAGCATATATTGTCATATATAGTGTGTCCGTCGCATGACGAATAGTCTAGACTTAATGTAATACACCTGATATATTGTAAACACATGAAACGGAGTCATTCATAGGAGCATATGTGAATGAGACGCAATCATATGACTGAGCCATGCTAATGGACCAATCGTGTGACTGAGAGATGCTATTGGGCCATTCGTAAGACTGAACCATAAGTATGGTCCAGTCGTACGATTGAACCATACGCATGATCCAATCGTACGAATGGGCCCAGTCACATCTGATATGGGCTGAGGCCTATAAATACCATTCATTTTATAGAAAGGTAAGGTTTTTTAGAGTGTGCCCAGGGCCTAGGTGATGCCAGATGAGAGGGGAGATCATGCTCGATCTCCCTTTGCCAAGAGTCTTGATTCTTATGTTTAACGAGCTTGTAATCATTAGGTTTTATCAATGAAACCATTATATTATTGTTCGTTCTATTATTTGTCTCTCGGTTTTCTTTCCTTCCGTCAAGAACATGCTCGGATGTCAACCGATCTAGCAACTTCACAATTGGTATCAGAGCAGTTTATTGCTAGAATGATCTGACAATCATTCTAGCAAACCGAGCTCTTGATTTTTGGATCTATTTCATGTTCTTTGATGTTAAAACCACTTCGTCTTCTTTGTTTTTTGCTCAGATCTTGTTACATGTGTTGTTTCTTGGTTAAAATCGAACTCGGAACCACATTCTTATCACCCTTGTGAATCTTATGATGTCTATTTTGTTTCGGCTCATGTAAAATTCAGCGGATTAGGGTTTTGGGCGGCTGCAGATCTGAAAATTTGCGTGCAGATCCGCTCATGCGACTGGACCATGAGTATGGACCATTCATACGACTGGACCATGCTAATGGACCATTCATACGACTGGACCATGCGACTGCACCAGTCATATGTTCAGTCGTGCAACTGGACCAGTCGTATGTTTAGTCATGCGACTGGACCAGTCTTATGTCCAGTCATGCTACCGGACCAGTCTTATGACAACTCGCACGAATATATCATTTGTATCATCCATTCACACGAATGTGATATTTGTCCTCTGTGTCATACGAATGAACGGTGTTCCAGGCCAAAAAAAAGGTTTGGAACTGCCTCTTGCACAGGATGAGCAAAAGCACATTCACTTTGAGGTTTTTTTGTCAAATAAGTTGATGGATAACCTATTATTCATTGAACTTCCAGAATAGATGAATGTAGTTAGAACACAAAAGAGAGAAGAGAAGAAGTCAGCAGTCAGTGCTGATTTTGTGGGGTAGTCATGAGCATCTGACTATTTATGGGCCAATCAAGTTATATTATCCGCATAGAGAGGATTCTGATTCTTTGGGGGAATCCATGTATAGGGAAATTGAAGACGCAATCAGAAAGTGATGATGTGAGCTGGTTTCTGATGATGAATCTGAGTGCATGCTGATTTATTTGAGATTGTCAGCTGTGGGTTGGAACCTTCTACTTTTTTCCCAATACACCATATGAAGACACCAGGAGAGCATAATATTTATATATTGGGATATGCTGATTTGAGAGGGAATTTCTGCAGGTGTTAATGTAATCAGGTTAGCCTATGTGAAGATTAGAGCAATGGAAATTGTTCATGTCATTATCTAGAAAAATCAGTCATATGGGGAATCTTGCTGCTATGATGGTGTTCTGTAAAGTAAACGAAAGCTATTGTGCCTAAATTCATTTTCAAGGATACTATAGCAACCTGGCGGATCAACCACGTTGGCTAATATGGTTTTTCATTTGATTCTATTGGAAACCAGAGCAAAGATTGACTAAAGATTGTAAGAGGTGTTATCTACTATTCGCAAACAAGGTCCAAGGGAGAATTTGTTGGAGCATATATTGTCATATATAGTGTGTTCGTCTCTTGACGAATAGTCTAGACTTAATGTAATACACCTGATATGTTGTAAACACATGAAACTGAGTCATTCGCAAGAGCATATGCGAATGAGACTTAATCGCACGATTGAGCCATGCTAATGGACCAGTTGTGCAACTGAGAGATACTATTGGGCCATTCGTAAGACTGAACTATAAGTATGGTCCAGTCATACGATTGAACTATACGCGTTGTCCAATCGTACAAATGGGCACTGTCGCATTTGATATGGGCTGAGGCCTATAAATACAAGTTTCATTGTGTAGAGAGGTAAGGTTTTTGAGAGTGTCTGAGGCGTAGGTGCTACCAGATGGGAGGGGAGATCATGCTCGATCTCCCCATGCCAAAAGTCTTGATTTTATGTTTAACGAGCTTGTAATCATTAGGTCTTATCAATAAAACCATTATATTATTGTTCGTTCTATTGTTTGTCTCTTGGTCTTCTTTCCTTCTGTCAATAACATGCTCGGATGTCAACCGATCCAGCAAATTCACAATTGGTATCAGAGCAGGTTACTGCTAGAATGATCTAACAATTAGTCTAGCAAATCGAGCTCTTGATTTCTGGATCTATTTCATGTTCTTTGACATTAAACCACTTTGTGTTTTTCATGTTTTGCTCAGATCTTTTTACGTGTGTTGTTTCTTGGTTAAAATCGAACTCGGAACCATGTTCTTATTACCCTTGCGAATCTTATGATGTCCACTTTGTTTCAGCTCATGTAAAATTCATCAGATTAGGGTTTTTGGCGGCCATGGCGGCTGCAGATTTGAAAATCTGCGTGCAGATCGCTCATGTGATTGGACCATGAGTATGGACCATTCGTACGACTGGACCATACGACGGACCAGTCGTATGTTCAGTCGTGCGACTGGACCAGTCGTATGTTCAGTCATGCGACTAGACCAGTCTTATGTTCAGTCATGCTACCGGACCAGTCTTATGACAAGTATATGAATATATCATTTGTATCATCCATTCACACGAATATGATATTTGTCCTCCATGTCATACGAATGAACGGTGTTCCAGACCAAAAAAAAAGGTTTGGAACTGCCTCTTGCACAGATTTGAGGATGAGCAAAGCACATTCACTCTGAGGTTTTTTGTCAAATAAATTTGATGGATAACCCATTATTCATTGAACTTCCATAATAGATGAATATAGTTAGAACACAAAAGAGAGAAGAGAAGAAGTCAACAGTCGGTACTGATTTTGTGGGGTAGTTAGGAGCATCTGACTATTATGGGCTAATCAAGTTATCTTTATCCGTATAGAGAAATTCTGATTCTTAGGGGGAATCCATGTATAGAGAAATTGAAGATGCAATCAGAAAGTGATGATGTGAGCTGGTATCTAATGATGAATCTGAGTGCATGCTGATTTGTTTGAGATTGTCAGCTGTGGATTGGAACCTTCTACTTCTTGCCCAATACACCGTATGAAGACGCCATGAGAGCACAATGTTTATACATTGGGATATGCTGAATTTGAGAATTTCTGCATGTGTTAATGTAATCAGGTTAGCCTGTGTGAAGATTGGAGTAACAGAAAATTGTTCATGTCATTATCTGGAAAAATCAGTCATATGGGGAATCTTGCTGCTATAACGGTGTCCTGCAAAGTAAATGAAAGCTATTGTCCCTAAATTCATTTTCAGGGATACTGTAGCAACCTGACGGATCAACCACGTTGGCTAATATGGTTTTTCGTTTGATTCTATTGGAAACCAGAGCAAAGATTGACTGAAGATTGTAAGAGGTGTTATCTACTATTCGCAAGCATCATCCAAGGGGGAATTTGTTGGAGCATATATTGTCATATATAGTGTGCCCGTCGCTTGACGTATAGTCTAGACTTAATGTAATACACCTGATATGTTGTAAACACATGAAACTAAGTCATTCGTAGGAGCATATGCGAATGAGACTTAGTGCTACGACTGAGCCATGCTAATAGACCAGTCATGCGACTGAGAGATGCTATTGGGTCATTCGTAAGACTAAACCGTAAGTATGGTCCAGTCGTACGATTAAACCATATGCACGGTCCAATCATACGAATGGGCCCACTCATATCTAATATGGGTTAAGGCCTATAAATACCAATTTCATTGTGTAGAGAGGTAAGGTTTTTTAGAGTGTGCCCGGGGCCTAGGTGCTGCCAGATGAGAGGGGAGATCATGCTCGATCTCCCCTTGCCAAGAGTCTTGATTCTTATGTTTAACGAGCTTGTAATCATTAGGTTTTATCAATGAAAACATTATATTATTATTCGTTCTACTGTTTATCTCTTGGTTTTCTTCATTTCGTCAAGAACACGCTCGAATATCAACCAATCCAGTAACTTCACAGTGCTCATAATTGTTTGGGTTTTATGGTTGGTTCTGTCAATATCACTATTTCATCAATTCTGGATCAAATTTGAGTGTATTTTATATGCAATTTGATTGAAATTGATTAATTTTTGTTTGGGGATACTCTAGTAATCATTAGATCTTAAGTCTATTAAGATTTTACTAATTTTGGATCAATTTTATGTTTAAAAAGTTTTTTAGAATCATCTGCCGAAATTAAGGATCATACAGCTAAACTACAATTTCTTCCAATGAAATTACAAGTGTTTTGCTCATTGTAATAGTTTCTGAAACCTTAGCGAAAGTACCCTCATTGAACGAAAGTTCAATGTTGTTTGTGATCCATCATGAAGCGAAATTGTTGCCGAATTTACTTTTGAATGAAATTTCAAGCTAGTTTCGAGCGAAACTGTTTATGAAACTAGCACAGTCAAGCATATTGCTAGCGAAACTGATGTCGAAATTCCCATGAAAGTAGTAGTGAAATTACCAAATTCAAGCGAACTATAGATTCTTCTGCGAAACTACAATGTCTAAGATAACAACTCTCACCCTTGCTGATTTGGAGAGAGTGGAACCAAAAAGAACCTCAAGGATGATCAATGGAGATAATTTTGAGGATTGGAATAGGTGTCTGAAAGCATTCTTTTACTACACATATCCAATCAATGGGAATCAATCATCTTCGGTCCACACATACCGACTGCTACTATTGGATATGACATCTCTCAAAACAAGGACCCAACCATGTTTAATGAAAAGGATTTGAAGTTGATTGATAGGATCAGAAAGCATTTGGCATTAACTCTATGTCTCGCACCAGATATTTACAACCGCTTTGCTAAACACAAGAATGCCAAGTCTCTTTATGATGCTTTGTGTGAATTTTATGATGGGAATGATGAGTTAGTGAAGGAAAAAGGTATTTAGGTAGAGAAAGAGTTCAACTCCTTTATGGGTTACCATAATGAGAGTTTTACTTATTTGACAATCTGTATTCTGACTGTCTCGAGCACTCTAAAGAAATATGATGAAAAACTCTTGGATAATGAACAAGTGAATAGGCTGTTGGATTCACTCCCACTGCAATGGAGTCTACAAGTGAGGATGTTGAAGCAAGAGAGAGGGTTTACAGATGACAAGCTCATGGACATCATCAAATAACTAAAATCATTTGAATTGGATATGAAGATAAGAGAGTTCAATCAGTCCACGATGTCATCATGTAGTTTTCAACAGAATGTTATGTTACTTACTTCCACTGCAAGCTCACCAATGCAATCATCAAGACAAGGAGGAGTGACTACAAATGTCTCATGTGATCAACTTGGTGGTGTGTTTTAATTCTGTCAGAGCTCAAGCTAACTCAAAAGCTACTTATGGAGCATCAATCCCATCTAAAACAATGGCACTGTTTGGTATGTTCGTGTAAAGCTACGAGGCACTGGTGGCTAGTGAACTAAAGGGAAAGGGATGACTATGGAAGACATGTATCAGGTCAATCCGAATGATTTGAAGAAACTAATATTTAGTGCAAAAAGCGATGTTGACTCTCAGAGCAAGGAGATTTATGGAAAGAACAGGAAGGAAGAACTTTGGAGGTCAAAATTCTAACTCTAAGTTAGGCTTTGATAAATCCAAATTAAGATTTTTCAACTGCAAGCAGTTAGGACATTTAACAGAGAACGTCCATTGCTAATTTTTATCGATCCAAGCAACTCTGGTGTTCCAAGATTAGTATCGAGTGGAGAAAAGGAGGAAAGTAAACAGAAGAAAGAGACAACTTTGATAACAAGTTTTGACTAGAGTGCAGGAGCTAAGGAAACAAAAGAAGAGATCAACCAAACCCTTGTTGCTGAGGTAATAGAAGTAGCGAAGAATGTGGAAGAGTTTGACACATTCAAGGAATTTACAAATGAAGCTGAAGTCTCTCAGGGTGTTAAGGATAAGAAGGTCGAACGAAGCAATTCTGACGAATAAAATATGAATGAAAGGAAGGAGTGTGTTGAGAAGAATGTGACTGGTGATTTGATGGTTGATCATTTGAAAGTAGATGAAGGTGAAAAGGTGAAATTATCTAGGAAAAAAACAAAAAAGGGCAAAAAGAAGAATGATGCTACATCCACTGTTGAGGAAAACAAGAAGAGTACTCCAGTGTGTTAATGTGAAAAAGCCTAGCAGCTGAGAAGGTGGTGATGGGCCTTTTTTTTGAGGTAATACAAGACATGTGCTCTTCTACTTGTAAGATAAGGTTATTTGGTGTGTATAAAGCAAATCATTTGTTGCTTGACAATGAAAAGGATTTAAAACGAATTAATGATGAGCTTAAGTTACAAGAGTCAACTTTTTTTGTTAAACTAAACAAGCTTAAAAGAAAATGATCATTTAAAAAGAATTTTTTAAGAAAGAAATGTTGAAATAAATACTTTGATTGAAAGAGTTGCACTTGCTGAGTTTGAAACAAGTAAACTTCAATCAAAGCTTGATAATGGACATTTTCTTGAATGAAACATGACGATTTGTGTAAATCACAATGTGGGGCTAGGATTAAAATAGGTTTGGGTTATGAAAATGCTTCAGTCTATCCTCCGCCTAGTATTTATTATTATTCAGCTATGCTAGTTCCACACCCTTCAAATGATATTATTCAAACAGATACTAATAGTTTGTCTACAGGTTTAGAAGGTGTGAATTCTAAGGACATACGTGAGGAGTACAATTATGGACCGACGAGTAGGCTTGGATGCAATAGTTTTAGTACACCTAACCCTCAACGTTCTGTTTTAGATGATAGTTCTAGTTTAAGTAATGCTTTTGTTTCCTAAAAGTCTATCTCAAACATTGACTTAGTGTGTTCAAATGGTTCTTCCACTTTTTTTGTGAATGATTTTAGATGTAATGATGATGCTTTGAATACTTGTGTGTGAGATTGTGAATGATTCTATTATCAATGGAAAAGATAAAACAAAAACCAATTGCTTTGAAAAATTATTTTCGCATCCCATTCCATCATTTACTCCAATTAACATTTCACAATCTAATGAAAGGGTAATATCATCTTTGGTGTAAGCACGAGCAGTATAAGTACCACATGTACTCAAATGATGATGCATCTACTTCTGTAAATAACCATTCATCAAAAGACAAAACTAGAATTAGAGAAATGTATGAGACATACAGTGATAATGTTTCAAGCTTATCTGAGTGTGATGACGATGTATGTGTAGATAAAATCCCTGATGTGTCACATAATAGACCTAGATTAAAATCTCATTGCTTTAGATGTGGTAAAGATGATCATGTAGTTAAAAACTATCATGAGCTTCATCACAGATATGTTCATAAGAATTCATTTGGCTGTAGATTAACTCATCTTGTTAATAATTCTTTTGCAAAAGATAATCTGCAGTAAAACCTAAAGTTGTTCAAACTTGGGTTCCTATTTCAGCCGGTTAATTTGTTCATTCTATTTTTGCACGAGTCATTCACTAAAGCTGTAAATAGCTTTTGACATGTTGATAGTGGATGCTCAAGACATATGACAGGGCTGAAGGATTTGTTGACAAATTATTGTATCATCAATCGAGGGTATGTAGCATTGTTGGTGACAAAAGGTTGTAAAATGATTGGTCAATGGGAGGTTTCCAATGGATCTCTTACTTTAGAGAAAGTCAACTTTGTGCCAGAGCTTACATTCTATCTTTTGAGCGTCTCTCAGATTTGTGATAAAGGCATCCCGGTTTTACTTCTCTCTAATGAGTGTTTATTTCTGAAATCCAGATTTGCTATTCCTAAGGACATGGTGCTCATGCAAGGCCCAAGAAAGAATGATACTTATCTTCTTGACATGGGATCTAAAGAATCAACTTCCATTGTCACTTGCCTTCATCTAAAGCTTCTTCCTCTGAATTATTCTTGTGATCGTAGATTGGGCCATGTTAATTTTAAAAATATTAACAAATTGGTTAAAAAAATCTTGTTAGGGGATTAACATTAAAAGACTTTTCTGTTGTTGAGAAATGCATGGCATGTGCCAAAGGAAAACAACATAAAAAACCTCATAAACCAAAACTTGAATATAGCATTTCTAATCCCCTCGAGTTGTTACATACGGATTTGTTTGGCCCAATCAGTGTAAAATCCATTGTTAAGAAATCTTTTTGCCTTGTTGTTACAGATGACTTTTCAAGGTATTCACGGGTGAGGTTCATAGTTCATAAAGGAGAAGTTGCTGAAGAGTTGCAGAAGTTAATTCTTTCAATCGAAATGATAAGCAAGAGCAGGGTAATGGCTATTCGAAGTGACAACGTACTGAGTTCAGAAATCACATCTTTGACTACTTCTATGCAAGCAAAGGAATTTTAAGACAGTTCAGTGCTGCTAGAACATCTCAGCAAAACGGTGTTGTAGAACGAAAGAATCGCATTCTCATAGAAGCCGCTTGTACCATGTTGATCGAGTCTTCTTTGCCAATTATTTTCTGGGCTGAAGCGGTGAAGTGTGCATCATATGTCCTTAATCGGGTCCTGATTGTGAAGGATAAGATGAAGACTCTGTATGAACTATCTCATAAAAAGGAAACAATTGATTGATTTCTTTTGTCCATTCGGATGCTCGTGTACCTTGTTAAACACTTATGCACAAAAGATGAAGTTTGGAGCTATGTTAGAAGATTGTTACTTTGTTGGTTATTCATCCTCTCAGAAAGCTTATTGGGTGTATAATAAGAGAACACATATTATGGAGGAGTCATTTTATGTTGATCGGCAAGAATATAATTCTTCTGATGTTCAGACTGAACCTGCTTAGTTCTTTGACTCAAACTCTATTTTCAACTCCTTCAATCTTGTAGTTTTTGATGATGATACATCCTTCTCCAATGTCCAAACGAACATTATTCCTCCATATTCATTACTCAAGTTTATCCCGCTCTTCAAGCACCTTTCAATTCATCATCTGACCATGCAACATCAATTGACCTTCTATCATCTTCATCATTTGGTATTCCACCACCACCTCCTTCGACATCTATTGCTTCAACACCTACCTCTACTCCATCTCAAACCTTTCCATCATCCCAACCTGTTCAACCATTCTCTTCTCCATCATCTACACACTCTCACTCCACTAGCCCACCTCAAACCAATCCATTACCTTTACCACTGATTTCAAATAATTGAAGGATCATCCTCATGATAACATATTATGATCAATTACTGACGGAGTTAGGACGTGGAGTCAATCGCTCACAATCAGTAGCATTGTAAAAAATCTTGCAAAACCCTAATTCATATTATCATTGCTGCAACTCTATTTTGTAAGCTGGAATCTTATTGAAATATCATTGAGCTTTTGTTTATTGTTTATGTTGGCTTTGATTTCTTTATATTTTAACATTTTAGTCCATTGCTCTTCATCATATGTTTGTTTAGAGAGTTTGTTATTGATATTGAATCATTCATTCATTCAATAGTACTGTATTTCGATCTGGTTTGGACCAACAATTTTCTTTACTTGGTATATTATTTTCAACTCATAGAGGATTCTGCATCATCAATCCGAGTGAGACTTCGTGTTTTTGAGAGAAAAAAAATAGTGTTGTGTGATAAAAACGATCACACAATATCTTGTATGATAATCATGTATGATAACTTGATACGCTTGATTAAACGAGATTTTATTTAATATGTCACCAATGGGTCAGACAGGTCAACTAGGTCAAATGAGTCTTTTTTCCAAAACCTTGAGTCAATGTGTTTATTGAGCACCTAAGATTGATAAGCTTTTTGTGTACACGTACTTATGTACTTGCGTGTTCTAGGTAACCTTTAAAGGGTTGTCTTTCCATTCGTGTCAGCATTTGTTATTGTTTGTTTGCGCACCAGGTTTGTTCATGCCCCACTTTTATACACTCTCTTTTGGGGGAGATAACATACTTATTTACAGATGCTTTATTATTATAAGTTGTGTATAGTGTAACATAATGTGTCTTGAAAACTCTCACACTTTCAGATCGTTAATATTGGTAATTAGCATGGAATTTTGGGTAGTACTACTACGTTTGAAAAGCCCCACCTATGCGACTCGAGGTCAAACGGGTGCAGCATCGTCACAACCTAGTAAGTCATGACGGGAGACAACAAACGCAACATAGTCAGCTTCTATCGCGAAATCACTATTGTTATTACTTATGAATATAGACTAGCTATCTATTTCAATATAATTCTTATGTTATACAATATTACTATTTATGTTTAATGCAAACTCTTGAACTCACCAATCATTGTGTTGACACTTTTAATATGCTATTCTCAGGTTATTAACTCGAGTTGCACGTAGGAGCACATCACAAGTCAAGCATGCATTTTAAGACTCCATATTTATGACATGACATTTGTTTTTTACTTTTGGGTTTTTAAATATTGATTTGACGTGTGTTTTGCCAATATTACTGATGTATGAAGTTTATATACATTAATTTATCATAAAAATGATCTAAAAATGAAATTCCTAACTAAACTTCACACAAACGGCAAGTGTACCGATCGTGATATAATAAAGTTTAGGTATGTCCAGATATCGAACCCTAGAGACACGTTTGGCGGCTTTCGTTACTAAACTCTATCGACTTCTAACCCAATTAGTTTAATTATTTTAAGTAATTAATATTAATAAACAAAACAAACCATTTAACTAAAATTAATTAACCAAAACATGATGGAAGAAATAAACAAATAAGAATTCAAACTTGAAACTTGAATACGATCAAATATGTGAAATAACTACCTAGGTAAGAATCCAACTAACATGTAATGATATAAAGGTTATGACTCGTATGACTATCTCTAAAAATACGTGTCTAGGGTTAACTAGGTATGTTGCTACTCCCTAAAAAACCAAAGACACGTGGTAAACACAAGATAAGTTTATTAAAATGTCTAATTATTATTATTATTATTATATTATTATATTATTATTATTATTATTATTATTATATTATTATTATTATTATTATTATTATATATTATTATTATTATTATTATTATTATATTATTATTATTATTATTATTATTATATTATTATTATTATTATTATTTATTATTATTATTATTATTATTATTATTATATTATTATTATTATTATATTATTATTATTATTATTAATAGGCCATTCATATTGTGTGAGATCACCAAGTCGGTTGTAACTGACAAATATTAGATTGGTTAGGTCATCAACCTTTCAAAAAAGTAAATCTTTTTCTTTTCTTTTGAGATGTGGTGTTCCCTCGTTGATCAACAAAACCTTTAAAAAATAGTTTTTATGTTTCATTTTGTGATCTTTTTTATATCTATCAATTCGACGACTATATTAAAACAATTTTTCTTTCTTTCTCTTCTTGTGACTTTGTTAGATTTGTTTGTGATTACCAATGATTTTCTAGAAAAATATTTTATTAGCGATTTAGTTAGATTTGTTGGTGATTACCAATGATCTTTAGAAAAATATTTTATTTTGCCATTTGGTTAGATTTGTACCAAATTTCTTTTCTTTTAGAACTTTGTTAGTTTAGTTAGGAACCTAGAATCAATATGATTACCTAAAAAAGTTTAAATTTTTTTTATGGTTTATAAGCTCTTAATGATTAAAAGATAACTTTAATGGTTAATAGATAATATCGAACCATTAGAAATTTACCTTTTAACAATTAAAACTTAAGAGGGCGTTTGGTTGAAAAAAATAGAATAAAATTGAAAAACTAGTATAATTTTCAAGTAAAATTATGTTTGAATGAATAAATGAAATGTAACATCCAAAGGACTGTTTCATCTCAAATAACCTTGGTTTTAAGAATTCAAATTCCCTCTCTAGATGGAAGAATTTTAAAATCTCAAAATCAAAAAAATTTGATATGAGATATCCCTTGAATTTACTTTTAACTGCTTACTAAAACACAATTTTACTAAAAATTATATTAGTTTTTTATTTTCATTTCATTCCTTTCAACCAAACACCCTCTAAAAACATCTCTTAACAATTAAAATGTTATGAACCATTAATAGATAGTATCTTACTAACAATTAACAAACTATGAAACAACCCCTTAGCTATACAATTATTATTTAATCCTATAAGTTTAGTTTAATGGTGTTCATGTCTTACATACAAATGACATTGATGATGGCCACCAACACGTTTAGTGAATTTAAAATTCATGTAAGGTTAGATGGTGTTTATAAGTAAAATGTCGTTAGGTAAAAAAAAAAGTTTGTTCACAAGTAACTCAAACTTCTGGATAGTTCCACCAAACCATGTAAAAGTTAAAGGGAGAGTGTTTTTGAAGTTGAAATTAATTATGGAAATCAAAGATATGATAAATTTACTTGCCGCAACACATGATAACGCAAAATACATTTTCTGCATAATACAAATTCACCCATGAATATCACTTAACTTCACTATTTTTTTCTTACTCAATATATTACAACTATAATATGTCGACTTCAACATTCTCCACAACAGAGGGCATTGTGAGAACACAAACAACATAATCGTTAATCCGGCCAACACATAAAGCGGTACAAGCGTTATGATCTTGTTGGCAGCGACTACAAGATAAAGGGCAGCACTGAATGCAATCAACATTGCTGTCACTGAGAGAAACAAGGTAAAAAGACCGATAATTAGCTTATTTGGTAGTGTGTAAAGAAAGTTATCAATGGTGTATCGTGTAGTAAGGATAGATAAGAACATTAGTACTGAAGATATAGATGAGAAGAGTGAAATTGCTGTTGCAATGACGAAGATTGTGAAAGATTTTTGGTTAGTGAAAATTGGGAGACCAGTGTCGCTGTTGGTGCCACCTGGCACAGTGATTCCTGCTGCAAAAACTACAGTGGCAATGAGTGATGCAACAAATGTGCATGATTGAGCTGTTTCTTTCATCCAATTTTCTCCGTCTTTCATTAGTTGCTTATGTTCCTCAGCAAATACCATTGATGGGGTCTACCAGAATTGTTCTTCATGTGTTTGTAACTTGGCTCCACACACATTTCTACTGCCTGCACAGAAGTTCCAACACATAGCTATTTAGGTAAAGTTCTTGTGAATACAGTTTTGGGTTGGGTTGGCCCATAATAGCTAATGTGTGAAATGTTAATTAATACCAAACTATTTTTTACAGTAATTATTTGTGTAGGTCTACGCATTAAAAATACACTTTGTATGGCTTTTAACCTGTGTAACCCGTTTGACCGAATCCTTTATGCCAACATTAGTGATTTAACCTGCTTCACCCATTTCCCTTGTAGTTAAGGTTGTAAATATAACCAAACCCATTTGACACATTAGCACTAAAATAGATCCCAGATTAACATGGTTTGCAATGAACGGTTGACATTGTACAATTGCTGCATTTTAATCTGATCAATAACCAATCAGATATAGAAAAGAGATCTACCTTAAACCATTGTAGTTCTCGTTGCATCTGCAGAGCGGCCCCGGAAAAAGATTCATCTATCTGATGGCGCTAGTTTTCCAGCCAAATGCAATATGTTATTATTATATACATCTTTATGCTTGGTAACCAATTGTCTATAATGACTCATGTGATATATGAGGCTGAACACTTTCTCATGACGATTTAAAATTGCAACTTGTAATGCATTCCCTGATTCTTCATCTGTTAGCCAAATTGCCGTAGGGAGTTCCATGACAATAGTTTCGACCAGCTCATGTATTCTAGTTTGGTCGCTAAAAAGAATGGTTTAGTGATTGCTATCTCAACTTCATTGTGATCCAAAGCATTTATCATATTACAGAACTTCTCAATTAGTAACAAGAGGTGGCCATGATTCAACTTTGTATTGTGGATGTTTCTCGTAGCTGTCAAAGCATAGACCGAAAACACAAAGAAATCAATAATAAACCAACATGAAATGTGATTGCGTTAATGTTAAGGTGGGAATATGATACCTATGCTTTTAATGAGTCCCTGGATCCTTGCTAGCATGTTATGCCATGGCATATTATCTACAAATTCATAATACAAATGGCTTACAAAGTGGTATCTAAGTTACGGTTTTTTTTTCTTTTTACATAAAATAGAAAGATACTAGGACCAATTTCTGATTTTAGCAACTAACTACAAACATTCTCTAAACTTACTGGATTACACAGGTTTTCTCGCAGTGCATATTTTTAGATCAATAAGGATTTTACTTCTGTTTGAAAAATAAATACTTATTGTTATTCCTGAACAATATAAAAACTAAAATAGAAATTATACAAAGAAAGACAAAACAGAGAAACTACAATGACCTCCTAAACTAGTAGTAAAAAAAGACTAGAAGTTTGATGTTATTTTAAAAATAATTGTAGTCGTCTGCTAGAATAAAAAACTCAGGCGTAGTATATTGCTATTTTATGCAAAAATCCATTTATGTTATTATAAGCCATAATGAATCATATTTATGCATCTAACAAGAGAATGAATGCAAATGTTCCGTATATAAGCATCTCATGCCGATAATGATTAACATCAGTGATTAAAAACAGATAGGTCTATGATAAATTACCTCCTCGAGTGTCATCCTCCAACTCCAAGTCTCTATCACCTGGTTTGTTATTTTCATGCTCAGCTTGATTAGAATAGTGGTTTCTTCGAAATTAGCTTTAGCATGAACAGTCAAAAGTTATGCGTAATTAACATGTTAAAATCATTATAAGGAAATAACAGAAATATTTCATTCAATACCTCTCAACCCCCTTATGTCAAGCAATTCCATTCCCCTTGTGTTACATTGTTCTTGTGCAGGATCAGTTATTTTGGTATCCACTTCCAGAAAAAGTTACTCAAAATTAGATTTGTCATAACTAAAATGTAAAATCCTTCCGACAGAAACATTGAAAAAGAACTGTAAATCTAGAAGTAGAACTCATGCAATAAGTTATAGATTACTTACAAGAATAATATACCCAACTTTGCCAAAAGTTGAAGGTGATTCCACTTAAGAAGGCTTCTGGTTTTCCAGCTATTAAAGCAAAAGGAGAATCTTCACGATTCAAGTACTCCAAACTCAACAAGTCACCATATCTTCCGACTAATTTCAATGCAATATCTGCAATATAAAACATCAAACCAATGAATTTTTCTTTGTTTTGACAATCTCTTTTGGCTATTTTATGTATTAGTTCCTTCAAACAGCATAAGCATATCGAAACACCATCTACCATACAAGAACCTTAAAATTTTGGCTTACTAACCGTAGAATCCTGCAGAAATCACAAGCTTTAAAAGTAAAAAACCAGACTGTCCTTCATAAGGATTTCGACCACCCACAATATCATCACGAGAGGAATTATCTAAAAGATATTCAACCATTTTTTTCTGAACATATTGAGCGGCTCTATGAATCGGATAGTAACCATCTTCCCCACAATGCAAGGCAACCTAGGGTTCCTATCAATCATCATCACTGCTGCCTTCAAATTCCCAATTGCTGCTGCAATGGAAAGGGCTGTTTCACCTTTATCATCACCCAGAACAACAGCATCTTCACTCATCTTCTTCAATAGCTCACTTACAAAGTGGTTTCCATTGCAGTCCCCGCTCCAACAGCTATATGAAGCACAGTCTTCGAATCTCCTGTAATCGGAGCATTATATGCTTCTGGATTTTGAGGAAATATGTAATTTTCAGCAAGCTCCCAGTGGCCACCCAATGCAGCTCGATATAAAAGTCGGTAATCGTTCTTTTTTCTTCTATTAAGAATCACTAATGGCACTGATTCTACATATAGTAACAAAAAGTTAATTAGATGATCAATCAAAATGATTACCACCCAACCAAATCACAGAATGCATGCATGTAAACAAGCCCTAGATTGATTACTACTACACTAGATTAAATTCTGTTTAAGGAATTCAATTCCTGCAACTTCATGAGCAAATCTAGGGCTTCAGATTGACATAAACCAGCAGAAAATCGTTGGCTTGAGATTGACACACAATCTCATATCAATTTGTTCAGAAATCGATAGGGAAGTCGAATTACAGTTGTTCTAGAACAGATGTGGAGCAAGAATTGATGAACATACATGCTAACAGATCAATGATTTTGCAACTCACCTGGATTATTTCCGGAATGAGTAACATCAGCATATGTTGTACTCCCATGGAGCGATTGAGGGGACATTATTGTTGGTGTTGTTGTTGAACAAACGACATGTGTGAGGCCTGATTGTATGTAAATGGATACATAAGATACATAAGGCGTAAGGTTACAGTCGTATGGATGAAGCGATTACAGTATGAAGCAGCAACTGGACTTTCCCTACCCCAACACTAACGCTGTGTTTCGGAATTTACGGAAGGTAACCACTCAAACTAACACCTTAAGTCCATGTTGTTTGAGATTGTTTGTTTGTTTGAGATTGTTTGGTTTGTTTGAGATTGTTTGGTTGTTTGAGATTGTTTGGTTTGTTTGAGATTGTTTGGTTTGTTTGAGATTGTTTGGTTTGTTTGAAAATAACAACTTCTTTTTTTTTGTAAATGTCACTTAATAACTTATAATGTTTTTAAACTAAGTTAAAAAATTGTTTGGATTGAATTATAAATTAAAATGTTATAAAATGATCAAAAAATACAAACTTTTAAAAATATGAGAAGTTAATAAGGGATAGTAGAGAAAATTGGAATAAAAGGAGTTATTAAATCTTTTAAAAGTTAATTAAATCTTTAATAATTAACCGTGTTTTAGGTCAACGCCTAAAAGTTGCCAAAAAGAAAAAGTCAAAATCTAGCTCTTCTTGTATTGTATTGTGCAATTTGAAGTTAAATTTTGTTTACTTGATAACCAAACTTCAACGATTCTTTCTCACTCCATAATATCATATCACCATGGAAATGAATGGTGGGTCCTCTGCAACGCCAGACATCAATCGCAACACCTCAAAATCAAAATGGGTAGTTTAAGCATGCATCGATCATAACTTTCATTAGTTAACCATCAATCTGTGTCCTTCAATTCTTCACCAACGTACTTCATGCTTTCTTTTCTTTTTCATATTTTCATATCAACAGTTTGGGAGGCCATGGACCAAAATGGAGGTTGTCACCAGAAAGTTATAATCAATATAATAGTGCTCTAAGGACTCGTCTGGTGAAGATATAGATAAATGCTTTACGCGCTTAACATATACTCTGGTTCACTAGATGCAAGTAGACGATGTACTTCATGGGATACTTCTCTTAGAAGAAGGTGCATGAATTCTTAAACTGAATGAGGCCATAACCTTTGGAGCTTAGTGAACATGCTAGGGAAATTATCAAGTAAATAGTAATCAAATGCATGATTTACTTATTAGTCATTGGATTATGTTTCATTAAATGGTTGAGATCTCTTGCAATCTATTAGCAATCAAATCATTACATAATTGGTATCTTTTTGTTTCACTAGAGTCTCCAATCTCTATATAGGAAATCAATTCATTGTATTATTATTGATTGTTTGATTACACTAGATATCATGTTTGCTTACCTTCGGTATATAGCTAGTTGAATTCTTATTAGTTAGTGTTTTTCTCTATGGATGCAGGCTTGTCAAAGAATGACGACAGTAGTAACGATGAGGGATTGCCAGATAAAATGTATCAACTAGCCCTCGGATACTTTAGATGTGAGGAGTACAACAAGAGTGTTGAACTTCTAACATGTTGCATCGAGGTAAGATCAATGTCGTTAAACTAACCCAGTTTCAACCTTTTTATTTTAAGCCAATTAGAACGAATCTTAGATTTTGGGCTCGAACAAGAAAATAAGACAAACATATATATTTTAACCCGAATTAAAATCAACAATTCACGTTAAATAGTTTAACCGAAATCTATGATATGCATATGGATTTGCAGATGTCACCCAACCACAAAAAGGCGTCGACTCTTCTAAAGAAAGTCCAAGCTCAAATTAGAAGAGGTTTGTGACATATATTTACATGGTATATATTGGGCTCATATATGCATGCGTGTTCTATGATCCAAACTATATATATACATCCAGCTGGCAAACAAAAAAGATTTTATTATATGATTAACATACTACTACAAGGAAGAATTTTCTATGTAATCTACTACTTTTTTGTATATATTTTTGCAAGAATGATGTAAATAAGTTTAATTTATTAAGTACAATAGATTATAAAGTTGATATTATTTTACACATTTGTTTATATAATTTACTTTTACTCTAATACTGTTTTAACAGATGAAATATTGTGTAAGGGTTGTGCTGGCTTTACTACTTGTGTTGGACTTTTGGGTGCATTTGCGGTCACAAGACAATCGGACAAGGAAAATTATGTAAAATTAACTGATTAATAAGCAATTAATTACATAACTAATTTCAAGAATCGCATAAATAATTATAGCAATTTGCTTTATGTAACACATACGACTGTTATGTAAGTAACCGTCTATAGCCACTCTCTTGCTACTTCCCATTATATTATGGTTCTTGCAACTTACTACTTCAATTTGGTTTTTTTGAAGAGCCTTTGTTTATATCCTTAAGTCTGGCCATTTATCATGTAACGCCCGGTTATCCTTTAAAAAGAAAAGAAATATAAGAGTTGAAGAATAAAGAAAGGAAATGTCAATAAAATCCAAGTTGACGGGTTAAAAAATGTAAAAAGGACAAAAGTACAATAAGTTGGTGTAAAGGTAGGCATGGTCGCCCACCCTCACTTCCCATCACCCTTTTTCATTTCGGATTAGAGAGAGCAGAGAAACTCTCGGTTGAAGAAGAAGAAGAAGAAGAAGATTGAATTCAAGGTAAGAATTCAGAGTTTTAAGTGTTCATGTTGGGTTTTTGTCTCGGTTATATGCTTATGTGCTTATGTGCTTATGTGCTTGTGTGTGTGTCCGTGGGTGTGTGTTTTGGTGTGTTGTAGGTGTTTGAACTCATCTGCAAATGGGTTAGAAGGAAGAAACACCCAAGTTGCACCAGGTGAGTTTCTAGACCCCGATTTTACTTGTTTTAAACTCTTCTTGGGGCTGAAAATGTATTAAAACGATTTTCAAATGTTTATGTATGTATACCCTATGTATTATGCATGTTTGATGATGTTCCTTAGGTCTTATTAAGTTGTTCATGCTTAGAATAACCTTGGTAAGCTTACAACAATTAGGCTGGATGTTTGAGTTCGAAATAAATAAACCAAACAATCTGAGATATGAATTGTGAATCCAAGGATCGCAATCAGGAATTATCAGTGTCGGTTGATGGCAAGTCAACGTTTTCGTAATCAACGTTAATTTGGTTTAATTGTTTGCAATAACTTTAAATATCAATAAATATTTAAGAACACACTCAACAAAACACTATTAATGAATAATAAGTATTTCATTAGAATATGTTAATGATTACAAATATAATGAATGAATGATATCAAAGTATGTTATGCTGTGACGGCTACTAGAGTTTGATTGAGTGACTATGATGTGATTTTCGTATTGCTATTGCTGTTGCTGTTCAATCAATCGTCTAAACAATCGTCATTTGAATCGAAACCTAGGATCCATATATATAGACAATGATGTTTCAGTTATAGGAAACACCGGATCTCTTGCGATTTGATTTGTTTTAGTTAAGAAATCATCGGATTTCTCGGGATTCGCATAACTGCCTTGTTGACTTGTAACACTTGTATTATACAAGTGTTTGGACTCCGCAGGAATAGTGTCTTCAGTAGGAATTTGTTCTTCCGTAGATGATTTGTTCTTCCGTAGAAGTCTTGTTCTTCCGAAGGAAACTTGTTCTTCAGTTCTGGTTGTTCATCCGCAGAGGGTCTTCGGATGTAAGGTTACTTGTAAGAAACATATCTATGGAAGAACAAAATGTTAATCCGTAGATGTTTCTTAGTCAATTTTAGAATTTGACCAAGTATTATGTTTATACCTGTAATTATCCATAACACACATATATGGGTTAGCATATATAATTAATGCATGCATAATAAATGACAATTATAAATATTTATTACAAGAATTGATTAAAGTTCTCAGCCTATACAAATTGATCTAGACCTATAAGTCCTAGATCTAACAATACTCCCCCTTAGGCTTAGATCCTTGTAATCAATCCTTCAAAACAGAAAGCTCCTTGACTCTGGCAATGATCTTGTTATAGAAGTAAGACACAACAGTCTTCTGATCATCATACTTGTATTTGAATTTCATCTTGCTGAACTTCTTCAGAGTCTCAAAGCTTATCCCTAGAACATCTTCCTCCGTAGTGAGTGTGTCTAACACATTGTTGTTATTCACCACTTCTAGCTCATCTTGCTTTGAAATTTTGAGTTCTATGAATTCATCAAAAGTTGTTCCCTTCAGCAGTCCAGCATTGAATCTTCTTCTTTTGTAGGCTTTGGCATGTAATTTATCAATCACTTGTATCACATGGACATGCAGGAACAAATCATTTTGTGCTTTTTCATCAGCTAGCTTAGGAAAGAACTTGTCATTAAGGTACGAGGTGTAGCTGGGATGAAGTAATTTGATTTCCACAGGATCAAAGATCCTGATCTGGTCAGCTTTCTTGTTTTCAGCATTTCTTAGCAGGACCAACACCTTTGTTTTCTCAACATAACCCCATTCAGTTATAGGGTATGTGAATTGAGTCCCTTCAATGCATTTGATTGCTGCTGTAGTTCTACTTTTGTAGCAAACCCTCTTCAAGAATTCATCATCTACAGATTCTGAGGCATTGGACTTGTATCTTTTAAGCCCTTTGATTCTCTTCTGATGCTCTGTATCTTCTCTTTTAGCTTCTCTGAGGACATCATCTTTAAATTTAGTCTTGAGCTTTCCCACTAGAGTTGAGAAGTCTCTTCCTCTAGAGTGAACTGGATAATTGCAGATGATCAGGCTTTGAAGATCTTTGATGTCATTCTCTGGCAGACTCACCACTGAAAATACATCATGGAAGTATTCAACTCTTCCAGATGTTCTTTTAATAATAGCACAATCCCAGCCTGGATCATATTTCCAGGCCATGATCTTGTTCTCTTCCACAGATCTGGGAGTTGTGAGGTGGTCTATTAGTTGTATCATAATGGATTTCTGTTTAGTTATCTCCCTCACTGTAGTGCCAAGTGGCCATAGTTTGCTCGGTATTACTTCTCTTGGCTCTCTGATTAATTTGTCCTTCCCTTTGTGCTGATCTTTAGATTCAACTGTATAGGTTCAGCAGGAAGTTTGCTTTGTTGCTCATAGGATGGACGTGGAGCTTTAGTTCTGAATTTTACACCGTATCCAGCTCAACTTTCATCACATGCTCCATCATCCTTCTAAGTTCTCCTACTGGCCTTCCCTTAAGCTCATGTAATTTGTAGTTATGGCCTTGTAACCAGCAAGTCATGTTGTATTTACTCAACTTAACTGTGTCGCAATGTCCTAACTCCTTCTTTATCTTCTGGATGGATTGAAAGGTGCTGAAAGCTTCATAGTCATAATTTAGAATCATAAAGCTTGCAAGCTCAAACTCCTTCTGTTCTTCATCTCAGACATATTCATCCTTTCAACCATGTCATATGGAAATCCATAGTTGATCAGGGTCATAAACATAGCAGATTCAGGCCTCTCTTCCATGATGTCTTTTGATGTAAGAAGAACATCAGTCTTTGATTCTTCTTGAGCTTTTTCAGGTTCATCTTCAATCAACTCTTTCCATTCAACATCACTCTCAGATTCATTAATAGCAGCTTGCTTTGATGTTAAATTTTCCATAGAAGGAGTGTGCTCAGAAGAGATATGTCTTGATCATTTAGGAGAGTCCTTAACATTGATTACTTGAATCTTTGTTGGGCCCAAATACTTTCTCTTCCTTGAGTATTGAATGAGTTGCTTAGAAGATTCAGCAGGTTTCTTTTGTTGGTTTGATTCAAGAGCACATAACTTCATTTTCAATTCATCAATCTCTTCTTCTTTTCTTCTCAACAGAGCTGATTAATCATAGAGAGTGTCATTGATTTGATCAATTTTCACTGTTAACTTCTCATTTTCTTCTTTCTTTTTCTTTACTTCTTTTGAGTTCAGGGTTTTGTTGAAGAAGAGCATCAATCACTTCATTATTGCACACGACATCTTCTCTCAATCTTTTGATTCTTGATTCTAGTTGCATCAGCATTTCATCTTTTACTTTCATTATTCCCTTCAACTCTTGTATTCTTTGCTTTCTATTGTTGGACTTTAGTACAAGCTTGTTGAATTCAGCAATTAGATAACTCTTGCTGACGGGGATGTCAGAATCACTTAGATTCTCTTCATTTTATGCTATCACATCAACATAGTTTGTTTCTCCTTCTCCTTCCTGATGTTAAGAAGCAATCTCATCATCTTTTACTTCTTTACGGGCTTCACCTGCCGAGCTTGAACTGGTTTCAATAACTTGAACTTTTGGTTCTTGATGTGGTTGTTGTTGTTGATTATCAGTAACTAGAGAGACTGGTTCAGTTTCATTTGAGAGTATAGGGGATTCAGTTTTGGATAATGACAATTTAACTGTACTTGCTTGTGTGGCTAACTTTGTCTCCCCAGTGTAAATGCTCTCAATGGCTGAATTTTCTGGATTTGGAGGTTGTTGATAAAGTTGCATTTGAAGCTGATTTGGTGATGGAGGGTGGATTGGAGAGATTGGCTCTGTGTTTTGGCTGGCTGGTGATTGTGGTTGGGATGTTTGTTGTTGATTTGGTGATTGATGGTGGATTGGAGAGGTTGGTTTAGTGTTTTGGCTTGCTAGTGAATTTGGTAGGGATGATTGAGTTTGATGATGTATGGGTGATATAACAGGTGAATGAGTGTCTTGAACCGAATTGGCTGGAGAGTTCTCTTGTTGATCTTCCCACACAAGCTCTTGAGGAATATTTGTAGTAGCATCAACCACATGTGCAAACATGTCCAAGTCACCTCCTTCATATTTTCCAGAAATTTTGTTCAGAACAGATCTGCCAAGGTGTGCTTGAACAAACACACCACCATCCACAGAAGTTCCAGGCAGATCCGCATTAATGACTAGTTAAAGAAACCTTTGAAACATATACATCTTATCATCCTTCTACACTTTAATGTGATCACATAGGCAGTTGAAGATGTACTTTGAGTAATTGTAGGTTCTTCCCTCAAAAATACCAATGATGCCAGAAGAGATATGTCTTGAGAATCTCTCAAGGCCAGATTTTCTGTTCGAAATACACTTCAGATGTGTGTGACAGAGAAATTTGTATGGTTTACAGAGTCTTCCTTTCTTGATTTCTCCCTTTTCAAAATCACTATCATACCCAATCATGAGAAAAACTTTCTCTATGTCTTCGTTTTCGAACACATCAGGGTGTCCGGCTTCAACATCTCCCAACTCAAGAACCTTTCTTATTGTTTGTTCATCGATTCTCAGCCTTCAATTTTTAACATCAACAACAATAACTTCACGATCTTCTTCTACGTATGCAGAGTTCTAGAAATCAGTAATGTGTGATCGATAAATCACAGGCTCTGCTGATAAGGCATAGGATAGTCTTGATCTTCTTAGAAATCTGATTATTTCTTGACACCCTTCTGAAATAGGATCGTCGGGGTTTAAGAAGGCATACACATTGTGTTCTCTCGCAAATCGATTATCCATCTGATCATAAAAAGAAGATTTCGTTAGAATCACATTATTGATATGAGAATACGAACAGTTGTGAGATAAAACACGAATCAAGCAGTTCATTCTTGAACATTAAGACATGATTTACCTTAATAACAGTAGATTAGGAACACAGATATATGTTTGTTTAATGTTTTGATGCGGTAAAATTTTAAATGCTATGGAAGGGGGAAAAGTTTGTTGAGAGTGAGTTTTTCTAGGTCTAAAAAGTGAGCTGAAAAAGCGAATAATAAATTTGAGAAGTCAAACCACATCATTTATACTCTCAGACACATTAATTTTATCTCATTAATTAAGTGGGACCCTCAACGTATTCTTTCGCAGAACATCTACGGATCAACAACATCTGCTGATGAAGTGTAACTTACATTTTCACAGATTACCAAACTATAAAATTAGATTACATTTGTTGATCTTTGTTCATCCGTAGTTTACCAATCTACGGATCAACATTTAAGTTTTCCACATTGTAGCTTTTGCTGATGCTTAAGATAGCACTGTAGCTTCTGCTGATACTTAAGATAGCACTGTAACTTTTGCTGATGCTTAAGATAGCATTATAGCTTCTGCTGATGCTTAAGATAGCACAATGTAGAGAAATATTGTTGTATGTATGGTCCAAGTCCATTGGTTAGAACCATTTATTGCTTTAGGACCTTGTTGACTTTGTATACATGGCAATTTAGTACAAGAAAGTTGAAAATGATTTTAATAAAATTTTCATGTATCCAAAAGCTAAGATGATGCTCATATTCCAATTCCTTCAAATTGATAATGAGATAGACAATGCTGCTGATTTAAAAACTTAACTTCATCTATTCTACTCCTCCTAAATTTGTGATTAATGGTGAAATTAAGCATTTATCATAATTTATTTAAGAGGAATAACATGATTTTTAACTGTAAGATGATGATCATACATATATACACATATTATGAGATCATACTATAATACTAAGCCTCTTCCTAATAAGTTATTTTGTTGAATTGATACCTAAACAAAGTTCTGATTGCAAGTATATTGTCCCACTTAAATCCATACAAGAGCTCATGTATCAACTAGCATGCTGATTATCATGTTTTCATACTTATTTGGAAATACTGTTATGGGCTTCACATCAATTCACAAAGATTTGTCCTCCCTTTGCAAGTCAAATCATTACTTTTTTCACACTTAAGAACTATGTACTTTAAGGTATAAGTTCTATCTTGAGATGCATTTGTCATCTCATTAATGCAATGATGTAAAAGCTCAAGATAATTATACATTGATCACATAGGATTCTTTTGAAGCTTAGGATATGATTATCATCATGTCACCAGGTCTTTACTCATGTAAACAAGGTGCCTTTAACCCAGTCTTTGTTTATATAAAACACAGGGATGATGAGGATCATGATCTTTTCACCGTTTGTAACTGAACTTAGTATGGTGATCATACACCCAAGTCTTTGTTTACACAAAACAAAGGGAGTATGATTTGCAAAGATAGCTATTATAGAGTATTGGTACATAGTGTGTTTAGATGAGTGATTTGGTCACATCAGAAAAGTCTCACCTTGTATTCTCAAAATGAAGTTTTCCTACAAACATCACTTTAGCATTATGTTGGCATGCACTCAGTTTATTTCCAGTCAAGATGAATCTACTCACATATCAAGAAACTTGCTGAGATTTATTGTTATTTATGAATTCAGGAATAAGCAAAGCTATAATGTACTATCATTCCCATGCATATGCCATGCTTAAGTATCATTACACACATATTTTGTTTGTTTAATTTGATTAATCTAAGTTAATCATGCCTGGAGACTCAACCAGAAGTTAAATCTGACTGAGTCAAAGGCTTTAGTGAATAAATCAGCAAGCTGATTTGTTTGTATCCACTTTGACTAACTTAATCAAACCCTTTTCTGGCAATCTCTCTAGAATATGATCTTATCTCAATATGTTTTGTTTTACTATGTTGCACAAGATTAGCAGTGATAAACATAGCAGCAAATTGTCTATATAAATTGAAGTTCGTAGGAAGTTGTAACCATAGTCAGCAATTGGTTTTGCAACCAAAGAACTTAATAGCAACCAGCTGAAGCAGTTATGTACTCAACCTCAGCTGTGGATACAGAAACATTGGTTTGTTTCTTGCACTGCCATGATACTAGCCTTGGTCCATGATTGACATCCACCGGTTTTTGATTTTCTGTTAGGTTACATCCACCATAATCACTGTCTGAGTATGAGTAGAGTGTAAAGTCTCCATCTTTTGATACCAAAGACCAAGTCCTGGTTTTCCTTTGAGGTATCTGAAAATCCTTTTTACAGCATTGAGATGAGACTCCTTGGGATCAGATTGGTACCTAGCACATACACACACAACAAACATAATATCAAGTCTACTGGCAGTTAAATACATAAGTGAACCTATCATTGATCTATATAATTTTTTTGATCAATATTTTCTAGAAGGATCAGGAACAATCTTATCATTATTGATGCGGGTGTTTTGCATGAGGATACTTCAGCAAGATTGTATTTCTTTAGAATTTGATGTATGTAGGTTTCTTGATTGATGAAGATCCCATCTGATTTTTTATGAACTGAAGGCCAAAGAAGAAGTTAATTCACCCCATTGAACTCATCTGAATTCAGATTTCATTAATCTTCGAAATTTACACACACGATCTCTTATTAGTTGAACCAAATTAATGTCATCAACATATATTGAAACTACTAAGCAATCTTGAATGTTCTTGTTTAAGAAAGAGTGTCTGATCAATAGTTCCTCTTTTGTAGTCAGGCTTGAGCAAGAAAGATGATAGTGTTCATACCATTTTCTTGGTGCTTGATGAGACCATACAAGGCTTTATCTAGTTTGTATACCCTATGGGATATGAGGATCTACAAAACTAGGGAGTTGTGACATATAACCTCCTCATCAATCTTCCCATATAATAATGCACACTGACATCCATCTTACACATTAACTTCTTATTGATGCATAAGCCAGAAACACTCTTATGGCCTCAATTCTTGCAACTGGTGCAAAACTTTCATCATAGTCTATTCCTTCTTCTTGAGTATATCCTTGTACAATAAACCTTGCTTTGTTTCTCACAATAATCCCTCTATCATCCAGTTTGTTTTTGTATAGCCATCTTGTTCCAATAGGATGTTACCTTCAGGCAAATCAACTAGAGACCATATCTTTTGCTTTCTGAACTATTGAAGCTCTTCTTGCATAGCTTCAATCCAACTATTGTCTTTTAAAGCAGCAGTGATGTTTGAGGGACCACTTGAGAAAGAAAACAACTAAAGCGAAAAAGGTTGGCAGTACCATTTGGCTCCTTGTAGTTCTCTTTGCAGGATTTCCAATGATGTTGTTGATTGGATGAGTCTTATGGATTCTCATTGAAGGAGTTGATTCAACTGGTATAGATGATTCTAGTTTAGTCATTTCCATTGCCTCACACTGATCCAACTCAGGTTGAGAGTTTAAGAAATAGTCAAAATGTTCAACATGAGTTGAAGGATCATGAGAGTCTTAAATATGGGCTGCAGCAGCATCTCCAGTTTTTGTTTGCTCTTCTGTAGGAACTTCTCTGGATACATTTTTCTCTTCCGTAGAAACTTCTCCAGAAGCATTTTGCTCTTCCGTAAGAACTTCTCCGCAAGCATTTTGCTCTTCCGTAGGAACTTCTCCGGATACATTTTGCTCTTCCGTAAGAACTTCTCCGGAAGCATTTTGCTCTTCTGTAAGAAATTCTCCGAATGAAATGAGGACATGAATCATTTTCTATGTTTGTTGTATTCACTTAAGAGCCTGGTTCTGTTGAAGGGATAGCATGCACATCTCCGATGCACCATGTTCATTTCCAAATGTAGTATCTGCTTGCTACTGATTTTTTCACCCGAGATTGGGGTATCCTTGGAGGATCAGCAGATACGGTTACTTCATTCATATGAGGTAGAACGAATGGATAACATACTTCATCAGATCCTGCATTGTTCAATAATCATAGTTAAATGATTTAGATAAAGCATCTATGTCAAACAACCATGATGAACCTTTAACTGACTTTGTAAATATAGTTTCATCAAAAGATACATTAGGAGTCTCTTCCACAATGTTATGTTGTGGAATATACCCCATATGATTTAGATGTTGAAGAGTATCCAACAAGAAACCATCATATGCTTTTTTTTGAAAATTTTCCCAATGACCTTTTATGTTCAAAATTTACATGACATCCAAAGACTTTAAGATATCCTATGTATGGTTTTATTTTAAATAAGAGCTCACAAGGAGTTTTGGTATGTTCTTTGACAATTAATGTTCTGTTTTGAACATTGCATGCAGTATTCACAGCCTCAGCCTAAAAGGTGATGGGCAGTTGAGAATCACTAGCTTTGTTCTGCTGCTTCAATGAGAGTTCTATTTCTTCTTTCAGCAACCCATTTTGTTGTGGAGTTCTTGGTGCACTAAATCACCTTGCAATACCTTTATTCCTGCAAAAGGAATTCAGTTACCATTGTCACTGCTAAAAATTTTAACTTTGTATCAAGTTGATTCTCAATCTTGATCACAAAGTCCATTAATTTTTTTGATGTTTCACTTTTTTGTTTAACAAAAGACCCATGTGAATCTTATGAAATCATCAACTATCACCAAACAATATTGCCTTTTTCCAATGCTCATCACATGGTAGGACCAACAAATCCATGTGAAGCAATTTGAGTGTGTAGTATTATTCGATATAATTTTGGATTTATGGGATACTCTATGTTGTTTTCCTTGTAACAAGAAGAACAGTGAGTTGAACAATGAACTCTTTGTTTGGCAATCTAATGACCAGGTCATTTTCACCAATTTATTCATGTTCTTCATGTTAGAATACAAGCCTTCTACACCATAATTGAGATACATCTTTTGATAGCTTAGATAGAAGGCATGTTTCATGTTTTGTGAGAGATGTGTTTTTCATATCCAAAACATAAGTGTTTTCTTTTCTTCTGCTTTGAGGAGGATCCATTCTTCTGGAACATTAAATCCTAGCTTAAGAATGTACAATTAGTATTATCAAACAATGTGGTATAATTTGATCACAAATTTGAGACACTAAGTAAATTATACTGTAAATTTCACAATAATTTACTTTCTCAAATTTGAGCACACCATTTGTTATTATTCGTTCACCAACAATTTTACCTCCCTTTTTATCCCCACCAAATGCCACATAAGACCATTTTTTTTATGTTTGAAATCATGGAGAAGCGAACAGTTTCCTATCATATGCCTGGAATAACCACTGTCAATACCACTTGTTGTCAGCTCTCCATAGTTTCCTACATTCAGAAATAAATCAGTTAGAAGTGACAACCCAAGTCTGAATGATCTTGGGTATGTCAACAGTGTCTAAAATTTTTACTTCTTCATGACTTAATCCTGAAGTTTCAGTATTAATTTCATATCTAGTTGATTCATTTTGATTTGATAGTGTGAGGATGATTCTATTGAAGCTGATGCAGAAGCTTTGGAGTCTTCTTTTTTAATTGATTCTTCCTTCACCTTATCTTTGTTTGTTGATATTTTGATTTAAAAGATGAACCTATACTTTTGAAGGTTTCATCATCTTTTGCTTTTGATTGAGACACATGTGATCCCTTTTCAAAATGATCAAAGAAATTATCACTGATGATTGACTTCTTCTCAGCCAAGTCCACCTTTTTGTGAGGTGTTTTGGATTGGCTTGATGTTGTTTTCTTCACAGATTTAGCATCTTCGGAAGATTTCTACTTTGGTTTTGACTTTTGCTTTTGATTTACCTTCTTTTGCTTTGAATCATCTTGACTTTTAGTAGATTGAGAGTCTGATTCTGTCAAATCAGTTTTTGACTTTTTTGTGCTTTTGCTTTTGTTCTTTTGTTAAAATAGCATTCTTGAGTTGAATGATTATTTTTGTTGCAAATAGCACAGAATTTGTTGAAGTAACACCCTGAAGTCATATGATTGTTCATATTGCATATGGAATAGTAACTGCTGAAGTAGCAGTCTTCTGTATTGTGATTTATCATATCACACCACTTGCAATACATTTCTTCAGATTCTTCTTCATGCTCATCTTTCTTCTTTTTCTTGTTCAGTTTGGGAGCCTTTGTTTCCTCTTTTGAAGAATTTGATTTGTTCTTGTTGTTCCTTAAAGCATCATCAATTGAATCTTTCTTGTCCTTTGATGACTTTTGTTGTTTCAGATTCAACATCTTTTGTTTGTTAACAGTTTCTCTTTTTGGCACCTCATCCGTAGATTCGGCTTTCTTCTTCCGCAGAAGTTTTACGGATTTAGCAGACTTTGCTTTCCGCAGATCTTTTACTGAAGTATTTCTTTTGTTTAGTTGATACTTGTTTCTTCTTACCTTTATCTGCATGGGATAAAAGTACTTCTTCAGTTGATCCGCAGCCATCAACTTCTTTTTGAAGATTCAGTTCTTGAAGTCCTTCATTGAGTTCAGCAATCCTCTTGGAAATAGTCTTCAGCATGTTTCTCTGCTTTGGAGGATATTGCAGCTTTGATTCTTCAAGAACTTTTGGAATACCGGTTTAATATAAACATTCTTACCAATGGTCATTTGATCAACATCAGGTTCATCAGAATCATCCAAGTCATCACAATTATCATAATCAAATTCTGAAT
Organism: Flaveria trinervia; assembly: GCA_025506515.1. Classification (NCBI taxonomy): domain Eukaryota; kingdom Viridiplantae; phylum Streptophyta; class Magnoliopsida; order Asterales; family Asteraceae; genus Flaveria; species Flaveria trinervia. Next base: position 67,048,004 of record CM046445.1, on the reverse strand, counting down.
CATTTTGATTAAAAAAATCTGATTCAAAGGATTTAGTTTCACTTACCTTAGCTTCATTGTTAATGTTGATTTGAGTTAATTCTGTTTCAAACTTGGTGCTAGGCACAAAATGATTTGACAAAGTGTTGGTCATTGTTGTAGATAAAGATGTGTAGTTATCATTTATAGGTGGTGCAACAGCATTATAACCCAACCCAGACCTTTTCTTTGATTCAATATGAGAATTTAGTAATTTCTCATATTGCTGAGATGATAATTGAAACTTCTGAAGTTTCACTTCAGTTGAAGCATGATCAGCCATGGATTTTGTTAAGGAAGTGGTCAGATGCTCAACTTGGGCTTTTAGGCTATAGTTTTCAGAAACAATTTTTTCTAAATCCTTTTGCAAAGAGTAAATTTTGATTTGATACAATTTATGTCCTCTAACATGGGATTCATTCAAAATCATAGTTTCTTTTACTTTGTCAGCCAACTGTTGAGCATGGACTCTATAACGTTCAACTTCCTCAACACATGTTGATGAGCACAACCTTTCTTTTACCTCTTTGGCCATTGGAGGAACTTTGTGTTCCATATGAGCCATCAATGCATGATTCTCTTCCAAGACTTCTTTTTCATACATACTCCAGTCACACGTTCCATCTTGAAGTATGATCAGCCCTGACTCCTTTGAGTTGCTTGGTCCAGCTGATTCATTGGTGGCTAGTGGGGATGCATTGATCAGTTGAGATTGTTTGTGCAGAGGTCTTTGAGAATTTGATTGTTGATGAGGTTGAATCTGATGTTGCTGATGCTACTGATGTTGTCTCATCTCTGGATAAGACTGTTGATTACATTCTCTGGAGAAATGTCCATAGAGATTGCACTTGAAGCATCTTACCTTTGATTTGTCAACACCAATCTTTGATGTTTTACTGGCTGCTGCCAAGTTCTTGTTTCTCCTAAGATATTGCTTTGCTCTATAAGCAATCATTGCCATCTGCCATTATAGGTCCATTTCTTCCACTACATCAGGATGTGGTTCTTCTAAGTCTTGTTGGTAGATATTTGTTGACGTTAGAGAGCTTCCCGGATATGCTTGAAAACTAGAACTAAAAGCTGCAAAGGCTGCTTTTTGTTCTTCAGAATCCATTATCACAGTGATTGGTTCTGATTGATTGTTTAAATGTGAAGACTTAGCTGTTGCTGCAGTTGTATCTAATCTATCAGCAGTTCTTCCTTTATCCTTTTGATATTTAGCTCGAGATGATTTCTTTGAGGGTTTAGAAGCATACAAGCTAACTTCCTCCTCATTATCACTCCAAGCTTAAGAGTTATCACTTTCATTGTTTGAAATAAATGCACTTCCAACATTATTTGTTTCTTTGAAGTGATAGGGTGAGACATGAGTTCTCACACTCTTGTTTCTTGTTTTTTCATTCATTTCAAGAGCTTCCACTTTTGCAACCAGAGTATCTAGACCAGTTGACTTCAGATCTATAGTGTTCTTGAACATGGATACTGTTTGCTTCCAACTTTCTGGCAAAGTGTGGAGCATTTTGTTGTTTAGTTCCTCATTGGTATATTTCAACTCCAAAATATTCATCTCAGTTACCAACTGCATGAATCTATGAAGTTGTTGAGGAATTGATTCACCCTCAATATGATGAAATGTTTCATATTATGACCTGAGGGTGTTTCTCCTTATGCTTTTGATCTCATCATTCCCTTCGCAGAGAGTATGAAGTATCTTCCACAAGGAGTTTGCTGTTTTGTAGTTCTCACAGCCGATCAACATCTCTTCAGGTAAAGCCATACTAAGCAAACTGTATGCTTTGATATCAACTTTGACCTTTTTGACATCATCAGGTGATAGATCTTTGGTACTGATTGGTTGATTTTTGTCGTTATAATCCGGCCCAAGGGTGGGTGGAATATAAGGACCTTCAGTGATGGAGACCCATAAGTCAGAATCAATATAGTTTACATGATTCCTAAAATTGATTTTCCATGACTTGAAGTTTGCTTTTGTTTCCAACTTTGGTGGTTGGTAAGATGATCCACTGAAGTTGCTCATGATGTTAATTGATGAGAATGATCAACAAGATTTGCTATTCAATTGATTTGAATATAGATACAAGTTAATCTAATCGAATGATGTTGAACGACAAACAAGTTTCACACAAAATTCTTTTAAAAAACAGTAGATCTAATACAACAAAAACTGACAATCTACAGAATTCAAAGCAATTAAACACAAGTAACACTGATAGATCAACTGATCTAAATCAATGAGCACTTGGCTCTGATACCACCTGTGAATCCAAGGATCGCAATCAGGAATTACCAGTGTCGGTTGATGGCAAGTCAACATTTGCAGAATCAACGTTAATTTGGTTTAATTGTTTGTAATAACTTTAAATATCAATAAATATTCAAGAACACACTCAACAAAACACAATTAATGAATAATAAGTATTTCATTAGAATATGTTAATGATTACAAATATAATGAATGAATAATATCAAAGTATGTTATGTTGTGACGGCTACTAGGGTTTGATTGAGTGACTATGATGCGATTGTCGTATTGCTATTGCTGTTGCTGTTCAATCAATCGTCTAAACAATCGTCATTGAATCAAAACCTAGGATCCATATATATAGACAATGATGTTTCAGTTATAGGAAACACTGGATCTCTTGGGATTTGGTTTGTTTCAGTTAAGGAATCATCGAATTTCTTGGGATTCGCATAACTGCCTTGTTGACTTGTTGACTTGTTGACTTGTAACACTTGTATTATACAAGTGTTTGGACTCCGCAGGAATAGTGTCTTCAGTAGGAATTTGTTCTTCCGTAGATGATTTGTTCTTTCGTAGATGATTTGTTCTTCTGTAGAAGTCTTGTTCTTCCGTAGAAGTCTTGTTCCTCCGAAGGAAACTTGCTCTTCAGTTCTGGTTGTTCATCCGCAGAGGGTCTTCAGATGTAAGGTTACTTGTAAGAAACATATCTACGGAAGAACAAAATGTTCATCCGTAGATGTTTCTTAGTCAATTTCAGAATTTGACCAAGTATTATGTTTGTACCTGCAATTATCCATTACACACTTATATGGGTTAGCATATATATTAATGCATGCATAATAAATGACAATTACAAATATTTATTACAAGAATTGATTAAAGTTCTAAGCCTATACAAATTGATCTAGACCTATAAGTCCTAGATCTAACATGAATTTATGAGAGTTTTTTGAATCCAACTATTCAATCGGTTAAGTTCAAATTTATTATGAACGATATATGATTTTGTGAGAGTTTCTTGAATCAAAAGAAGAAGTGTTAGCCAATATCAAAATTTATATTTCTTGCAAGGTTGAAAATATGTCATTTGAATCCAATCAGGGGCCGCCCCCCTTGTACCTTATTACCAGGGTCTGCCCCCGAAACCCTATCAAGAAGGTATTTGCTTCTTGTAACCCTCATTACTTATGGGCTTCTCCCTAAGAAGTTTATAATATCAAAGTCATAACATATTTAAATAATTATACACTTTGTACTTTCTGACATTTTTGATAAATTTTGATAAAGTTGGTTGTGTTAGGACCTGGTATTTGACCGAAATACCTTGTGATTAACGTGTAAACCAGATCAAATAGTGCAGAATCCTATTTGATTGGCGATCCAATCAGTGAGAACACACGAAGAATCAATCAAGGATTGAAACTAACGTTAGAATCGATAAGGAATCGATCTATTGTGTTCTATGAACTTGGAGAACGACTTGGAAGGTTTCTGGACGGCTAGGGTTCGTCTGGAATCGTAATTGATCAAGTGTCTTTACTTTTCACGAATTGAGTTGTATTTATAGGTTGGTATTATTCAGTCGTGCGATTGAACCATTAGTCTGGTTCAGTCGTGCGATTGAACCATGCGGTTGATTCATTCGTACGACTGAGTGTTCAGACGTGCGACTGAGCCAATCTTATGTTACAGTCGTACGACTGATCCAGTCTCCTGGTTCAGTCGTGCGACTGAGTCAATCGTGTGAAGTTCTTCATGCTTATGGTTCATTCGCATGAGCCATTCGCATGGGAACTTCATTAAGTTAAGTTTGAATGTTTTAGTTAATTAATATAACATAATGTGCAACCATTCAAATATTCATAAACCCAATCAATTCAGTCACGACTCATTAATGAACTATTAAACATCATAACTAACAGAGTATCAAGATCATTTCATTAATCATACCAAACAAGAACTATTACATCACATATTATGATCTAGGGACATACATGTATCAACAAACTCCCCCTTGGACCTAGATCTCTCTAATGCCTTGTTTTCTTCATTACCTCCTCATATTTCTTGTACTTGTCCTCTTGTGTGACTCCCGCGTGAATATCAAACGCGAAGCAAAGTCGTATAACGTTTTGGAACTGGAGGTCTTGTACAATGTCTTGTGTGTCATAGAACAGTGGCCACTTGTATAATGTATAGACATCATTAGCAGACAAGTTGGTTAACCACATTGGGTCGAATACCCTGATGGTATCCATTTGGCCCTCTTTATCCAGAACTATGACAGCTTCAGCAGTTCTTCAATCATAGTACCACCATTTGAAGTGTGGAGTGAAGTCCTGTGTCATTTCCCGAAGTGGGATTCTTGACATTGTGCGCGGAGGATTCCACTTCAACACAATCTTTGGTTTTCCAGTAATGGCATCCAGCTCAGACCTTCTAATATACCTTGTAGGTTGTTGAGGTCTGAAGTTAATCCACCTGGTGTGGTACTCTTTCTTTAGGGTAGCCTCAAACCAGCCTGACATCTTTCTTGGGTCAGCATACAACAGCTTCAATTTGGCCAGCTGGTTGAGCTCAAAACCTGGTAGAGTCTTTAGATCATGTGGAAATCTAAAGTACTCTATGCCCTTCTCCCTCTTAACGGCATAAACGTTAAGATCATCAAAATATGCCCATGCTATAATCCTGCCTGACACCGTAAGATGTTTCTTGACGCTGTAGAACTTGGTGTAGGCATCCCTCTTCAGTGCAGCACGTTGGGCTCTGACTTCTTTAAAACATTCAGCCCACTCAGCCTTTCGAATGTCTACGTCATCATTTGAGGCTTGGCGGTTCCTTCGGTCTTTCCTGTTTCCTGCTCCATCTTGTCTAGTACCTCAAACATATCACTGACTAGGGACTCACCCAGATTGGGGACCACATTACCCTCGTTGTCAGCGTACTGAGGGTACTCTTCAGCAGCAATATCTTCAACCTCAACTTCATCAACATCATTTAGTTCTTCGTCACTGGTTGAATCAACTGTTGGAGCATCCTTGACAATTTCATCAGGATTGAGTCTGAACATCTCTGCCAGTTGCTCGGTAGATAGGTCGTGAATTATTTCACCTTCTTCAGGGGTATAACTCACTGACCTTCTCACAATCCCTTGCAGATCAAGAATCATTGTGAGTTGAGACTTGACCTGTTGAAGGGGAGCAATATCAAACTCATCTCTGTTGTACGTTGGATCTGTTTGATTTACACATTTCATACTCAAATCATTAGTAATTTATCAAACAAAATGCATTAACTTAATATAAACATTTAGTACATGGTTTTTCAATACAGAATACAAAAGTAAATAAATACATAAACATCTACTATTTACTTTTATCCTGAATGCTAGACTCTTCACGTGAAGGTGCAGAAGCAGAAGCTGACTGATCTTGTCTGTTCTTTGTTCTCTTCTCTTTCCCTAGAGCTGAGATAGATTCAGCTGCTTCTCCTTCTTTAGTGTCTTCAGCTTCACACCATTCTTCGGTTTTCTCTTCAACAGTATCACTCTCATTATCATCATCGTCTTCATCATCTTCATTATCATCATCATTTCCGTCCCCATCCCTTATCTTTAAAGGTTACTGCTTTGATCCTTTCAATTTTAGCAAAATGGTCCTCTTAGCTTTTTCCAACTCCTCTATTTGCTTACTTGCTGTGACACTTTGAGCTCGGAGTTGGTCCATCTGAGTGCTCTGAGCAGCCAATTGCTGGGCCTGCTCCTCAATTACTCGATCCTGCTCTGCAATTTTATGCGATTGTGCAGCAGTCAGGTCGGTAAGCTGGCAGATCTGAGTGGTCTTTTCCTCATCAGCCGCCAGCAATCGCAACACCATTCTGTTTAAAGCTGACAACTGTTCCTCTACCCCGATTGGAGGTAGAGGAGATCTATAGGTGTGTGAGGGATAGGCTGAGGGCTCGGTTTGGTGGCTAGTGGTGGTGGTGGTGGTGAATATCGGTTCAGGTCGGGATGATAGTGGTGGTGAGTGTGGGGTGAATGATGTAGTGGTGGCTGGGATCTGTCTTGTGGTGGTCGGTATGGTGGTGGATGGTGTGTCTGCAGAGGTGGTGGTGGTGGAAGGTATGGTGGATGTAGTGGAAGTGGTAGTGATAAAGGTTACCCTACGCTTCTTCTTTTTCTGGCCATGGGGTTGAGCCATCCGTTTTCTCCTCGTTCCCTTCGAGGTGGATGCTCCCCCTCCAATCCCGCCTGAGGACCCCGGAGCATAAGTTGGATCAGTTTCTGTATCTCCGGAGCCTCTCGGTTGTTCACCAACAACCCTCAACCCATGTTCTGTGGGAACAACTTTCCTTCCCACAGTTCGGGTCAGTGGCTCCTCATCAGATTCATCCTCATCCTCCTCGTTAAGAACAAAATCTTGATGAAATCCCGCTGACTCAGTTACTTCAGCAGATGAGACAGACACAGAGGGAACAGAATCAGGCACAGTGCCTCTGGGTGGAGTAGCATCATCCCCACTATCATCCTCATCTGAGTCAAGAGTGGGTAGGGCTATCTGTTCCACCTTAGAGTCACTGTCCTCGTGACGCCACTTTCTCTTTTCCGGTGCAACATAGTCCTCTGTGGCAAGATGACCGAACAACCTCCTGACCGGAGGCTTCACTGGCTTTCCCCGGTATACTTTCATCCTTCCCAGGGTGGTGTCATCCATTACCTCCAATACCACCGAATCCTCCTGTTCTTTTGGCAGGGAAGGAAGCTTCTGATCTATTATCATTTGCATAAACCGTGGGTACATACAGAAGGCTTCCTTTCCTTTCCCCTCGATGTTCTCCACCAGATAGGTGAAGATCATCTTAGAGAAGCTGAACGGATGGTTCAGCACCAACGCAACGTATGCGTTTTGCATCTGATCCGATAGCTCATCAAACCCACCTTTTCTTGAAGCCATGCACTTGAGCAGCACGTGTGCAATGTACTTAAACTGAGGACAGAGGTTACTCTTGTTGAGTACCCCTGAATTGATGTCCCCAGAGTATTTGGCTCTGAGAAAACATCCTCTGACAGTGAGGGGTGTAGACGGGTTGGGCAGTCACCGTCATCCCCCAATTGAAGTACAATCCTTAAGTCTTCCGCAGAAACTGTAATATCCTCGCCAAATATGGAACTTCTTATGCAGTGAGGATCCGATGATCTATCAACTGTAGCGCCTTCCCAGAAGGCTTGTTGAATGGATCGGTATGGGGTGCAAGGGGTAGAGATGGCATGCGCAATCCGTGATCTCAATAAAAACGTGATAATGCCAGAGAATTCTGCAGCATTTCTGGATGTTAAGTCCAGATGGGCACATATATTATGCTTTGTGCTCATAGTCCATCTACTCGCCATCTGTTGCACAAAGATAGTAAACATTAGTTCCATTTAATAAGAAAGTAATGAACCATAAGCATGAAGAACATCTTTCTGTCATGCGATTGAAGTTGTGCGACTGAGTTCAACAGTGCGATTGAACCGTGCGAAAGGGGTTCAGTCGTAGGATTGAATGGTCCAAATGGGGTTCAGTCGTGCGATTGACCCCATACGTATCTCAGTGTGTGCGATTGGGCTCCTACGCATATACCTTCATGCAGTTACCTCAGTCATGCGACTGAGCTTCATACGCATGGTTCAGTCATGCGTACGGGCAGTTTGAGCCCTTCAGTCGTGCAACTGAAGTTCATCTTGCTGTCCATTCGCATGAAGACCCACTGTGCGATTCACATTTTCAGTTTCACCAATCTTTTGTTTTAAACCTCTATATCTAGTTCATTTGAGTCGCCATCTCGTCACTAATGACCTAGTAAACTTAATTTTAACATTTAGCTTAGTTTATGTAGGTTATTAGGGCATTTTTCAGTTCGATCAAAGTTTCATTCGAAAACCTAAATTGGACTCAAAATCTTCTGATTTCTACAAGATTGAACTACAATGTACCTTTATTCTTGTCAATCGAAAGTCAGAAGATGAATGCAATGTGAACAACTATCTCTAGAGATTTTGGCAGAGTAACGGTAAAGAAAGCGATTTGGGGTGCGATTGGGAGTGATGAGTGAGATGCGATCGACTGAGGTCCTTTAAATACTGACCCTAATTCAATCGGCCGACTGGCCTCATTCGCACAATTCATTCGGGCAACTGAGGTTCAATCGTGCGATTGGTCCAGTCGGTCGCTTTCAGTCGCCCGACTGAGTCTCAGTCGGTCGACTGACTCATTCGGTCTCCTTCATTCGCCTCTTTAGTTGACCGACTGAGCCTCAGTCGGTCTACGGTTTCATTCTTCCCCTTCTATTCGGTCGTATGGATCATTTTCATGTCCATTCGGCCGATTGGAAGCCATTCGCATAGTTGGTCGATAACCATGATCCACTAGTGCGAATGGGTCACACTTTGTGAGTTTACAGTCTTTTGAACATTTTACTATTAAGACCCTTTTCACTTTTGATAATAACATTGTAAGCTCTTAACCAATTCAGTCACTTCAGACGTGACCTTTTAAACTTTGAAAACATGTGGCCATCTCAGACATGACCCTTTTAGGTAAGTTAATTCCCTTCTGATTTCCCTGATGTAGTCAGACAGACACACAAATTAAAAGATAAACATAGAAACTTAAACTAACTACACAAATAAAGTTTATTGTTGGACTTTTTGTGAGAGATAAAACCCTAAGATGGAAATCTACGGGATTTGGTTTGGGAGTAGACAGCTTCAACTTAGATTGATCATATCTGGACCAATTCAATTTTGGAATCATACAGGAACATCAAATCATTTGGGACTTGATATTAAAACTTTTTGATGCTTAAATTCTCGGTGTTCATCCAGATTCGTTAGCAACTTAAGGAACTCATACTGAAACTCTTAGATTTTCACATTGATTTGAACTCTAGAGAATGTAGCCACTAAGATTGTCAGTATGTTTGTCCACTTAAATCCATACACAGACTTTTGACGCAGACTGGTGACTGATTTAGGTTTATTTATTTCAGCTAACATTTATGGATCCCACACATATATGGTAATCAACATTCCTCAGAGGTTTTTGAGTGGTCTACGGGTATTATTACAAGAAGAGACTATTCTTAAAGCTTTCAAAGAGAAGCCTGTCCTCAGGTCAGTGCCATCGCACAGCAGAGAGGCGGCAAACAACAATGAATTCCAGAATATCTAGGTTATGCTTATCCTCAGGTTAGTGCCATCGCACAGCAGAGAGGCACACAACCTATCTCCTTGTTGAGCAGCTTATTTTATTTGACACAATGCACCAACAACATAGTCATTAGCTTTATTGCATTTGTCTTTCATTTTTTCTTGCTTTGCTCTAATTATGGTCATCCGCACACTTTTGTGGCATTTAAATGCTCATTACCCCTTATTGGAATATATTTGATTGTGTTAACCAGTGATAAGATGGATGCCCACAGTCAGTTGAACAACTTAGTTTGATCTTGAGATCACCAATCCGGTCTAATTGTCTATCGTGTTGAATCTACCAACATATCATTTGTGGTCTAGCAGCCTCTAAGTCTACTTTCTTGTGTCACCTTAGGAGTTGCCAGTTTTCTATCATCTTCCCTTTTTATCTTGCTTAGACTACACAGACTTATACTTTGAACTTTTGCATCTTTTCAAAACTTAAATTTTTAAAATCCCTCTTGATTTGTTCCTGTGTACTCTCATTTTCCAAAGGTATTGAATCGGTATCACAGAGACAATCTACCTCATTTCAGCTAGTTCCCCCTTCTCCCTCATTTTTTTTAAATTTTTTTTTATTGTTAACTTGCTGACATATTCTCCCCCTAAAATACTAAAATCATTTCGGATTTATTATTTTTGGATTTTAATAAACAGCAAAATAACATGAGTTTAAATATAACAGACAAAAAGAAAAAACAGATAACATAAAATAAAATAAACGTTAACGAAACGACATCGGACTACACATATTCTCATCAGGAATTACCTCACTTTTCTTTTTAACGCCGTTGACCTCTAGCAAATATTGAAAAAGTGGTTTATCAAAGGCTTTAGTATAGAGGTCAGCACGTTGAAAATCATATTAATTTTAACCACATCAATTAAGTTCTTTTCAAAACAGTCTCTTATGAAGTGGTATTTAATACCGATGCGTTTAGTCTTAGGATGTGAACCGGATTTTTAGTTACTGCAATTGCAGTAGAGTTATCAACAAAAATAGAGTAGATGAGAATTTTAAACCGTAATCCCGCATTTGCTGTTGAATCCAAATGATTTGTGAACAGCAACTTGCAGCAGCAACATATTCGGCTTCACAGGTTGACAATGCAACCAATGTCTGCTTCTTACACTGCCATGTAACTAATCTTCTCCCAAAGAATTGACACCCCACTGATGTAGACTTGTAGTTCATTTTGCAGCCTCCATAGTCCGAGTCACTATACGCCGTGAGCTCAAAATCATCATCATGAGGATACCACAACCCCAGTGTGGGTATACCTTTAGATAGCGAAAAATCCTTTTGACCCCGATCAGATGATTGACCTTAGGTTTAGCCTGATATCTGGAACATAACATGTAGCATACATGATATCAGGTCTTGAGGCAGTGAGATACATGAGGGATCCAATCATTCCTCGGTACATAGTGGCATCTACAAGATCTCCATTCTCATCAGTGCTATATCATGATTCGTAGCAAGTGGAGTCCCAGCAGCAGAAGCATTCTCCATGTCAAAGCGACTGAGAATGTCTCCTACATACTTGGTCTGATGTAGAAAATCCCATTAGGTGTTTGATCCACCTGTAACCCGAGAAAGAACTTCATCTCCCCCATAACACTCATCTCAAACTCTTTCTTCATCACTGCTTCAAACTCTTTGCATGCTCCTTCGTTCTTTGACCCGAATTATGTTATCAACATATATCTGCACAAGCAGTAGGTCGCCATCCTTTTCTTAATAACAGTGTACAGTCAATGACTCCCCTGCGAAAGCCGTGTTTCAACAAGATGAGTCGAGAGTTTCTCATACCAAGCTCGAGGAGCTTGATGAAGCCCATATAAAGCTTTGTCGAGCTTGTAAACTCTATCCCGATGATAAGGGTTTTCAAATCCCTCGGTTGACTTACATAGACTGTTTCCCTGATTTCCCCATGAAAGAATGCACTCTTCACATCTAATTAGTAGACTTTAATCTTCATGTACGATGCATAGGCAAGGAAGATACGAATAGCTTCCATCCTTGCCACGGGTGCAAACACCTCATTATAATCAATTCCCTCGACTTGGCGAAAACCTTGACCACCAGTCGAGCTTTGTTCCTTGATCCTGACTGACTCCTTGGTCATCTTCTTGCATTTTATTGTACCCATTTGTGCCAATGAGTTTAGCACCTTTAGGTCTATCAACCAGAGTCCATACACCTAACTTCTTAAACTGCAGAAGTTCTTCTTGCATGGCACTCACCCCCGCCTCATCATTTAGTGCTTCACTGACATATTTTGGCTCAACTTGCGAAACAAAACATCGATAAGCACCATCATGAATGTAACCTTTCTCCATAACTGAGGCGTAATCAGCTGAGTATAGCTGATTTCGGGTCTGTACTCCTGATCGGACATCTCCAATAACATTGTCAAGGGGATGATAGACGTTTAGTCGTGATGGAGTAGTCGGCACAGTCACCTCCGAACCAAGATTGTGAACATTTTGTTCTGCATCTGAGGAAGGTGGAGTTTGAGGTTCCGAAGTCGAGGGTGCATCACTTATGGATGCTTGTGGACTTTCAGGAACTGGAACCTGTTCCTCCTGACTGTTCTGGTCATCTGCTTCAGTTTCATCTTCAGAGGAGGAGTCACTGTCATCGACTACCCCTTCGACTGAGTAGATGATTCTCCCTGTGTGCTAGATGGTGTATTTAGAATATCATACATCCTAGTAGCTAACTCATCATCCGAGGGAGAGAGAGGGATGTTGAAGGACTTGAAGAATCCATCATAATCGAAGAAGTATGCAGGTCCTTTGCCTGTAGGTGGTGTGGTGTAATCTCTGAACGTCGACATTACACCACACTTCTACAAGACCCGTTGAGTTATTGTAAACTCGCTTGTTCGGTATGTTGTATCCTAGAAAAATTCCTTCAACTGCCTTCTCGCTGAATTTTCCTTCTTGAGTCTTCTTCAGAAGTGTACACGGTGCGCCAAAAGGTTCAAGATACTCCAAATTCGGTTTTTGTCTTGTAGTAGCTCATAACATGTCTTTCCGTGGCGCTTGACTATTAGGACTCGATTCAGTGTATAACACGCATTTGCCACTGCCTCATTCCAGAATTGGATAGGCAGTTTCGAGTCTGCCAGCATAGTCCGTGCTGTCTCTATCAAACTCCTATTTTTTCTCTCAGCAACGCTATTCATCTGAGGTGTGTAAGCAGAAGTGAATTGATGCACAATTCCCTTTTCCTTGCAGTATGCCTCCATCCCTTGATTCTTGAATTCTGTCCCGTTGTCTGAGCGTATTTGTCGAACTTTTAGCTTGTAGAGGGATTCCAGTGTGGTTACTAATTCCTTGAATGTCTCCAAAGTTTCTGATTTGGATTTCAGAAACATTACCCAAGTGAACCTTGAGTAGTCATCAGTGACCACAAAACAGTACACTCGCCTGCAATGCTCCTTGTACTGACTGGACCAAACAGATCCATGTGGAGAAGCTCAAGAGGAAGTTCTATTGAATGAACTTTCCTTTCCTTATGAGACTTCTTTGTCTGTTTTTCTTTCTTGCAAGCTACACAAAAGTCAGGAAGTTGGAAGTTCTTGACATTCACTCCTCTCACTAAATCCTTCTGAATCAATTGATTCATCTTCCTTTGACTAATGTGTCCCATTCTCCGATGCCAGAGATTGAATCCTTCTCAGTAGCTTTAGATAAAAAACCTGAACCTCATGATCCGTTGTAGCAGCTATTGACAGATCCAAGACATAAGGTCTTTATATCTTGAAGCAGTCATCAGAACTTGGTCCTCTGGGATCATATATTCTTTCTTCAGCACGTAACACTTCTGGTATCGAAGATGACTTTAAATCCTTTATCACAGATTTGGGAAACAGAAAGTAAGTTGTTCTGAAGTTATTGAACATAGTTCACCTTTATCAAACTTAACTTTCTGATTTCCCACTTCTCCCTGAGTTGTGATATAGCCTCCTTTGTTTCCTGCAAAGGAAACATGCCTCCTTTTTTTTTGTTGACGTTAGATAAAAGGGCTCTATTTCCTTTCATGTGCCTGGATGCTCCGCTGTCTATAATCCACGTGTTTGTCTCAGCACTGTATCGAACACCCTGCACATACAAAGTAAATGAATTAGTTTAGGTTAGGAACCCAAGCTTTTACTGTCTTGGTTTCCCTGAGGCATCACACATCATAAACTCTACCCATTGACCCTTAGAGGGTGAGGGTAGCTCAGGTTCCTTCTTGTCATCAGTATTAGACACGTAGGTGGACTTTTCTTTCCATAAGCCAGATTTGTGCAATGCCTGTTTATGATAACAGTCGTCTGGCTTACAGGTTGGACTTTAGGTTCATTAGCTCTTCTAGGTGGAGTTAGAGAACTCCGCTTAGAAGACCTAGGTCTAGAGTCCTGAAGATCATCTTCTTCCTAGGTGTCTGATAGAAATGACATTAGGAAGCAATGTGTCCACATTCTCCACAGTTGTAGCATGACCTGCTATCAACTTTATGAGTAGACTTTCTTTGGAGAAGTGCGTGACACTCTAGTCACATCAATCACTTTAGTTTTTGACTCTTGTATGTTTGATGTTTTCTCTAATTTAACAAAATTTACTGTTTTAACCTGTTTCACTTTTGGTTAACTGGTTTTTGACTTGAAGCTGTGAAAAAGTAGCATTTGAAGTCCTTTTAGGTTCTGATTTGACTCTGTTTGACCCTGACTTTAAGTTAACTTTTTCAAATTCATTTTCCAGGTTAACACAAGGCAATTTACCCTTTGCCTTTGAAGTGGCCTCCTTTTGTTTCTGACCAGATTCAGTAGATGAACCTGAGGTGTCTGGATCAGTAACAAGAGGAGTAGTCACCACATGATCCTTGATGGGGTTATTATTTACTGGTCTAGACTTATGTTCATCAAGGTCTCAGGTGGTGGTGGAACCACTTTGTAGCCTAATCCCTCCCCGTTATTCCTTTCTCTCACTAAGTGTTGAACTATGTGTGAAGAACTAGTCCAACTATGCAGTTTCTGTTTTAATGAATTAACTTCGACTTCTAGAACTGCCTTTTGTTTCTTAGTGTCTTCTAGGGAGTTTAGATAGTACCTAATGTCATTTGCTTGGTTAAAGGCCACTACTTCGGTTTCCCTAAGTTGTTTAGTCAATAGGTCTATCTTTTCTTTATAACTATGCTCATTTTGTTTTAGTACTCTATTAGCCTCAGTGCATAGACGTAATTCTTTTACTAGGTATCATTATGATCTAATAACCTAGCGAATTTTTCATCTATGCTATTCCTAAAAGTGTCACAATCAGAAAAAGCATGATTATTAAAATTTGGTCAGTGGTACTTACCTGAGTTGGTTCAGAAGAGTTAGCCATCAGTGCAGCTTCAGATGTTTCTGGTTCTGGTGATTCTAACTTTTCTGTCTCTGACGTGGAAACTTCCTCAATTGGTTTGTAACTGACCTCGGCTGCAGTTGTTTCTTCATTGTGACATTGCTATCTCAACTGCTATATCACCTTCACTCACAGAATCATCATCAATATCCTCAACACTGGCAATGTTAGATTCTCCTGGTGAGACAAACCTAAAACTCCAATCCTGTCCTTCATCATCATGTGCAGTTAAGGCTTTTGGATCCTTGTTTGATGAAGTAGAACTAGAGGCTTGCTTGTCTTGGCGAGTAAAGGATGAGAACGGGTTCCCATTCCCCGTCTTCTTTGGCTTGACACATTCTCTTTTGAAGTGCCCCTTCTCACCACAGTTAAAGCAGGTCACTTTACTCTTGTCGAAGCCAAAGGTGGTATCCTTAGTAGCCACAAGTTCTGTCCAGTCTTTTCACAAACTTCTTCGCCCTCCGGACAGCACTTGCTAAGGCCCACATTATATCCATTCTCTCAAGCTCCATCTCATCCACCTGCTCGTAGTCCTCATCTGCCAGATGGCAGTTTCCAATCTTCCCGGCAACAAGTCCATCATACGAATGAACCACTGCTGCTAAAAGATCCATATGCTCTCGAGCTACTTTCACGGTCACATTACCGAGGTTCTCGATCTTCAGTTTGGTAGAGCTTGCTTCTGATCCAATATGATGGGTACATGATGACCCAGACGTGTCTGATCCAGAAGGAGAAGCGTGTGAAGGACCTGACAAGCTAGACACAAAAACAGTCTGGAGGGGTGCTCCAGATGTCTTATCTTGAGGCGTGGCGTTGTATAAAGCTGGATTTTGTGTGTACGAAGACTTCTGAGCTCTATACTTCATCCTTAGTGCTTCTTCTCACAACTTAAGAATGAAGTCATTTATATCCAGCTTTACAAGGATTCCATTCTGTCTCAGTTAGACACGAATGTAGCCTACTTATCAGGCAACCTGTCTGCGAAGTTGCTTACTTTCTCTTCCATGGTAGTAGCCACTCCATGTGTATGCAATTCGCTCATCAAGTGGTAGAATCTGTCTATGACTTCGTCCAAACTTTCATTACCAATTGATGAGAAGTTATCGAATTCCTTCTTTAACTCCTTTGCCTTGATTGCCTTCAACGATGCATTACCATCATATCTTTTCTCTAGCTCATCCCACAGTTTCTTGGACTGCTTGTTCTCTGAATACTGGTGGAAAATGTCTTTGGGGATAGACTGAGTGATCAATGCATACACTCTTTTCTCTGCATTGTACTTTACTTTCTGTGCGTCTGTCATCCCGCTTATGTTAGCTTAACTCCATCAGCTCCCACCAGTGTACTATAACCATCTCAATGGCTTCCCACAGATTAGGATCTACTCCATTAAGGTAGATCTCAAAACGTTGTTTCCAGTGGGGAAACTCATCTAAAGTCAAAAGCTTTGGTGGTTTATTGTGATTCCCCACCTCACTTTCAAGCAACAGCAGGTTCTGTATCCTTGAGTCCTTCCCAGCAGTAAAGGCTGACATCTGATCTTCCATGACTAATAAACTTATAATCTAATCAAACAAACTTTCACTGATGCGACTGAAGGATGCGAATGAGCTAATCGTGCGTATAAGCTCTGCGATTGGTTCAATCGTGCGGCTGAACTGGGCGATTGGTTCAGTCGTGCGAATGAATCTGGTGCGTATGAGCTATGCGAACGAATGGTTTAGTCGGCCGAATGAGGGTGCGACTATGTCCAATCGTGCGTATGAGCAATGCGAATGGAGTCCCGTCGTGCGAATGAGTCACTCGTGCGACTGAAGCTGCTGTTTTGCGAAAATTTCTAGGTTTGACGGGTTTCAGCCGTAAAAATTCGAAATTTCACAAGTTCTAATCGCCTAAGTCCGTAGAAACCAAACTTCAATGAGCAGGGTACTTCTAAGATCACTTTTGATGCCAAAGAGTGTGTTTTTAGTGCAAAAACACAAACTTTTATGCAATCTTGACTGAATCAACACGTAATCAAGAGCCAATAGCTCTGATACCACTTGTTAGGACCTGGTATTTGACCGAAATACCTTGTGATTAACGTGTAAACCAGATCAAATAGTGCGGAATCCTATTTGATTGGCGATCCAATCAGTGAGAACACACGAAGAATCAATCAAGGATTGAAACTAACGTTAGAAATCGATAAGGAATCGATCTATTGTGTTCTATGAACTTGGAGAACGACTTGGAAGGTTCTGGACGGCTAGGGTTCGTCTGGAATCGTAATTGATCAAGTGTCTTTACTTTTCACGAATTGAGTTGTATTTATAGGTTGGTATTATTCAGTCGTGCGACTGAACCATTAGTCTGGTTCAGTCGTGCGATTGAACCATGCGGTTGATTCATTCGTACGACTGAGTGTTCAGACGTGCGACTGAGCCAATCTTATGTTACAGTCGTACGACTGATCCAGTCTCCTGGTTCAGTCGTGCGACTGAGTCAATCGTGTGAAGTTCTTCATGCTTATGGTTCATTCGCATGAGCCATTCGCATGGGAACTTCATTATTAAGTTTGAATGTTTTAGTTAATTAATAAACATAATGTGCAACCATTCAAATATTCATAAACCCAATCAATTCAGTCACGACTCATTAATGAACTATTAAACATCATAACTAACAGAGTATCAAGATCATTTCATTAATCATACCAAACAAGAACTATTACATCACATATTATGATCTAGGGACATACATGTATCAACAGGTGACTAGTCAATTTACTTACAATAAATATATTTCATTAATATGATCCAATAGGTCTCGTTAACCGGAAATTTAGTTGCTCGGAACTAGAACGGAGTCTAAAGGGGTTCATTGACCCTCCATCTGGCTAAAGTTATTTTTATTGATATAGGTATTTAACATAATCATTTATTATAGTTCGACTCATCAAGTTAATTATTGAATGTAGTGTAATTGTATGTTGAAGTAAAAAAATATCTCTATTTAGGATATTTTTTTGGTCCATTAGTGGATAGAAGTTAGGATGGACGGGGCGTAGCCCGTTTCAAACTGCATGGCGTGCGTTTCAGCGACCCATTCGTTGTGTCGTCCCTTCAACAAATCGACCCAACGGTTGTTCTATTATTTAAACTTTTGGAACGTTTCAATAAATAGAGATTTTATTATATTATTAGCAGTGAGTGTAATCTCTGGTAAAAATCATCTCATCCATTAGTTCGATTTAAAATCAAATCTTGTCCGTTTAAACTCGACGGTTATGATGGTTTCAAGTTAGTTTTCAGTGGTTACTCAGGGTAGTTAAATGATGCGTTTTTTGTGCAGTTTTCGGGCATCCTGGCATTCAGCAAGAAAAAAGTGGGATCTCTAAATTGTTAGAGCAGTTAAAATCTACATTTCTAGAGAGCACAGTTGCTGCACATCTTGCTTTTTTAGAAAATTTTGACCATAAGATCATGTAAGGATTAAATCTTGTCCATTCAAAGTATGCAAGTAATCTTAAAATCATACGGTTATTCTTTCAAACCGCACTTGCCATACTTTTCGATCAGTTTCTCACGTCGTGGCCTCCTACCCATCTCCGTGACTGTATAAATATATAATGATGTCTTTCACTTTCACACTTGCTATCCATAGAATCCATAAACCTATCAAATCTCATAGACCCGTCCCATGGCTACATTCAATCATGAGATCTTTGCCTGCGTAAACCCATCCTTATAGCTACGTTGAAAGTTATGGATGCAGCTTAATTTGCATCCTCTCTAATTCAATTGATGCACCACCAGCTATTTGTCAGAAAACTGGTCTCCGCCACATCCTATCACGATTCACGGTGAACACTTTCCTCTTTGGTCTCAATCGTCGCATTCAGGTTATACTTTTCTCGATTTCTGTTTTCTTGATATTTCTCTACAATTATTCATCTCAAATCCAAATTTTTTTATTATTTTGATCAATTAAGGCTCTAAACGAATGAAACGAAAATGAAGCATTGTTTAGGTATGTATCTTAACTTCAATCTTGCAATTCTTATTTGAATCTATGATATTTCATATTTGTTGTTTCTTTTAAAGCTTAGCTTAGTTTGGTGAATGTAATCACTTTATCTAAAAGCACTTCACTAACCACGTCAACATTACCATCTTTTGTTGTAATTTGACAGATAGACAAGCAAATTAAATTTTGAACTATCAAAAGTGTTACCCTATTGCCGATAATTCATTATGAACTTTCACATACAAATGATGTGAAGTGCTCTTTTGATGCTATTATAGATAATATTCAGTCTTTTATTCCTATCAATCATTCACTTTTTGCTCTTGTAGCATTACATGAATCATAAATTATTCAATTGATGTTATGTATTATGCATCAGTGGTTAAGAATAATGCAATGATGAATAGAACAAAGAATAAATCTGACATGGTTAGTGAGATTGAGATTCTCACTAAGGATCGAATATAGTGACCGAGTTAATGGTTGAATGGCGGAATCAAACAATCAAGAAACATTCAATGCATAGCTCATAAATGCTTTTGTATATATTGATAAAGGTGATTGATTACAAATACTGCTAGGGTTAGCAAGAAACGTAATAATGCACCTAGAGAATACAAATATTATGATTGTCTTAAATTCTGTCACCTCATGTATGAGGTTATCTATTCTATTTATAGGCAGACAAGATGCCTTTACAAAATGACTAAACTACCCCTGACCTATTACATCAGAACTAGTCTAAGTATTGATCCGCATCTCTGCTTGTTCATCTGCATTGGCAAATGCGGACGAGTTGACTTGATCAATATTTCTTCACTTGATCATCCGCATTAGTATGTTGGTCATCCGCATTGGTTAATGCGGATGAACAAATACTTTTGTGCATTTGTCCGGTCATCCGCATTGACAAATGAGGATGAACAAAGTCTTGTCCGCATTACTAATTGGTCTTCCGCATTTGTCAATGCGGAAGAACAAATACTTGTCCGTATTTGTTTTATGTCTTCCCCATTGACAAATGCGGAAGACCATACTTGGTTTTTCTTTTGCAGGATCTTCATTCGCATTTCTTCTTGGACTTTATGGGATTCCAACAAAGCAACCATCAACTCACCCATTGAATTGGCATGTATGATCCTTTCAGGGTGCAACAATACTCCCCCTAAGGATTATACAGCCTATGTTCTTTAATGTTTGGGAAGTGATTGATGTTGTGAGGATTCTGCTGGGTCTTGTGGAGGTAGTAAAAATGTTGCTTTAGTTAGATCCAGAATGGCTTTAATCATGTTGACAAAATTTGTTGCTTCTGACATTCTTTCCCTACTCGGCACATGTATCTTCATTTTGCTCATATTGTAGATGGCTTCTATTGGTAACTTTTTTAGAGAAATAGGTTCCCAAATAAATACAGTAGAGAGACCATCTCTGTGAATTAGTAAGCTCCCACCCACATCTACCTCCAGTTTAACAATATTCCCAAGTTGCAATGGAGTCTTCTTTTTCTTTCTTTTGTCTCTCTTGGCAATGATACGATCATAAGCCAATTTCAGTAACTTGATGCACTTTAGGAAGAAGTGCATATCTTGTTCTCCCAGTTTATTGTTTATTTCCCTGAAGTGTCTGGTATATATATAGTGGATGTAGGATTCATCAAGCAATCTTACTTTATATCCACTAAATAGTCTTATTTTAACACCTTCCTTTCCTCCCCACTTTCTTTCAATCACCATCTCATAAGTTTTTTCATCATAGTACACATTTGAGATTGGTGTAGAGGAATGAGTACCACACACCATTTTTCTCTTTAAAGATTCTGTTGGTTTCACTTTTAACTCTGGAAACACAACTTCTTCAGCTTGTATTGTCTTCTTCTTCTCAAGGGGATTAATAAATGACTTATCTTTCCTCATGCATATTGCCTTTAATGATTTAAATTTGTCAGTCCTTTTGAACATTCTGAGTATGTTTTCAAATTCATATTCCCTAATATAGCTGAGTGATTGATCTGTTCCAGTTGAGCTAGTTCTTTTAAGTCATGCATCTCCAGGGCATTTACAAGAGCAGAGTACTCTGTAAAGAATTGGACCAGATCTGAGATCCTTTTAACCATAAACATGTTCCAACTGTTGTCATACTTCCATACAATTATTTTCTGATCAACTTTACCTTTGGGAGTAGACACCCCTCTAATTAACTCAGCAGTGGTTAATCCTTCTTGAAGTTTTAGTTGAGAGGGTTCTGCAAACCATTCAGGATATTTATGAAATATAGGAGCCAACAATTCTTGATCTTTTTGGTTTAGCAGCATGTCTTGAGCTGATACTCTAGATCTTCACTTCTTGTTTATGATTTCTTCTTCTATCTGCTTGAGCCTATCTTTCTTTTCATTAATCATTTAGAGAGTTGCAGCCTTTAATAAATTTGTTTTCATATTCCCACGCTTCCTTCTTGTGAAGCCTTGGCTTGAAAGATAATCTTTTATTTCCTTATCTGACATGCTATAAGGATCAAGAAATAATGATTCAGGAGTTGAGGTTGATTTCTTCATCGATGATAGTTTGGGCACAGGAACCTTTCAAGAAAATGATCTTTCATACTCAGTTTCAAAGTTTGGATCCAACAGTTTATTGATCTTTTCTTCTTCTGCTTTCATGCCTTCATATGTCATACTAAAGACTTCATCTGGATCATACCCGTGATTGATCAAAATTTCATGTATACTTGTAACACACTAATGCGATAGAGTACAATCATTGTCCGCATTAGTTTCACTTGGAAATAAAAAGCTACCCGCATTGGTTATAAGCATGAGTTACCTTCACCCGCATTAACCAATGCACTTACCTGCATTAACTTTTGAACTTAATCATAAGTTAATGTGACTGTTTTGGTTTTTCATGTTATGAAGATATGTCATTGATTGATTTTTTCTTATAAATTTGTTGGTTGTTAAAGTTTTCAATTCTTGCTTGGATTGACTTATACATCAGAAGTGATACAAGTTTCCCATTGTTTGACTGATCTTGGACTTTTCATGGATCCAAGAATCTGCATAGTCTGAGATACTATGGTATAACTTCTGTAAAAACCCATGCATTTTCTTTTTCTTTTGCTTTTAATGTTTTTAAGAAAGTAATTTAAGATAGTAATAATCTATAAAGATTTAATCAAAAATTTTAAATTACTCCCCCTAAAGTTTATATCCACATCTGAATAAAAACTTTAAAGATTTAAAAACTTTTTGGCAATTATATACATTGATTATTGATAATGAAGAGAAGTATATCTTTTGTTGGGATCATATCAATCTTAAATTGCACATGTGCATCCTTTATGATAAAATGGACATGTTTATGAACTTGATGATTGAAGGTATGTTTCTCCTCTTAAACTCATACCCGGTTGATATTTTGATGCAAATGATATTTATCATGTTTTTGGTTGATTTAATTATTC
Source organism: Flaveria trinervia (assembly GCA_025506515.1). Classification (NCBI taxonomy): domain Eukaryota; kingdom Viridiplantae; phylum Streptophyta; class Magnoliopsida; order Asterales; family Asteraceae; genus Flaveria; species Flaveria trinervia. The sequence continues at coordinate 67,025,619 of CM046445.1, read as the reverse complement.
AATATGTACCTCTCACACACAAGCATGGAATGATCAACCATCCTTATACAATGCATGGTAGAACTTTTTCACAACTTTCCTTACCAGGTTACTTAAATTATAAGAACTCATTTTCACTGATCCTTATTGGGATTCTTTTACTTTGATCCTTTTCATGTTGATCCATATTGGGAATCTTTTTTACTTCACTTTGGAAGGTGATTCATGATATGATTCTTTTGTTCATTCACTTAGAATGTATTGCTTTTGTAGATTCATCCAATTTGGATGTGTTCCTCATTAGGAATCTTTTGGATCATTACATCTGCACTATATGCTTGTTTCATCAGGTCTTTGCTCAGCGAAACAAAGATGAAACTTGATGTGGGTGAAAGAGATTCATAAAGCATCATTATCTGGTGTGTTTAGGTTACTACACACACATGCATTGAGATAAGCCAATACATACCTGTACTTTGTGATGAGTGTTTCACCATTGACTAAGATTTTTAATTCATCACTGCATGTATCTTCTCTTCCAAGTTAAGCCTACCAACATATCTGGTAAGTCATGACAGTCTTGCAATTTTTTAAATTAAGCACAATGAATGATATAACGACTGTAATTATATCATTTCCCATATGATATTCTATTCTTCATAAAATTGATTCCTTTTTTGTGTTTTTCTAGTATTTTTGACTTGTTTTTGATGTTTTGAATTATTTTTACTCAAGGTTAATCATGCCAATTAATTGAACCAGGAATTCAAACCTACCAGGTTCAAATTCCTTAGTAAACAAATCAGCTAATTGATTTTCAGTGGGTACTTGAATCAATATGATTAACCCTTTTTCAGCATAATCTCTCAAAAAGTGATATCTAATTTCAATATGTTTTGTTTTTAGTGCAGAACTAGATTATTGGTTATGAAAACAGCTGCAGTGTTGTCAATATGAATTAGTGTGTGCAAGAAGTTATAACCATAATCAAGCACCTGGTTTCGAATCCAGAGTACTTGAGAGCAATAGGTTGATGCTGAAATATACTCAGCTTCTGCTATTGATACAGACATGTTTGTCTGCTTCTTGCATTGCCAAGAGACCAGTCTTGGACCAAGAAATTGACAACCGCCAGAGGTAGATTTTCTATTGAAGTTGCATCCTCCATTATCACTATCTGTAAAGGCATAGAGATTGAGGTCTCCTTCCTTTGGATACCATAATCCAAGAGCTGGTTTGCCCTTCAGATATCTGAATATCCTCTTGACTGCATTTACATGTGATTCTTTTGGATCAGCTTGGTATCTGGCACACACACAAACACCAAACATAATATCATGCCTACTGGCTGTTAGATACATAAGTGAACCGATCATAGATTGATAGTGAGTCTGATCCACTGACTTGACTTCAGGGTCAGGTCCAATCTTCACTTTAGTATCCACAGGAGTTCTGATAGACTGGCAATCAGCAAAGTGGAATTCCTTCAGCATAGTTTCCACGTATTTTGATTGATTGATGAAGATTCCATCTGCTGTCGGTTGGACTTGCACCCCTAGAAAGAAAGTGAGTTCCCCTATAACACTCATTTGGAATTTTGAGTGCATAAGGTCTTCAAATTCTCTGCAGAGCTGCTTGTTTGTTGAGCCAAAAATGATGTCATCCACATAAATCTGGACTAACAACATGTCTTTTCCTCTTCTTCTTCTAAATAGAGTCTGATCTATCTTTCCTCTTTCGTATCCATGTTCAAGGAGAAAAGATGACAGAGTCTCATACCACTTTCTTGGAGCTTGGTGAAGACCATACAGAGCTTTGTCAAGCTTGTAGACTCTGTGAGGGAATCTGGATCTTCAAAGCCCGGTGGATGACTCACATAAACCTCTTCAGCAATCTTTCCATACAAGAAGGCACACTTCATATCCATTTGATAAACATTAAATTTCATGGATGCAGAATATGCTAGGAAGAAATACAATGAATGGTTTTCTATGAAAAAGCAGTTCATATGAAGTCATGTTGCTTTCTTTTACAATTAGAGTTCGGTTTTGTACAAAGCACGATGTGTTAACTGTCTCTGCCCAAAAGGTTATTGGCAGCTTAGCATCGGCTAGCATCATTCTTGCTGCTTCAATCAGTGTTCTATTTATCCTTTCAGCTACCCCATTTTGTTGAGTTCTAGCTGCACTGAATTGATGAGCAGTGCCTTTGGTTGTACAAAAAGAACTCATGTCTTCATTTTTGAATTCAGTTACATTATCACTTCTGATTGTTTTGACCTTAAGATCAAGTCGATTTTCAATTTGTGTGATAAAGTTTTGAATTATTTGGGATGCCTCATATTTATCAAGTAAGAAGAACACCCATGTGAATCGTGAAAAGTCATCAATGATCACCAAACAATATTGTTTCTTTCCAATACACATGACATGAGTTGGTCCAAACAGATCCATATGAATTAGCTTTAATGGAGTATTGTTTGTGTTCACCAGCTTGGATTTATGAGAAGATTTGTGTTGTTTTCCTTTGAGGCACGCTGAACAGTGATCAACAAAGTGAAATTCTTTTTGTGGAAGACCAATGACATGGTTTCCTTTGACCAATATGTTCATGTTTTTAAAGTTGGAGTGCCCCAAATGTCTGTGCCAAAGCTGTGACTCATCAAATGATGCTTTTAAAAAAAGACATGTTTCTTCTTTAGGTGATTTAGAACACAGGTTTAAAACATAAGTATTATTCTTCCGAGGGGTCTTTAGGATAACCCATTCTTTAGAGATTTGAAATCCAGGTTTCAGAATGTAGCAATGAGTGTCTGCAAAGTGAGTTGAATATTTCTTGTCATGGATCTGAGACACGCTTAATAGATTGAAGTTCAGTTATTCACAGTAGTTCACTCTGTCAAAGCTCAACATCCCATTTGTCATAGATCCTTCACCTGTAATTCTACCACCTTGTGAATCTCCACCAACTGCCATCGTAGTTCCTTGTATGTGCTTGAAGTCATGAAGGAGGGAACGATCTCCAGTCATGTGTCGGGAGCATCCACTGTCCACGTATCATAAGCTGTTAGACCTATATGAATGACCCTGCAAGCATAAAAGAACTAGTTAGAATGTGGAACCCAAGCCATGGTGGTCTTGGGTTTTCCGTTTCTATCTATTATGGTGACTTCTTGATACTTTACTCTGAATTGTGATCTATTTAGAGGAGATCTAGGAGATTGCTTATGATATCTTGCTGGAGTCTTCTCATCAACATCAATAGAAGAGTCAGATGAGTAGTAAACCTTTGATCTCTGTTCTTTTGAAGAAATTTAAATCGTTTTTGATTTTCAAAGATCATTTTGGGTTTTGAAAAGTCAGACTTTTGATTGATGAAATGTTTGTTTCTTTAATTTTCCATGTTTCTTTTGTTTTACTCATGTCATTGAGTTATCTAGATGTTCTAGATTGATCGTTATGCAAATGACTCCTGACTTGAGTTTTGCCTGATGATGTTGTTGAGATGGGTTTGTTTTGGGGAATTCTCAATCCCTTCTCATTGAAGTAACAATCAATGTATTGTGATTGTTCATATCACAGACTAAACAATATTTGTTGAAATAACAATTTTTGGTTGAGTGGTTGTTCATGTCACAGATAGAGCAGTATTGATTATAAAAGCACTTTTCTGTCTTGTGATTGAACATATCACAAATGTCATAATACATTTGTTTGTTTCTTGAATCAGATTTTGATTTGTGTGCCTCAGCTGATTTTCTCATTTGCTAATGAGCCACTTTCTGTTGCTTAGGGGATGAATCAAAATCAGCCATTTTTGTAGTTTGCTTCACAACACTACATTTGTTTGATTTTCTGGACTGTTTTTGTTTCTTCAACCCATTTCTTACCTCTTTCTCAAACTGGTCAATATGTTCCTTGTTGCAAATATCAAACCCAACTCCCTGTCTTAGTTTTGAAGACTGAGGGTCTGATAGAGTTTTATGTGTTGAACTCAATGATCCTTTTTGTTTCTTTTGAAGTGAAACCTTTTCTGATTTGCTTGAATTGTTTGGAGATATAATCTAATTATCAGAACTGCTCTCAACAGTGGGTTTCACTGACTTCACATACTTCTTTTTACATTTTAAAACAGAAGGTATGAATTTTATAAAAGGAACAATTGCTTTTACGGGGCTTGTGGGTTTCATGACACTCACTGCCTTGTCTGAACATTCTTTGATTTTGATTGGATGACCTAACTTGATTTTATCCTTATTTGTTTCAATATAAACATCAGGTTTGTTTTAAGGATTGGTCACTTGTTTTACTATAAATTTTGGTTCCATAGTTTTAGTTTCAATTTCCTCATTAAGTGAGATAGATTCAGGCATGACAGTGTAGTTGTCATTGTATGGTGGAGGACATGAATTATACCCAATCCCCGACATGTCCTTTGGATCCTTTTGAGAATCAAGCATCTTTTGCAGCTTGACTGAAGACATTTAAAACTTTTCAAGTTTCACTTCAGTTAGTGTATGTTCAGCCTTAGATTGAGCTAACTTTTCAGTAAGTAGCTTATTCTCAGCTGCAAGAGTGTACTTTTCACCATGTACTTCAAAGCCTTTTATCTCTTTTTTCATCATCTCTAACTTCACCTTTTCTTCTTTAATTTTATCAGCCAGTTTATGGTTATGCTCTCTATAACCTTGCAATTCAGTAATACATTTTTCACTACAAAGGTTAGATTTTACCTCAGTAGGCATTGGAGATGGACCATCGTTGATGTGAGCCATAAGTGCATGATTTTGAAATTGAGGCTTGACTTCCTCTACATACATGCTCCAGTCACATACCCCATCTTGCCTTATCACCAAAGCATTGGCAGATGACTGACTGCTTCCATGAGCTTGGTTTGTCAGTTAAGGTGGATTTTGATATGATTGATGTTGTTATGGATGATGATACTGCTGCTGTTGATTGTTGGAGTGAAAGCTTGAGTTAGATTGTGAGGATGACTGGCCTTGAAAGTTCCTTTGAAAGTTGTTTCTCTTGGGGGCATTGCATTCTCTAGAGAAGTGGCCAGCCATGCCACAGTTGAAGCATTTCACTTTTAATATATCATATCCAAGTTTTGTATTCTCATTAAGGCTGAGCTTTCTGCCTTTTCTGAAGAATTTCTTTGCTCTCATAGCAATCATGGCCATTTGAAATTGCAGATCCATTTCTTCCACATCATCTGGATCCATTTCCTCCAGGTCTTCTTGGATCAGATGGGCAAAAGTAAGTCTTCCTCCTAAGTATGCTTCCAAGCTTGCAACGAAGGCATTGTAAGTTACCTTTTGTTCTTCTGATCTTGTGTCTTCAGGAGTGGTTGTAGGAGCAGCAGTGACTCTGGATGTTTGGAATGATGTTGATGTATGATTAGTTGGTGGAGTTGCAATGAACCCTGTGTTGTTCAATTGATCTCTTGATAAGATGAAATCATCCTCCTCAGTGATGAAGGCATTTTCCACAGAATGAGATTCTTATGGAAATTTGTAGGCCTTAATCACTCTTGGTCCACCAAGATTTCTGCTTCTTTCATCAAGTTCCAATGCTTCTATTTTGGATATCATGATATCCAAAGTAGTACTCTCGAGATCAAGAGTATTTTTCAACATTGTTACATTCTGTTTCCAGCTTTCAGGGAGGCTGTGTAGCATTTTCTTGTTTAATTCCTTGATCTTGTAAGTGACTCCCATGATTTCCAAGTCATTTACCAACTGTACAAATCTGTGTAGTTTGGATATGGACTCCCCCTTGGTGTGATGAAATGTTTCATACTGATTAACAGCTTATCCATGTTAATTTCTGCTACCTAACTGCTTCCTTCACACATAATTTTCAGTGCATCCCACACAGCTTTTGCAGTACCATACTTCTCTAATCTTTTCAGCACATCCATCTTGAGTGCTTGAGTTAGGATAGAGTAACATTTCAGATTAATCTTGATTTTCTTATAATCTTCATCATCAAGAGTTAGATCTTCAATAGGTATCCTTGCAGTTTTGTAGATTGTAGCTTGATCTGCAGACATAGTGACAAGGATGTGTGGCCTCTTGCATATTGAGATCCAGAAATCAGGATCTACACCTGTGATGTAATTCCTAAACCTAATTTTCCACTATTTAAACTCATATTTGTGTTTAAGCATAGGAGGTTTAGGTGTATGACCAAGTGCTGAGAAACTGTTAGAATCCATTTTAACATGTAGTTTTTGACTTGTTTTAATTACCGATTAGATGAATTTTAAGATTGATTAGTCCAACTTGTCCAAATAGTCCAACAGATTTCAGAATCAGATTTGTTACTTTAGTGAGTTTCTTGGTGTTGGTTTCAGCTGAGTTCTTTATAGAAATAGCTTGAACAGTAACTGGTTTATGTGAATGTTTTGGTAAGAACTTGTTGACAGAAGTACTTTTTCTGCTATTTACTAATTAGAGATGAAGGATTACTCTATTAGCAACTCAATCACCAGATCAATCGAATTCTATTCAGGTCTTGTGTGGATTTGAAAAAGAACCGAGAGCCAAAGCTTTGATACAAATTGACTGGGTTAGTGAGATTGGGATTCTCACTAAGGATCAATATAGTGACTAAGTTAATGATTGAATGGCGGAATCAAACAATCAAGAAACATTCAATGCAGAAGAAACACTCATAATTATTTTGTATATACTAATAAAGGTGATTGATCACAAAGACTGCTAGGGTTAGCAAGAAAAGTAATAATGGACCTAGAGAATACAATATTCTGATTGTCTTAAATTTTGTCACCTCATGTACGAGGTTATCTATTCTATTTAAGATGCCTTTACAAAACAACTAAACTACCCCTGACCTATTACATCAGAACTAGTCTAAGTCTTGATCCGCATCTCAACTTGTTCATCCGCATTGGCAAATGCGGATGAGTTGACTTGATCAACATTTCTTCACTTGATCATCCGCATTAGTATGTTGGTCATCCACATTGGTTAATGCGGATGAACAAATACTTCTGCGCATTTGTCTGATCATCCGCATTGACAAATGCGGATGAACAAAGTCTTGTCCGCATTACTAATTGGTCTTCCGCATTTGTCAATGCGAAAGAACAAATACTTGTTCGTATTTGTTTTATGTCTTTCGCATTGACAAATACAGAAGACCATACTTGGTTTTTCTTTTGTAGGGTCTTCATCCGCATTTCTTCTTGGACTTTATGGGATTCCAGCAAAGCAACCATCAACTCACCCATTGAATTGGCATGTATGCTCCTTTCAGGGTGCAACAAAATCAAAATACGTCTGAACGCACTGTTATTCCTCATTTTGTTACATGGGCTTCTTCTGTTAGTGTTGCTGGGTCAACTTTAGTGGCAAGAAAAGTTGAAAACTGATTTCATAAAAAATAGCAACCAACCGTATTTGTTGTCATGTGTCTTTGTTATATTGAGACTATAGGTTTTGTTTACTTAAAATTGGGTGAATTGGTTGTATTTTACCCCCACGGGTGAAACATATAAAGTTTAACAAGTTAGGTAAAAACAAAACATGTTAAATTGGTTGAATATGTCCAATATCTCAAATGCTTAAAACCTTCAAAGCTATTTTATCAAAGAAATTTTTTTCATTTAACAACATAGTAATTCATATTCAAATTTAACATACTAATTGTTTAAATTCAACAACAGGAGCAAGTGTTGACCGCTCGACGGTAACCTAACCCATCTTCCACCTAAATTTGAGAGACGTCCCATGATTTGGGATACTATAATGAAATCATTTACACTAAGGTATGTGCATGCGAAGTTATTGCCACCTGGACATCTTAAATCTTACTATTTATGCACTTGTTTACAACCACTAAAGCAAAGTTATCCTGTTAATACTTGAGTTGGGGTTGTTCTTGCAAATCCTTACATTTTGATGTGCTCTTTTTCCAAGTAATTCTTTGATAGTGAAGTATTAAAAGCCAAAACAAGTGATATCTTCTGAAGTTAAGTTTTTTCTGAAGCTTAACATAGTTCTTCTGAAGCTTGGCTAAAATCCTTCGAAGGTTATGTTTGCTTGGGAAGGGTTTATGGTTTACTTTGGATATTTTCTGAAGGAAATCTTCTGAAGGGTTCTTTATGTTCGAAAGAAATAGTCTAGGTTCCTTAGTGTAAATTCTCAATAGCTTTTGAGTATGTATTTGCTTGGGAAGGGTTTACGGTATGTACAAGGTCAGATATTGGGTATGTTGTGAGTTTAGTCAGCATGTATTTGTCAAATTCAGGTAAAGCTCATTGGGTTGTTGTGAAATGGATTTTGAGATATCTCAGGGGTACTAAACACTATGGCTTAGTGTTTGGGCGTCATGGAGATGGGGAGAATGATAAGATTGTTGATTATGTTGATTCTGATTTTGCCAAGGACCTGGATAGAGGTAGATCTATTATAGGGTATGCATTTCAAGTACTAGGTAACTTGGTTAGTTGGAAAGCTCAGTTAGAGCATGTTATGGCATTATCTATTATAGAAGCTGAGTACATAGCTATGACTGAGGGAGTCAAGAAAGCTATGTGGTTGCATGGTTTTGTTTCTGAGTTGGGGATCAAGGTTGCAGACTCAGAGGTGTATTGTGATAACAAGGGTGCAGTCTAGTTGTCGAAGAATAACATGTTTCATGAGAGAACAAAGCACATTAATGTGAAGTTGCATTTCATAAGAGATGTGATGAATGCTAGAAAGGTGAAAGTGGAAAGTGTGTCTGCTGGGTATTCTACCTTTGAAGAAATTGAAGATTTCAATATTATTGAAGTTGAAGACTTGAAGCACGAAATCAACAAAAATATTAGTCTAGGATTTATATTGTAATTATTTTTATTGCTAGACTAGTATAAATATTAGCACATATTATCATTGTAAAGAGTGAATAGTTCACCACTTGTTAGGGTGAATTAGGTCCATCACTAACAACATCATATCATCATCCTTCATGGATGATGATTTCAACAATATATCAATAAACATCAAACATTAAACACGTTTGTGTTCTTCATCATGTTCATCATTATTATATTTTAGCATCTAATCATTCAATTTTTATTATCATCAATATGATCCTAAGATCCATGCTCATTGTCCCCGTTCATATCGGGAACACACAATTTATCATGTTAGATGATGTATAGCTTGAATGAAGCATTTTGATCTCTATAGGGTCGAAGATTCTTATTTTGTCACCTTTCCTACCATCAACGTTCCTCAATAGCACCATTTCTTTTGCTTTCTCAACATATCCCCACTCAGTTATGGGAATAGTGTATTGTTTTCCTCCAATGACTTTGATGGCTGTTGTTTTCTTATTAGAACAACCAACTCTCCTTAGAAATTCATCATCAACTAATGAGGATGAGTTGGTGCCTGATCTTTTCTTTCTCTCTATTCTTCTTTTGTGCTCAACATCCTCTCTTTTTGCTTCTCTAATCACATCATCTTTGAATTTTGTCTTTAACTTTCCCACCGAAACAGAGAAATCTCTTCCCCTTGAGTGAATTGGATAGTTAGACATTGTAAGATTCTGCAGATCCTTGATGTCTTTCTCATAAAGTCTTAGCACTGCCTCTGTATCATGGAAATATTGAATTCTTCCGGAGGTTCTCTTGATAATTGCACAATCCCAGTCTGGATCAAATTTGCATGCCAGAATCCTGTTCTCTTCTTCAGAGCTGGGAGTTGTGATATGATCATATAGCTTTATGAGAGTTGATTTATGTTCAGTGATTTCTCTAACAATTGTCCCTAATGGCCACACTTTTCTAGGAATGACCGCCCTTGGTTCTCTGATCAGTTTGTCTTTGCCTTTGTGTTGATATTTAGATTCAACAATTATAGGATCAGCAGAGAGTTTGCTTTGTTGCTCAAATGATGGGTTTGGAGCTTCAGTTCTGAATCTGACTCTAGTATCAAGTTCAACATTCATTACATGTTCCATCATTCTTCTTAGTTCACCAACACTTCTTCCTTTAAGCTCATGAGCCTTGTAATTGTGTCCTTGAAGCCAACATACCATATTGTACTTGTTGAGTTTAGCAGTGTCACAATGGCCTAGATCTTTCTTGATTTTCTAAATGGCTTGAAAAGTGGTGAATGCTTCATAGTCACAATTTGGAATCATGAACCTAGCAAGCTCAAACTTTTTCATTCATCTCAGTCAAGTTCATTCTTTCAACCATGTCAAATAGGAACCCATGATTGATCAGCGTCATAAACATAGATGACTCGGGCCTCTCTTCCATGATGTCTTTTGTTGTAAGAAGAACATCAGTCTTTGATTCTTCTTGAGCTTTGTTAGGTTCATCTTCAATCAGCTCTTTCCATTCATCATCACCCTTAGATTCATCAATAGTAGCTTGCTTTGATGTTGAATTTTCCATAAAAGGAGTGTGCTCAGAAGATGTATGCCTTGTCCATTTACGAGAATTTTCAACATTGATTACTTGAATCTTTGTTGAGCCCAAATACTGCCTCTTCCTTGAGTATTGAATGAGTTGCATAGAAGATTCAGCTGGTTTCTTTAGTTGGTTTGATTCAAGAGCACATATCTTCATCTTCAGCTGATTAATCTCTTCTTCTTTTCTTCTCAACAGAGCTGATTGATCATAGAGAGTGTCATTCATTTGCTCAATTTTCACGATTAGTTTCTCATTTTCATCTTTCTCTTTCTTTACTGCTTCTTTGAGCTCAAAGTCTTGTTGAAGAAGAGCATCAATCATTTCATTATTACACATGGCATCTTCTCTTAAGCTTTTGATTCTTGATTCTAGTTGCATCAACATTTCATCCTTTCCTGCAATTATTCCTTTCAGCTCCTTAATCCTTTGCTTTCTAAAGTTGGACTTCACTACAAGCTTGTTGTACTCTGCCACCAGATAAATTTTGCTTAAAGGGATGCCATTATCACTCAGATCACCTTCATTGTAAGCAATCACATCAACATAGTTTGCCGTTTCTTCTCCTTCCTGATGTTGAGAAGCAATCTCATCATTTTTTTACTTTTTCATGGGCTACACTAGCTAAGCTTGAACTTGCCTCAATAGCTTGATCTTCTGGTTCTTGATGTGTTAACAATCAATGTGTTGTAGAAACCCTCACCACTAAAGAAGATGTATTGGGGTTGAGTTTTAAGACACTTCAAAGGATATGCAGAATGGAGATCAGGTATAAATACGATGATTACAAGTATCTTGAAAATGGTTTCAAGATTAAAGGAGCTTTCAGTTTTGAAGAACTGATTACAAGTATCTAATCCTAAAGGGGAGTATTGTTAGGTCTAGGATCAACTAGTCCATTTTGTAAAGGCTTAGTACTTGAATTAATATCTGTAATGAATAGTTATAATTCATTATTGTATATATAGGTTAACCCATTTATATGTGTGTTGATTTATGTATAGTTGTAGGTACAAACATTATTGTATATATAGGTTAACCCATTTATATGTGTGTTGATTTATGTATAGTTGTAGGTACAAACATTATATTTGGTCAATAACTGAAATTGACCAAGTGTAAGAAACATTACGGATGAACATTTTGTTCTTCCGTAGATATGTTTCTTACAAAAATGGATGAACAACCAGCACTGAGGATGAAAGAACAAGATTGCTTCGGAAGACCAAAACATCTACGGAAGAACAAGACCTGCGGAAGAACAAAACACCTACAGAAGACACTAATCCTACGGAGTCCAAACACTTATATAATACAAGTGTTACAAGTCAACAAGTCAACAAGACAATTATGCGAATCCCGAGAAATCCGATGATTCCTTAACAGAAACAATTCAAATCCCAAGAGATCCGGTGTTTCCTATAACAGAAACATCATTGTCCATATAAATGGATCCTAGATTTCGAATTATGTACGGCTTCATCAACAACAACATTAGCAATTCGACAATTCCAAAATAGCAAAATCACATCAAACCCTAGCAGCCGTCACATCATTCATCACAAAAAAAATTAATATCATTCATTCATTATTTGTAATCATTAACATGTTTTAATGAAATACATATTATTCATTAATTGTGTTTCGTTTTGTGTGTCTTTAAATCTTTATTGATATTGAATTTTTACTACAAAACAATTAAACCAAGCCAACGTTGATTCCGCAAACGTTGACTTGTCTTCAACCAACACTGATAATTCCTGATTGCGATCTTTGATTCACAGTGTCTACTTTGGAGAATTCAACGGATGTGTTTACAAAGTCTCTACCTAGTGTGAAGTTTAAGTTTTGCGTGGATACATTGAGAGTTGGTTAAAATATTGTTTTGGATTTTAAGGTGGAGATTGTGAAGTATTAAAAGTCAAAACAAGTGACATCTTTCAAAGTTAAATTTCTTCCGAAGCTTAACATAGTTCTTCCAAAGCTTACATAGTTCTTCCGAAGCTTGGCTGAAATCTTCTGAAGGTTATGTTTGCTTCGGAATGGTTTATGGTTTACTTTGGATATTTTTTGAAGGAAATCTTCCAAAGGGTTATTTCTGTTAGGAAGAAATAGTCTAGGGTCCTTAGTGTAAATTCTTAATAGTTGTTAAGTGTGTTTGTTATAGTTATTTAGCCAATTACTACTATAAATAGGGATCCTGTGCAATCGGTGAGATTAACTCTTAATCACTGATCATTGATGAATCATTCTTGAGAACTCTTTCTTGTATTCTCTTCGTATTGTTGAATTTTGTGTTCTTATTTTCAATTGGTTTAACAATAAACATGTGTGTATACCATTTACTATGTTCATGCTTTGTATTCTTATTTATCTTTCTTTCTTGCTTAAAGTTGGGTTGCCACTTCGGATCAGATTTCACTCTATGGATGGATTTCCTCCTGTTGGCATGTATTTTTGGCAAATACCACATTTTATGGCCCTTGCATATTTATGCCGTGATAATTATTCAGATGGAGGGTATGTAATCAAGTTTCTTTTACATATTACTAATAACTTACCTCATTTATTAACATATCCAAAAATTAGGTTGGATTTTCAACTTTCATGCTCAAAGCTATAATCATTCATTTAATAAGAAAGAAATCTTACCTACTTATTTGATACAAATTTGAATGTTTTTTTCGCATTTTCAAAATAAGCAGCCATCTATTCCTTTGAACTAATTACTGTAAGTGGAGTTCTTAATTTACTGGTGGCTTTTCATTTTGCTTCATCTTCTCAAGTTTGTGATTTAGAAACTCTTAATGCTCCCATACAATTGACTGTTAGATGTTTCAAAATCAGCACACCGGAGTTAGGAATCATACATGATCTATATATAATCTTTGGAAATGCCACTAAATGTTCATAGTTAATATCTAATACATTCCTCCTATATGAATGTACCTTTCATATTTGCAATTTTTAAGTGAATGTTGAAAAGCTTGTATATCAGGGATTCAGGTCATTACTTGTGTAACATACCCATATAATCCATATTTCAATTGACGTACAGGTGTCAGGCATTTTGCTTGTGAATTTAGGATACGTTCCAGGAGACTACACTCTACATCCCATACCCGTGATCCAGTCAAGAACCTTAACTGATGTCCATATCCTAGAATTTCTTCAACAGGTTTGAAACATATCATTCTTATTATCTTGAGACATTCTTTGAGTTTATATCTGTGAATTTCTTAGTCAATTATTTTCATTGTGCAAAATTTTTTCTAATTTTTTAGATTGCTGATACCGATGAATGTTCAGTAATACTACCAACTGGTCTTCGGGTTCTAAACTTGAAACTTGAAAGCATTCATGGGTGTAATCCTTTGAATGTCGTTTGACTTTAGTTGAGTGCCTTGTGCTCTAACAAATCTTAATTATATGTCTTTAAGTTTATTTCTAACCTTCTTTAAACAATTTTTTATTTCTTTTACTGAAATAGTATACAGAAGCCAATGATCTTGTCAAACAAAAGAATATATTGATTATTGTCAATTTTTTTGTATTAATAAAGGCTGTTTTGCAGGTCTCTGTAAGCGGTGCAAGCACTGAAGTTGAAGCATCAAAGATTGCATACTCTGTGGCATCTTTAGAAATGTGTGTATTGTAATTTGTAATACTTAAGCTTCAAAAAGTTTCCTTAGAGAATCGTTTTTATCTATATTCTATTAATAATAGTCACTCTTACAAGCAATGTTGTTAAGACCGGATCGGGCAGGCCGGGATTCGGTGATTGGTCCGGTCCGGTGATTGGTCCGGTCCGGTCCGGGGTGAGTCGTTTTTGTGAGGTTGAACCGGCCGGTTCTTCCCGAACCGCTGGGTTAATGGGTAAAAACGGGGTGTTAAACCATAAAAAAAAGCAAAAAACTGGCTTCACGCAGACCCGGTTTATTTTGAATGGCATTTCCCAAATTTTCTAGCCAGAAACCCGTTTTTGCACCCCCCTGCACGCGGGTAGGTCATGATGTAAAAAATATCATAAAGACACTCAATACATTTCACCTTGTTATCACATATAAACACATAATGTTTCATTTGTCACACCAATATGAGACAAGTGTGTTAAAGAGACTCCCTTTCACACCCTTATTTCCAACAAATATTTAATTACATATTTACATATATAAATATAATTAAAATATAATTAAATCTAGTCCGACCGGTCCGGCACCAAACCAGAAAGGCGTCCGGTAAGACGTCCAGTTCGACGTCCAATCCGGTTCTGAAAACATTGCTTACAAGTCTCGTTCAAATAGTAAAGCTGAAGCAGCAACGATTGCAATTGCACCCATATGCATATTTATAAAGTTGAGGTATGAAAACTATGGTGCAAGTCCATAAGTATGTGTTTAGTTTTGGTGGATAATAAGTTTATAACTTTAGTTATCTAATTTTGGATAAGACTATTTTAGGGTCAAACTTAATAGATCTAATTTGTGGTGAAAATTTATAATACTCTGGTGGTATGTTTTGTTTTGATTATTTTTATTGACTACATCCCATCTTTATAGTTCTTTGATCCTTCTTAACCGATTTCAATATGCTTTCTGCAGAATCGGTGTTTGTCACTTAAACACAAATGTTTTCTCTCAAACTCATCTAGAATCACACTCGGGTAAGAATCAATAAGAGTTGATCACAATATGAAAAGTAACTAAGAACACAGAAAGATAATTTTCAAGATACTTTTATATATTGATTCTCAACTCAAGATACAAAGACTCTTACAAGCAGATGATAATATTTTTTACTATGAGTTACAGGAAGAACCTATATATATACTATCTACAGCCGGATATATTTTGATACCAGCTGGGATCCCTTGGCTAAAGCCTATACTACAAGACTATAGTTAAGGTATCTCGGATAAAGTCTTATATGAGATTTGGTAGTCGGGACATGTCCCTGACTTACCTTTTGTCACCAACTAAAGTTGGCAACTGTACTATCATGAAAAGGTAAACAGTGGAATAAAGTATGGTCAACAACATGGTTCTTTAGGAAGAAGCCATGCTGTATCAGAAGTCTACAGCGGAGTGTCAGAGACCATACTTGTGTCCACTGGTTATATCAGTGTCTTCCGAAGGCTTAAATGGCTTCGGAAGAGTAAGTACTTTCGAAGCCACTTTATACTTCAGAAGAGGCTGCTTTTTCCAAGGCTTGGAGACTTCTTCTTTTCATCATACTTCGGAAGTGGTCTTTACTTTATTCTTCTAAGTCTTGAACTTCGGAAGTATGCATTTGTCTTCGGAAGTAGAATTCTGTCTTCGGAAGTTGAACTTTCCCTTTGTTTTCGGAAGAACTCTACAACCTTCGGAAGTTCCATGATAAGTTTCGGAAGCCTTTGCATGCAGCACCAAAATAACTTAAGTGATCTAGTTTTGGTTGCATTAGCCTTCTTCTTGATCCAACAAACTCCCCCTAGGCTGATGCTACCAAAACTTCACTTATCTCGACTTCTCAAAACTTTCAGCACCAAGGAGAGCAAATATTTGTCTGTCTCCTTGTTCTTTCCTGATGTGGTGCTGAGAAGCTTGTACAGATCCTTAGTAGACAGGAAATCCAATCTGTCACCTTGGATAACATATACCCTTTGTTGTTACTCTTTGAAAAGAGTTAGTTGATGGCAACTGTAATCATATTCCCATCGAACTACAGGTTCCAATTCAGGACCTTCCACCATCTGTAGAAAGGCAGCACCTTTGGTGGGAGATCTTTCCTTGTCTTCCTGTCTTCTCAAATTCAACTCTTCTTCAATCTTTGCTTTTGCAGTTAGCTCAGCTAAATGAAGACTGCTGAGATGATTTCTGACGAGTGCAGCAGTTTCAAAGTTGGAGGGGTTGGAGAATGGCTTCTCTGCTAACTCAGCAATGTCGAATCTGCTGGAGTGTAACAGAGAGGTTGCATTGAGTCTGTTGACTTCACCATTCTCTCTTTCCATAACAAAGTTGTGAGAAGGTTCATCGAACCTCCACCGGATTATCTTCCTTCTAGGCACAAGAGACTGACTAGGAATCTTGTCCTCTTTTCTTCTATCCAGTAGAGTCACCAGTTTCCTTCTGAGCTTCTTTTCTTCCTCATTTAAAGAGTCTGAATTGAGGCCCAAAAGTCTTGCAGCCTGGTCCAAAGTTCCTCTAGGCAAATCAAGGAATCTGTCTCTTGTGAGGGAACTTGAAGATCCGTCTACATAGGTAATGTTAACGGAGTCTTCAACACAGGAGACTTCGCTCAAAGTAGTGCAATTAGTGAGCTTCATCTTGATTACCTTAAACTCCTCAAGGGAGAGATGTTGAGAAGGCTGAAGGGATGGTTTGGATGGTAATTGGGTAGGTTTAGGTTCATAGGTTCTGGCTAGTGTTTTGGTTGGATAATGGGAAGTTGGGTGGTTGAGGTGAGGGAGTAGTAGTAGGTAGTGATGTGGGTTTAGGGGTGAAGGTTCAGGTTTAATGGTGAATGGTGAGGTGAAGGTTCAGGTTTAATGGTGAATGGTGAGGGTGAAGGTTCAGGTTGTGGTTGGGTAGAAGCAGTGAAGGTCATCCCTTTTACCCTTCTATACATCTCTTTCCTTTTCCCCATCCGGATGCCAGCCTTAATTTCACTGACAATCCGTTGGAGTGTCCTTTCAGACAAAGGACCCACCTGCCTACCAGAGAAGCCATGAGCCCGAAGATAGTCCTTCATCCAGGCTTTCTCAGTGAGCTTCTTGGAGGCAGTGACCCTAGCCTCTTCTTCTTTCTTCTTCTTCTCTCTGGCCTTTTCTTTTGCAGCCTTCTTCCTTTCTTTCTCCACTTGATCTTGCTCTTTGTTGTAGAGCCAGAGGATCGTATCATTTTCGTGTGGAGAGAGTTCTTGAAGATCAAAGCCTCTGGAGAGTAGGAAGTTTATCCTGTCTCTCCTTAGCTGCAATTCAGCCTCCTTCTGTTTCTTTTCCTCTACCTCTAAGGCCAACCTGGCTTCTTCTTCAAGTCTCAGCCTGGTTGCCTTCTCCAGATCCACCAACTCCTCTAATGGTAGCAAGAGTGTTTTTTCATTGGCAGCTCCTATTTCAATGAGCTGGTCAATGATCTGCTCTCTTCTTTTATTGATGACAACCTCCTGACTGGGAGCAGCTGCTTTTGTGCTGGCAACTAGCAACTTCTCAGTCTGAAGTCTTCCTTTCTTCTTAAGTTTCTCAATCTTCTCCTCTTCCTGAAGCTCTTCCGCAGTCATCTTCCTTTTTCCTTTATCCTTTGAAGATCCTGACTGTGGTGGTTCTTGGAGAGAGGTTTCTGATTGTGAGAGAGTCAGAGATGGTGTCTGAGATGGAGGTGCAATAGGAGAGTCCTCACTAGTCATTTCAGATGCCATTTCCAGGATAGCATCTGTGATGATCAGTTCCTCGGACATTTTGAATAGTCCTTCCGCAGCTTCCATTTTAGCTTCGGAAGATTCAGCTTGTTCTTCCAAGGCTTTAACTTCAGCTTCGGAAGTTAAAGGAGATGCAGATTCCGTCCCAACTGTTTCAGTTGCTGGGCCATCAGTTCCCATTTCCCCTTCGAATTGAATCTTAGGTTCCATGAGGACCTTAGGTTGACCAACTTCTTCCATAGTGGTAGAAGGTGCAGTCAGCCTTTGAAGTTCTTCTTCTCCAAAGTAGATCATTGCAGCATCATGGCTTGGCTACTCAAAGGAAGATCTTAACAGAAATTTGGTGAAGAGTCTGTAGAAATTATTGAGCATCCTTGGATCAATTTGAAGAGTGACTTGAGATGTTTCAGGCGCAGAGATGATGGGAGATGAAGATGTTGAAGTGGAAGGCCGGCTCTGTGGTTCCTTGTGTGTTTGTCTTTGAATGTTCTCCCCTTTTTGGTAGCATCATCTTGAGAGCTAGACGAGCTGGAGGAGGAAGTCAGGGAGACCTGAATAGGTACATGTCTAATAAACCTCTTTGTCTGTTTCTTAGCTAGTTGAGCCTTGAGATTGTCAATCTCAAGTTGCTGAGTGGCAGATCTTGCCTCTAAAGTCCTAACCTAAGATTCAAGGTTAGAAACTTTAGAAAAAAGATCTTGAATGAGGAGTTGCATGCTTCCCTCATCTTCTTTCGAAGAATCACGGGGAGATAAGGTAACATACCTAGCATGTTCAGCCTCACCACCAGATGTGGTTTCTTGGCACCTGGTTTCCCATGCTCAATGATGTCTCTTTCAGAGTCATCAAAAGGCTCGGTTGCCGTAGATTCAGTCTGAGAAATGTTACCACTGTCCACAAGGTCCATTGAGGCACCTTCTGTAGTGGCAGCTGAATCTACATGAGTCCCCTCCACATCAGTGGGACTCACCTCAGTTGTTGGATGCTGATGAGGGCTAGAGATAAGGGATTTCTCTAGGCTCTGTTGATCTTGGAGAGGGTGTTGTAGATCAACTTCATTGCCGTGGAGAGATGTTATCTCTTCATCAGTTTTAAACAAAAGGTCAGTGAAAGATAGGATGGGTAAACCTACTAACCCGGGACTTTGGTCAATGTCTACAGGCATTGAGCCTCTGGTGGGGCTGTCCTTTGTTTGCTGCTCAGGGGAGTATAGAGACTCACCCTGAGGGCTTTCAGCTTGGGTTGTGGGCTCATGGGTCTAAGACTGAGGAGACTCAAGACCCAAATTGAGGTCAAAAGAGAAGGATGGAGAGACCTCTGACTGAGTGGGATCCCATGTTTCCACTCTAGTCTTTTTGGATTGAACAGGAGGGGCTTGTTCAATCATAGTAGATTGAATAAGGGTTTGTTTGGGGCGTCTCTGATAAGTGATGGTGATGGGTGGAGAAGGTAGTGTTGGCATTGTGGGGGTAGTTGCTAGTGTGGGTTCATCACCTGTGGGGTAAACAAGGATGTCACCAGGAGCCGTTGGCTCAGTCATACCTGGAAGAAGTGCAGTATATCTTCCTGTGAAGTTGGTGGACACTCTCTTCAAAGTCTTGAAGATGGTCGGCCTCATTTGAGGAGCAGTCAGAGCAGCTGCACAGGCAAGCTTGCTCTGCTCCAGTTCGCAGTTGATTATGTGCTGGAGAAACCTGGGATACATGAAGAATGTCTCTTTTTAAGATTTCCCATGAGGTTAGTCAGCACAAATCTTGAATAGTTGAAGAGGAGGTGTTTCACCAACCCATGAACAGGCACCCAGTTCATATGGGATTTGATCCCATCCCCTAGATTTATTCGACAAGCAGTGAAGGACCACATGTAGCAGGAACTTCCATTTGTATGAGAAGTTAAATTTGTAGATAGTTGACCTGCTAACATCTCCACCATATCCCATTTGGAGATAAGAATTGTCCAAATCTACTTTGGGGAATTCCTTGGAGCGCCCTCATCATGAAGCTCTAGATGCTCCCTGATAATCGGTTAAGAATGACCAACTCCTGGCCACAGATGCTCGATCGAATGACACGAACCCCATTTAGGGTTTCAATCTGACCATTTGCCCAGAATTTAGACATATGGTTTGAGTAAATTGTGGGGTTTACAGTCAGAGCGGTGTAGTAAGAATATTGGTTAGAAAGGAGATGATATCTGAGAAGTCAGCATCTCTTGATGAATCAAGAAGTGTGACTTGGTTATGCTGAGGGTTGAAGGCCATTTGGAAAGGTGAATGGGGATGATTTGAGCTAGGTAAAGTTGAGTAGGAGAAATTTCTAGGGCTGTAAAATTTGCAAGTAAGAGAGTGAAAGTGAATAGTCGAGATTATTTAAAAGATTGTGGAATGGCGGTAATGGGGTTAGGATTAGGTGATGTGATGGTTTAGTGGATGAAATGACAGTGGCGGTAAGGTTAAAAAATCAGTTAAATAATCCGACATCATTAACAAAATCTTTGCTTTTTACAGTGTGGGGCCCAAGAAATTTTACGTTACACAGTGAAATCTCTCTTCCGAGTGTAAAACATTTCCGAAGGTAACTTGTCTTCTGAAGGCAATTCTTTCTTCCGAAGCCAAAACTTTGCTTCCGAAGGTTAGAGTTGCTTCCGAAAAGAGAGCTTGTAAGTTTCGGAAGTAGATCTGATATACAATCAATCGCTTCTTCCGAGACCGAAAATTCTTCCGAGAAGAAAGGTATCCTTTGAAAAATTTTGCTTCGGAAGATATGAGAATGTCTTCCGAAGGTTAATATCTCTTCGGAAGGAATTTACACTAAATTTCAGAGAGAATTTCTTGTAACAGGGCTTAAATTGTATTGACACAAGACTTACATATTAAAAAGGTTTTCAAAAGAGATCAGATTAATCAATGTTTATCATCCCAATAGCTGTTATGAGATACTTAACCTTTGTTTATCAAAAGCTTTGGTAAACAGATCAGCATATTGTTCATTTGAATCAACTTTGATTAACCTGCTTAGATTTTTCTCTCATGAATATCTCTAATGAAATGATACTTGATGTCGATGTGCTTAGTCTTGGAGTGCTTCACCGGATTTTCAGTAATGGAGATAGCACTGTTGTTGTCAATATGGATAGGAGTACTCATAAAGTTGAATCCATAGTCTAACATCTGATTTTGAATCCATAGCAGTTGAGCACAACAGCTAGTAGCAGCAATGTGTTAAGCTTCAACAGTTGATGTAGAGACACAGGATTGTTTCTTGCATTGCCATGAGATGATCCTTCCACCAAGAAATTGACATCCTCCTGATGTT
Source organism: Flaveria trinervia (assembly GCA_025506515.1). Taxonomy (NCBI): domain Eukaryota; kingdom Viridiplantae; phylum Streptophyta; class Magnoliopsida; order Asterales; family Asteraceae; genus Flaveria; species Flaveria trinervia. The sequence continues at coordinate 67,004,494 of CM046445.1, read as the reverse complement.
GATTTCTTGTCAATATTGCAGCCTCCATAGTCACTGTCAGAGTATCCATAAAGATTGAAATCCTTGATTCTGGGATACCAGAGACCTAGTTTAGGTGCTCCTTTGAGGTATCTGAGGATTCTCTTAACATCAGCCAGGTGAGACACCTTAGGAGCAGCCTAATATCTTACACAAATGCAAGTAGCAAACATGATATCAGATCTACTGGCTGTAAGATACATCAGAGAACCAATAATTGCCCTATACCGATGTTGATCAGTATCCTCCCCCTCGAGATCAGGACATAGATTATGGTTTCTGGGTATGGGGTCTTGGCAGGCTTGCAATCCTTCATTTCAAATCTTTCTAAGATGTCAGAGACATATTTAGATTGATTAATGAAGAACCCTTCCTTCAGTTGCTTTACCTGAATTCCAAGGAAAAATTCCATTTTTCCCATGGAGCTCATCTCAAACTTCTTCTTCATAATGCTCTCAAATCCTTGCACATTTGGTCATTTGAGGAACCAATATAATGTCATCAACATAGACTTGTATGAGCAAAATGTCCTTTCCAGACTTTCTGATGAAGAGAGTCTTGTCAATGGTACCTCTAGTATAGACATTCTTCAGAAGAAACTAAGACAGAGTCTCATACCACAGCCTAGGTGCCTGGTGCAGCCCTATAGAGCTTTATCCAATTTGCACACATAGTTAGGGTGCTGTGAATCTTCAAATCCTGGAGGTTGGCATACATAGACTTCCCTATCTATATCCCCATATAGAAAAGCGCACTTGACATCAAGTTGGTATACTGTAAAGTCCTTGGTGCAGCATAAGCAAGGAAGATCCTAACTGCCTCAAGTCTTGCAACTTGTGCAAAGACATCAGTATAATCAATTCCTTCCTCTTGAGTGTATCCTTGAACCACAAGTCTTGCCTTATTCTTGATGATCAAGCCTCTATCATCTCTCTTGTTTCTGAAAACCCATTTGGTGCCTATAGGTACTTGACTAAATGGTAGCGGACATAGGTTCCATACCTTCTGTCTCTTGAATTGAAGCGCTCCTCTTGCATCGATTCAATCCAGCTACTATCTTTCAAGGCATCTTCTACCTTCTTGGATTCCATCTGAGATAGAAAGCATGAGTACAAGCAGACATTCCCTTGATGAGTTTGTCCTCTTGTTCTCACACCCTCAGAGACATTCCCTATGATGTTCTCAGGTGGATGAGTGTTGTGAATCCTAAGACGAGGAATCACTTCCGTTGTAGAGATAGATCCAGGTTAGACGTATTTGCTCAGGAACTAGAACACTCTGTCCAACTGCTGTTTCAAAGTCATTCAATGAGGACTGATTGAATGAATGAGAAACATCATCAATAGTTGGCTGTGAAGTAGTATTAACAGTTGCCTGTTCCTTCAAAATACTACCTCCTTCTGCTGGTGTGTTGTAATGGATCACCTGATGAGTTTTGAGGTTCAGTAGGGGACTCACTTGTTGGAGCTTCACTATTTCTTGATATAGTTAGACTATCAGATCTGTGAATAGTGGAAGCTGATGTATTGCAGCACTTGGAGAATTTGGTCTAGGCCTGTGAAGCTCAAACAGTTGATCATTAGCAGCAGCATCAGCATCATTTTGAGCACCTATTCCAGCTGAAACATTCTAACAAAAGGGTTTAGAATAGTTTGGAAACAATTCTAAATCAAAGATGTGATCAGGTCCATTCCCCCTAACACAAGGAGTGTGCTCATTAACAACTATATTGGATGACTCCTCAAATTGTTGATTTTTAATGTTGTATACTCTGTAAGCTTTAGGCTAGAAGAGTATCCAACAAAGATAGCATCATCCGACTTTTCAGCAGATTTTGCTAAATTGTCCTTTGTGTTAAGTATGGTACACCTGCTACCAAAGGACCTTAGAAAGCCAATGAACATGGCCTCTTGTTCCATAGCTCATAAGGGGTTTTTTCATGGGGCTTAACTACAAGAACTCTGTTCTGCACATAGCATGCAGTGCTAACTGCCTCTGCCCAGAATGTTAGAGGTAGCTTTGAATCAGCTAACATAGTTCGAACAACCTCAATAAGTGTCCTATTCCTCCTCTCAGCAACACCGTTTTGTTGAGGAGTTCTGGGAGCACTATATTGTCTGGCAATCCCTTTTGAGTTACAGAATGAGTCAAGAACGAAGTTCTTAAACTCAGTCCCTTGATCACATCTAATTATTTTAACCTTGTGATCAATTTTATTTTCTATTTTAAGAATAAAAGATTTTAATGTTTCAGCAGTTTCATCTTTAGTTCTTAAAAGAATACCCATGTGAATCTTGTAAAATCATCAACTATCACAAGCAATATTATTTCCTTCCAATGCTCATTATACTTGTGGGACCAAAAAGATCCATGTGCAATAAGTGCAATGGAGTAGTGATAGAGTTACACATTGGATTTATGAGACGTCCTGTGTTGTTTCCCTTTCAGGCACGCAACACAGTTGTCTTTGCAGAAAAACTCCTTTTTAGGCAAACCATGTACCAAGTTATTTTTAGCCAATTTATTCATTTTCTTAAAATTTACATGACACATATGTTTATGCCACAGTGTTGACTCATCACTATCAGCTTTGGAAAGAAAGCATGATACTTCACCCATTGGGGAAGCATTGTTCATATCAGCTTGTACATATCCCCTTTCTTGGGAGATCTAAGAAGCACCAATTCTGAAGGACTTGTCATCCCTGGTTTGAGGATAATGCACTCATGTTCTGTGAAAAGCATTTGGTGCTTTTGATCACAGAATTGAGAAACACTTAACAGTTTGTGTTCAAGCTGCTTGACCAATTTAACTTTGTCAACGTTAACATACCATTGGATATACTCCCTCTGCCATAAATGTATCCTCTAACCTCACCTCCAAACTGGACAGGACCTCCATCACAATGTTGAAATTGTTGAAGGAGAGATCTATCCCTGTCATGTGCCTGAGCATCCACTATCTACAGTCCATACATTGTTGTTCTTGTCAAATGGATGTTCCTGCACATAAGATGAGATTTCAGTTTTGTTTGGAAACCCAAGCTTTATTGGTCTTGGGTTCTTCCAAAGATAATGACATGAGTGAACCAAATGATATGCATGGGGGTTCAACAGAGGTCTTTGAAAAAGAGGTTTGGGCTGCAGCATCTTCCTTGATCTTCCAGTCCACCCTTTGGCTGATCTTGGAGGATGAGCTTGTTGAAGCTTTTGCAGCATGATCTTCTTCCGAAGCTTCTTTCTTTTCGTAAGAAGTCCTCACCACCTTTTCTTCCAAAGCAGTCTTCTTCTGGGATGGTTTCAAGGGAGCTTTCTTGTTCTTCCAAACCTTAGTAGCTTTTGGTTCCGAAGCCATTTTCCCTTCGGAAGAAGGAGTTTCTTCCGAAAGCAACTTGACTTTGGAAACAGCTTTCCCTTCTTCAACCTTGAACCGTATGGAAGGGTCCAAATGTGAAACCTCCCTGACTCCTTCTTTTCTAACATTATTTGCATAATGTGTGCTTGCAGGATTGTAATAACAATCTTTTGCCATGTGATTTTGCAGGTCACACATGATGCATGCAATGTTAGTCTTTTGGGAAAGTGAGGGTTGCCGTTTCTTAGTTTTCATTTCTTCGTCAGCAACTTTTCCCTTTAACTTCTGATCCTTTGGTAGGACAGGAATGTTGGTATTGCATTCCTTTCCTGAATCAGAAGTACCTAACACTTGGAATCCAGCTAAGACAAAGACACCCTTATGTTTGGGATGAATTTTCAGTTTGGATTCAACCACTTTCTTAGCATTTCTCCTAGCAGCTTTAGCTCTGCTTCTTCTGGCTTTAGTGGTTAGGATTTGATCATCACAGGAGACGATGGGTATATCTACCTGTTCCTTCCTGTTGTGGCCACTATTGGTGCCTCATCCTTTAACTCTGGAAAGAAAGGGTCAGCAGTTGGAACCTCTTGCTTTTCAGTACCACATCTAGGCTGTCTGATAGACTCATAGGAATGTGGTGGAGGAATTTCATTTGTTCCTACCTTCTTTGTTCTGATAATAGAGTTTGGAATGGGAGGATGATGCAAGAATAACTTGGAAGTTTTGCTCAGAGATGGCATGCTTCCTGGCCTGAGCCTCAGCAGTGACAAGCTGGGCTTGAGCCTCAAACATTTGGATATCAGATCCTTGATTTGAGTCTTGTAGTTGGTGTGTTCGTGTTTTAAAAGAGATACAGTTTTCACTAACTCATCAATTTTTTTTTGATAGTCAGATTCAGCTTTTTTAAAATCAGATTTTAGAATATTTAAAGACTCAATGTCAGATTTGATTTCCATATTGTAATCCTGATAGAGTTTAACTTTAGCTATACAGGCTAGAGTGCAGAGATGTTCATATACCTGGGCATCATCTGTTCCGGCCATGAGAGCTTGAGCAGGAGTCACATCCTGTACCATGAAGCTCCAGTCAACTTCTTGAGCCACTGCGGCTGTTTCAGTTGACTTTCAGTGGGCTTTGAGGTTGAGGGATGTGTGGAGGCCTGTGGGGTTCCTGGATTGGTCTTGGGAGCCTTGCATTCCCTTGCAAAATGACCAGTTGGTTACAGTTGTAACACTTTGCCTTGGTCTTGTCGAACCCGAACTTGCTGGTAGTTGGGTTTTGAGGGAAATGCCTTCCAGTTCTCTTAAAGAGCTTCTTTGCTCTGTAAGTTAAGAGAGCCTCTGCTGGACAATGTCCACGTACTATACGTCATCTGGGCTAAAAGACTCAAGATCATCAAGCAGTATTGAAAATCTCCTGAGTGTCCACCTCCTGAAACAAGGCACAACTTTCCTGGAGGGATTGTGTTGAGTCTGTTGAGACCTTGGAGTCTCAGGATAAGTGATGTAGGGACCAAAAGAGCAAGATGGCTGCTGATAAGTCAGGAAATGCTAAGGTTGAGGGGTTAATGAGCCTTCAGCAACCATTAAAGCGTTGCTAGCAGGAAGACTCATGGTCTGCTTGTTGGTGGCCTTTCTTACTCTCCATCTCTAGACGATATCCATCAAGGATGCCGTAAAGCTTAGTCATGGAAGAGTGTTCAAGTTTTCTGTTCTCTTGATAGAGACACAGTAGAATATCCACTCATTTGGAAGAGCACTCATGAACTTTCTGGTGAGATCTCTAAGTTCATGAGTGATCTTCACAGACTGAAGGAAGAGATAAGATCCATGTACCTGAAGTATGCTGGCTGAGGGTCTCTCCAGCAATATGAATGAAGTTCTCGAAATGTTGCTTCAGTGAGTCCTTCTTTGAGTCATTGGAGCAAGAATACATCTGAGCAAGTGCATCAAACAATCATTGGCAGTCTTGCAATGCTCGAACCCCACCATAATAGAGTTTGGTATTGCAGTCATGAGAATAGTCATAGCATTGCTATCGATGTCCATCTTCTTTCTGTCTTCATAGAATAGTCCTCGATAGCTTTTTCTATCATAGCACCATTTCCACCAGGTGAAGCCACCTTTGGCTTGTACAGTCCATTGACAATGGAGTTCCACATTTGCTGTCTTGGTATCTAGTGAAGCCTTCCATTCTTCTACTCCAAGACATGAAGTTTTCAGGGGTGATGATAGGTGTTTTGGTCATCGTCCCCATCTCTACTTCAGATTTGTTGAGGGCCATTGAGTGAGTGGGTGGTAGGGAGGAGTGAAAACAGGTTGATTTGGATGGTTAGATCACGCAATCAAGAGCCTGAGATGCTCTGATACCAATTGCGGAGGTCGGTGTTTGTCACTTAAACACAAATGTTTCTCTCAAACTCACCTAGAATCACACTCGGGTAAGAATCAATAAGAGTTGATCACAATATGAAAAGTAACTACGAACACAGAAAGATATTTCAAGATACTTTTATATATGATTCTCAACTCAAGATACAAAGACTTTTACAAGCAAATGATAATCTTTTTTTTACTATGAGTTACATGGAGAACCTATATATAATATATCTACAGTCGGATATACTTTGATACCAGCTGGGATCCCTTGGCTAAAGCCTATACTACAAGACTATTGTTAAGGTATCTTGGATAAAGTCTTATCTGAGATTTGGTAGTCAGGACATGTCCATGACTTACCTTTTGTCACCAACTAAAGTTGGCAATTGTACTATCATGAAAAGGTAAATAGTGGAATAAAGTATGGTCAACAACATGGTTCTTTAGGAAGAAGTATGCTGTATCAGAAGTCTGCAGCGGAGTGTCAGAGACCATACTTGTGTCCACTGGGTATAGCAGTGTCTTTCGAAGGCTTAAATGGCTTCGAAAGAGTAAGTACTTCGGAAGCCACTTTATACTTCAGAAGAGGTTGCTTTTTCCAAGGCTTGGAGACTTCTTCTTTTCATCATACTTCGGAAGTGGTCTTTACTTTATTGTTCTAAGTCTTGAACTTCGGAAGTATGCATTGTCTTCGGAAGTAGAATTCTGTCTTTGGAAGTTGAACTTTCTCTTTGTCTTCAGAAGAACTTTACAACCTTCGGAAGTTCCATGATAAGCTTCGGAAGCCTTGCATGCAGCACCAAAATAACTTAAGTGATCTAGTTTTGGTGTATTAGCCTTCTTCTTGATCCAACACTTTCTCTTTTATATGCTGGTTCTAAACAATTCATATTTTTTTACTCATTAAAGTGGTGTTAAGATGTGCTATGAATATAACTAGTTAACAAGACCCGCGCGTTGCGGCACAACGTCACATGAATAAAGTGACGTCGATCATTAATGTTTGATTATGATAAGTACGTTGAATCTGGAGAATTATGCAAAGATGTGAATATGATTCGTTTTGAATAATTTGAACCGTCAAAACTATTTTAAAATAATTTTTTTATATGTTGAAATCTTTTGTTACAATATTATTAAATTATGATGATATTTAAATCATTTAAATAATACTATTAATCAAAATATTATAAAAGAAACTAAAATAATATTGCTTAAAGTAGGTAGGTGGACATTAAGTGTTTGATTAAAATAAGTACGTGAATCTGAAAAATCGCGTAAGATTTGGATATGATTCGTTTTAAATAATTTGAACCATCAAAACTTAGAATCATACCAAAATGGTAAATTATATTTCAAAATATTTTTTTTATAATGTTCAAATCTTTTGTTACAATATTATTAATTTATGATGATATTAAATCATTTAAATAATACTATTAATTAAAATATTATAAAAAAAAACTAAAATAATATTGCTTAAAGTTTCTGGCACATGAAGTTGTGGTCAAACAAAATACCTAAGTTTCTTGTATATAAAATTATGAATTTTATACTATATAAATTGTGAATTGTATACTATATATAATCATTTGATATTAAATACGAATAAATAGAATTAAATAATTAGGTGTAATAAATTTTGACATAGGAGTCTATGTTCAAGACATGTAAATATATTATTAAAGGGTGTAATAATGTGACATAGGAGTCTATGTTCAAGACATGTTACTATATTATTAAAGGTACTTGAATTAAACAAACAACTCAAAAGAAAACAAAAGAAAACAAGGGATTTGCCAACTTTCTGGAAACTTCATGAAATTCCACCTTTAAATCATTTTCCAATCTTAATTTGCAGATTGCATACATTGTTATATCTAGATTCCAAGTTACATAACTATTCTTTAAACATTTCAAACCACACAATCCAACAACTAAAGTATGGTTTCTAGAACTATTTATGTGCATGTACAAAGCTTTAAAAAACAAGTTGATGAAGATTTCAACCCAAAACTTTCTGACTTTGGTAAGAAGTTAATAAAGACAATTGAATAGATTAAAGAAAGTGGTAATGAATAAATTTTTATATCATCTCTTGAGTGTTCCATGGAAATTCGGTATATGATTATGTTAAGTTCATAGAAACCTTCATGTTCATCACGTTTATGCATATAAGTTATTGCACAATTTGATTATTTCTACATGCAACTTATATTGTAAGATCCTATTTATATAAATTGTATGTCGTAGAGACAACTTCTACTCGTGTGATCATTTCACATTAAGATTAGTTATCGATAAAGAAACTCATAATCCCAAACGATATCGGTTTTGTGAGCACAAGTATGAAGAAGCCCTCTAGCTAGGTGTTTGATTGTAATCTTCACTTTTTTAGTAGTTCGACAGTAACAGGTTTTCGTTGTTTCATGTTTCTTTTATTAAAGTCGGTCATTATATATTAGTTAGACGAATTGTACTTTTTATATTAAACAAGTATTGTTTTTGCTCAAAATACAAAATAGAAATTATTTAGTTATTTTGACGTTTAACAACCCGACCAACGGACATATATGAAACTAGTAACTTAAAAGTTAGAAATAGCATTTTGAATCTCTAAATTATTATTACGTCAAGTGCCCTCCTCTTACGTCTCCCATTTTCGTATGACAAATCTTGGCGGCAAGAGACTCTTCATCTCTAAAAGTTTCAGTTGCAGGTTTCAAGTTCTTGATTTCAACAACAAATCCCTGTTACGCATACGCCAAATCTTCACATTCTTCATGTTCGTCTGCAAATCATGCAGCCATACATTCAATTGCTCCTCCTATTATCCCCCATATTCACCTTCGCCTTCACCTTCACTTCATCTTCAACCCCAGAAAACCTAACCCTAATCGGCTCTGCACATTTCACCAACAACTCCATCATCCTCACTCAAGAACTCCCCACCTGCAGCTCTCGATCATACTCCCCAAACGGCAGAATCCTCCACTCCTACCCCATTCGATTCTTCAATTCCTCATCAAACGCCACCGTTTCATTCTCCGCTCGATTCACCTTCAAAATCACCCCACCGCTTCCGCCCTGCATCTCCGGCGACGGTATCGCCTTCCTCGTCGCTTCAGACCCCAACTCCTTACCGCATTCCAATGGGTATATGGGTTTACCCGATTCCCCCCTTTCCGACCCGTTTTTAGCCGTCGAGTTCGATACAAGCTTCAACCCGGGTCTTGGAGATATCAACGACAATCATCTGGGTCTCGATGTGAATTCAATTATTTCGGTTGCTTCAATTGATTTAACGTCAAAGGGGATTTATTTGAAAAATGGGAAAAGAATTACAGTTTGGATCGAGTACAGAGACCCCGAAAAGATTATCCGGGTTTGGATCGGGTACGTGGACTCGAAGCCTGAACATTCGGTTCTTTCTCTTCCGATTGACATTTCCAAGATTCTTAAAGAGTTCATGTATGTGGGATTTTCAGCGTCTAATGGAAGAGGATCGTCGATTCATTCAATTGAAAAGATACAGTTTCATACGTTTGAATCTTTGAATCCCAATATACAAATGGAAACAGAAGTTCAAGAAGCTGTTTGATTTGCTACCCTGAAGATCCCAGTATTGAAGATTCTGAAACTGCGTTATGGAATGATCATCATAAAGACAATCGGGTGCTCGAATTAGCCTTCGGATTACTGTTCCTCACAGCTTCTCTGATCATTGTTGCTACTTTACTCATGGTTTACTGCATCTGTGTAAACAAAAGACGATCACTGAAACAACGATGCAGAGATCACCCCCAATGTACCGATTTCAAGAGACCGAAGTCCCCAAAAAGCTCAAACTAACCGATATCAGATCAGCAACAAAAGGGTTTGACCCAAATCGGATCATCGGCCAAGGTGCATCTTCGATCGTTTACGAAGCTTATCTCCCATCTTGCGGGAATGTAGCAGTGAAGAGGTTCAGTAAAGCAAATCAAACGACTTTATTCGGAAACCAGTTCGCAACTGAGCTCGCAACAATGGTGGGGTGCTTACGACACAAGAATTTGGTCCAGCTTCAAGGATGGTGCTGTGAAGGGAACGAATTGGTTCTCGTTTACGAATACATGCCCAACGGATCACTCGATAAGATCCTCCACAGGCGAACAAACAACCGATCGTTGACGTTCCAGAAGCGATTAAACATCCTCCTGGGGGTTTCGTCGGCTCTGGTGTACTTACACGAAGAATGCGATCGTCAGATCATCCACCGAGACGTGAAAACATGCAACATAATGCTGGATGCAGATTTCAACGGGAAACTAGGCGATTTCGGGCTGGCGGAGGTGTACGAGCATAGCGCCAGGAAGCGTGAGGCGACACTACCAGCAGGGACAATGGGGTACCTGGCACCGGAGTACGTGTTCTCAGGGGTGCCCACAGTGAAAACAGACGTGTACAGCTTCGGGGTGGTGGTGCTGGAGGTGGCGTCGGGGCAGCGGCCCGTGAACGAGGAGGGGTGGTTGTGACTGACTGGATGTGGGACTTGTGGGAGAAGAAGATATTGATAGCTGCAGCGGATCCCAAGCTGATGGGGAGGTATGATAAGGTTGATATGGAGAGGATGCTGATGGCGGGGCTGATTTGCGTGCACCCGAACCATCGGCTCAGGCCGACGATGAAGGAGGCCGGGCGGATGTTGCGCGGCGGGATGGTGCCGGATCTGCCGGGGAGGAAGCCTGTCGTCATGATACAGTCGGTGGTGCCGGAGATGCTCGCCAAGTTGGGTTGTGGTGAGGAGTCTGATACGCCCTGGTCTACCCCCAGGACTCATTTTAGTAAAGCAAATTAATTTTGTCTGGTGGTGGTGGATGACTCGATGTTGTTTGTTTTGTAAATTTCTCTAGTCGTGGAGGATGTTTGTTGGCTACTTTTAGCGGGGAACTAATTGTACGTTGGATAAGATGAACAATTATTCATCCTGCATGTGTTAGAGTCGTTGGTTATCAATGTTTTCTATGGATTTATGTTTACAAATGGTGATTTTGATGAAATTCAAAGTGCAGAAGACAATTAGTGGAAATATTCTTAACAATAGAGGAAATAATATGAAAATGATGAATTTGTTAAAAGGACAGAAGTCATTTTTTTGACTAGTTAGGTAAAATTATATTAGTTTCAATTGCTAAAGCAGTGGCAACTACCCATGTAAATTTGTGTGTACGAGTATTGAACCTAAATAACACTTAAACTTATTTGATCTACATATACACCTTAGTAGCACTTTAGAATTTGATTAGATCCTTCAGTTGGTAATCAGGTTGTGGTGGGAGGTCGCAATCACTAGATGGAGACAATCCTATTTAGAGATAGCAACGCCAGACAATGGCAATAGGAAATAGTAGCGGCAAGCAAAGGCGGTTAGAGGTGGTGAGTGGTGGTGGCTAACCGACGATTGAGCAGTGTTATTTTTGTGTGGTGTGTGTGTGAGAGAGAGAAAGTGTGCAAAATGAGAGAGAGATAGAGAGGGGGTGGGAGGTGGAGGTGGGGTGTTAAGGGTGGGTGTGGTAGATGGGATTATTATTAATATGAGTAAAAAAATTAATTTACACATCACATGCATACGATTGACTTAACATATAAAACTAACGTCCGTTAGAAAAAAGAACGAAATATACAAACTTATTTAAATGTAAAAGGAAGTTAACTGTAACTTTTTAATACTTAAAAGTAAAAAATGAAAGAAGATTAAAAAAACAGAAACAAAGAAAAAAATTAAAGAAAGAAAATAGAAAATACTTTATGTTTTAAAGTTCTAATAAAATAAAAAACTAAAAGAGTTTATGTGTTTACTTTCTTTTATTTCCATTTCATTCCAATTGAAATGGATTCAAAATTACATTAATTGCTTTTAGGTTTCTTAATTAATTCCTTTTTAGTTGAAAAAAATTAAACCTTTGCTAGTTGAAACCAACTTGAATGTTGAATTCAAATCAATACATGTATATTATTTAAAGGTCAATACATGCATTTATAAAGAAAAAAATAATGAAGTGTACAAGAGAAGGGTGTGACATGATGTAGTTTTTGATTTGGAACGCTTACTTTCTCAATAGTTTATATCTAGATAATCAAATAATATATGTATTATTATAAATTATTATTATATCAAGTGGATGAACTCTTTGTCGAACCGTATATAATTTACTATACTACTTATTTACTGAATATCAAGTAATTGATTGATATTTGTAGTAGAAATACCAAATTAATGTACATAAGAAAATATACCTCTTGTATGTATTTTCATAAGTTATACATTTATGTTTTTCTTTTTCTTATAATTATTTCTAAAAGCTATAACACTAATCTGTGTGGTTATATAATAACATGTTATCAACACAAGGCCTCTTATACCTTAATATAAAAAACCAATAAAACAAAAAGTCATCCTTATTCAAGGCAATCACTCCATTAGTAATAATATATAATATCTTATATTAAAAAGATAACTAAAATAAATATAGTAAGCATAAATGACATCTTATTATGAACATCTTAATAACTATAAGACTACTATTAACAAACTAAGTTCTATTTATGCATCTTATTTTTAGTTAGGCAACTAACATTTCTTTAATTTCAAATAACTTTTACTTATGCATCTAACCTAGTTGTAGGATCGTTGAAGGGTGTGAGTTACAACACAACAACACAAAGAGGATATTAACTAAACTTTAATCAAATAGTAAACTAGATTAACCAAGGTAAGGCACTAAGAACACAAGTAATGTAAGAGACAGAACACAAGTATATAGTTTTCAAGAATGCAGTATATTGCTTTCTCTATCTTCTACAAGTGTTACAAAGAATATTGGAAAGATACAAGAAAATGAGATACTTATACTACATCCTACAGCCGACCATACTTTGAAAGCCAGTTGGATACAATTGACTAGACACAAACAAAATCAATTGTAGAGTCAAAAGGCAGATTGTCTTTTGACTTGTGACTATGACATGCCATAGCTCACATCCTTATCTAATTACAAAAATGATAAAGTACATAAAATAGAAAGTTACAGACTCAAGACCTCAATGTACAGTTACCAAAAGCATGGACCTTTTCATCAACTCATATAAGTTGGCGACCTTACAGAGGTGCAGCGGAAAGGTGTCTAGCTTTATGGAAAAGTACATCAGATAAAGCATGTATTAAAAGTCTTCAGAAGAAATCTGTCTTCATGAGTTGAAGCTTCGGAAGACTTTGTCTCTGAGGCTTTGGAAGACTTCATATTTGGCTTCGGAAGATATTGGTCTTGGCTTCAAAATATTTTACACTTAGAGTATTTTCAGTTGCATGTGTAAAACTTCCTAAGCATTCTTCTTCAATGCAGTTATGCAGCATGTAGGATAGACTTTGATGTTTAGGTTGCATCAGCCTCTTCATTAATCTCTACAAACTCCCCCTAGGCTGATGCTACCAAAATACTTAGAAAACTTCAGATATCAACAGTCCTCATTAGGATGATCACCAATCCTTTCTTCATAAGGTGATCAGGATCCTTCAGACTGTCAAAGTGTTTTCTCATATCAAAGAGGTCATGCAGAGGCAACTGAAACATATCTTGCCATGTGTAAATGTCTTCAGTGCCTTGATCTCTAATGACATACCATCTTTCAGGATTTGTGGTGTATGTCCAAGACAAGATGGGTCTTCTTGATGCTAGAGGAGCTGTTTGAATTGGAGTTAATGTAGCATCCTCTAGCTGCACAACCTCAAGATGTTCTAACTCATCCTGGGGTGTAGAAGAGGGTGCAGTCTTCTTCTTCTTTGGCTTTGGTTTAGAAGCCATCCTCTTCTTTCTTTTAACAGGTTTTAACTGAGAAGACTGGCCTGTAGTACCAGATTGATCTTCATTGCCTTTTTCAGTTGGGACTTCCTCTCTCTCAGGCTCAGAAGGAGAGGGAGGTTGACCCTACTGTGGATCAGAAGATGAAGCTTGCTGAGTTTCAGCAGGAGGTCCAGGTTGTGTTGTCTTTGGTTGTTCAACCTTAACCTCCACTTCAGGTGGAGCCTGACTTGGAGTGGAGTGTAAGTCAATGAGCTCTCCACTTTTGATCTTCTGATTGATAACCCTAATATGCTCATCCATGGTGGATAGAGACATGGGGCCAAGTCTCCTTCCGGAGAATCCATATAGCTTCAAGAAGCTCATCATCCTCTGCCTGTCAGCAGACTTTTTCATGCTCTTTTGGATGATGGCTCTTGATTTTGCAGCTTCTTCCCTTAGCTTCTTCTTTGTTGTCTTTTTGTCCTTGATTATCTCAAGTTCAAGCTGTTTTAAGTACTCAAGCTCAACATAGTCATAGGATAAGGGAAGGAGTGCATCTGCCTGATAGAAGCCTGTGGCACTTAGGTAGTTGATCATCTTGATCCTTTCTTCTTCTATGTCTACCTGAGGTTCTTGGTGAACCACATCTTCTTGTGCAGGACTTTCCTGAACTGGGGAGAGGATAGGCATATCCTTGTATAGTCTTTTTCCGCTTCTCTCTTCTTTGACTTGTACTAGAAGCTCTGCATCTTCTGCCTCCTTTTTCTCCTTTGACCTTTCTAGATCAACCAGTTCATTAACTCTTCTAAGGGGAGAGAGATGACACTGTCTATGTCATAGTTCCTTGTCTGCAGGTAATTTATCCTGACTGCCCTTAACTCATCATTTTGAGTATCTGGTCTGGGGGCAGCCCTGATAGCAGACTCCATGAGTCTTGAAGACTTAGCAGATGAACTTTCTCCCCTCAACCTCCTTTCCTCTCTCTCTCTCCTCCTCCTCAATCTCCTCAGATGTCATCTTTCTTTTCCCTTTGTCACTCACAGACCTTTGTGACTCAGGGTGGAGAGAGCTTTGGCCTTCATTGCTTGTTGTAGCATCTAAGCTCTGGCCAGAGTGAGGTTGAGAAGCACCTTCACCAGCAAGTGTCTCAATAGGAGTGTGGAACTCTGCAGTAGTTGATGATGATGAGACAGGAGTCTCAGGTTCTGCCACTAGGCCTTCAGTCAAGGTTTCCCCTATGAAACTAATCTTAGGGTCTGCCTCAACATCCAGTTGACCGATGGCTTTGCCTGATTGCCTAAGTCTCCTTCTTAAGCTGAACTCTGTAGTGATCCTGTCTTGGATTCTTTGAGCCAGTCTGTCAACTGTCTTGATTTGCTTGGGTTGACAAGTGACATGTTGACTAAATCCAGACCTTTATAGTAGTTCAAAGTCTAAAAATTGAAGACTTCTTGCTGTCCTTGAACTCTTATGATGATTAGGGCTTTCTTGATGTTGTCATACCTCCACCGAATGATATGATTGGAAGATGGTGAAAATGACATAGCCCTTGGTATCCCATCCTCAAACAGGCTCTGTATGAAGGAGTCAGTGTAATCCACATCAATATGAATTTGAGGAGGTTGCTGAGAATGCACAATTGCAAGTGAGGATGGTGAGTCCTCATGTCCACTCTCTCTGAAGAACTCCCAAGTTCTGTGGCTGTAATAACTTTCTCCCCCTTTTGGGTAGCATCACCCACTTGCATAGGTGAGCTGGAAGATAGGTCAATCACATCCACAGGTTCTTGTGTTCCTGGTTGAGCACTTCTTAAGGGTCTCCCAGCTAGTTTTTCCTTAAGATATGAAATCTCAAGTTGCTGATCATTAATCCTGTTGTGTAAGGTAGTCACCTGAGATTCTAGGTGACTGACCTTTGAGACTAAATAGGTGCATGTTTTAGTCAGTTTGTGCACCTTTAGTCTCAGATTCCCCTCATCTTCATCAGAAGACTCATTAGGGGATAGATGATTGGACCAAAGTCCTCTCTCTCACCACCAGCTTCAGGTACTTGGCTGCTGGTTTTCCTCTGCTCACTGGCAATCTCAGTTGAGATGTCAGTGGGCTGAGTTGCCATGGTTGAGGTCTTAATGATGTAATCACTTTTAGAAGTGAGAGCCTCTTCCATATGGACATCCTGAACAGGTTCAGAAGTGTCCACCTCAGTTGTAGGTGACTGATGTGGGATAGATGTAGGAGACTCAGGAGCATTCATCTCTCTTTGAGTAGGGGTAAAGAAAAGAGACTCATTATACTCACTGAAACCTAGATCTTCATCAGTATAGAAGTCAAGGTGGAGAATTGGTTGGTTTAAGTCCAAAGGCTGGAGATGGTAACTGTCCGCTGAAGGTTGATCACTTGAGTGTTGAGACTCGGAGTGATGGCTTAAGGCAGTTGGGCTAATGAATCATCAGGTTGAGCATGAGGAACCTCATCACTGATTCTTGAAGAAATGGGAGTGGTATGCTCCTCAAGAGAAGTGGGAGCTCCAGTGTCCACTTCTTCCTGTATGGTTGAGTATATGGGGGCCTCCACAGACTGAATAGCCTGAGCAGGGGTTTATTTGGATTTTCTTTGGTAGGTGATGATGATTTGAGGCTGTGTGGCTGGTTGGGAGGTAGCAGGTGTGGGCTCAACATTAGCTTGTGCTGCTAGGTTGTCACCTTGAGCAATGAGCTCTAACATTTTTGGGACTAGGCTGTTTCTACCCCAGAGAATCCAACAGTGGGATTTCTCAGAATTTTAAAGATGTCGGGCTTCATTTGTCCCAATTTAAGAATGTTACCTGTTTCCCTCAACTGTGAGCCCAGTTCACAGTTAAGAATGTACTGGACATATCTAGGAAACATGTAATATTCTAAATAGTCTAAATTAGCAAGAAAATTTGTATAAACAAACTGAGAATACCTGAATTTGACCCCCTGAACCATTCCATGGATTATGAAGGAGAGATCCTTAGGAATCTGGTCCCATCCACCATGCTTGTTTGATAAGTTGTGGATGACCACATGGAGCAGGAATCTCCATTGGGATGAGACCTTCCCTTTCCTAAAGGTCTTTACAGAGAAATCTCCCTCATATCCCATCTGCTCGAAGGAATGATTGATAGCTTTCTTTGGGAAGAACACCTCACCTTCTTCATCATCTAGATGAAGATGCCTATTGATGATGGCCGGAGTGATGAAGATTGTTCTCCCCTGCACTGTGGCAGACAGTGCCTTCTCCCCATCCATAATGACCTCTTGGCAGGTCTTCTAGAATTCAAGCAGCTGATCCTCATAGAGTGGAGGATCAGTGGTTAGGGAAGTAAAGTAGTTAGACAGAGCTAAGAAACGAAAAACCTCTGAGAAGTGAGGATCTTTCTCAGAGCTTAACAGAGCAACCTGATTGTGTTGCTTGTGTAGCTGCATGGTAAAGTTGGGATCATTTCTGTGAGCAAGGTTGGCCATTTTGAGGTAGCTTAAAGATGAAGAAACAAGGAAGAAAGAAATTTCAGAGAGAAATTTTGGTTTTTAGGTTTGGAAGAAGAACATATGATAGAAAGAGGGGGAAACCGTTGGTTTATATGTGAGAGGGATTTCAGATAAAGTTTAATGAAAGAGGATAAACTTTGAAATCCGAATGTCGGTCCCACATTTGAAAAGTAGTTTACTTTTGCTCAAAAAGTAGTTTTCTTGGAAGTCAAAAAGCTTCCAAAAGTTATATATCTTCGAAGGTTTTAATTAAAAAGCTTCCGAAGCTAAAATAACTTTGGAAGAATTTCCTGAGAGATTTGATGATTTTGCTTCGGAAGAGAAATTAAAGCTTGAGTGCTTTGTATAGAAATCAACAAAGCTTCCAAGAGTTAATTTTGCTTCGTAAGTAAAAGGTCCTTGAAAATAAGTAAGTGTCTAAGACAAATATTTAAGCTTCGGAAGATAGATAAAAATCTCTTCCGAAGGTAAATTTCTTAGACGGTTAAACATTTTGAAGGCATGATTTGCTTCCGAAGTTAAAAGCATAACTTCCAAAGTATAGAATCATCAAATAATCTAAGGAAAGTCTTCAGCAAAAGATTTTAATCCAGAGAAAACATGAGCTTATGAAAGTGATGAACTAGACAACTTAGGACACATATATTTTAAGAAATAATAAGAATTAGTTTTAAGAAAAATCTACTCAAGGTTGATCATCCCAATAGCTGATATTAGATATTTAAATCTCTATTCATCAAAAGCCTTTATAAACATATTAGCATATTGTTCATCTGTGTGAACTTTGATTAGTTTAGTTAATCCCTTTTCATAATTATCTCTTATTAAATGATACCTGATATTGATGTGCTTTGTCCTTGAGTGCTGCATAGGATTCTCTATGATTGAGATAGCACTGTTGTTGTCTATGTGAATAGGAGTCTCCTTGAAATTTAACCCATAGTCTAGCATTTGATTCTGAATCCAAAGCACTTGAGCATAGCAGCTAGCAGCAGCAATGTATTCAGCTTCAACAGTTGATGCAGAGACACAAGATTGTTTCTTGCATTACCATGAGACAACCCTTCCACCAAGAAATTAACATCCCCTAGATGTAGACTTTGTAGTCATATTGCAACCACCATAATCACTATCTGTATAGGCATACAGATTGAAGTCAGAAATCTTGGGATACCATAGGCCAAGTGTTGATGCACCTTTGAGGTATCTTAGAATCCTCTTGACAGTGATAAGGTGAGACATCTTAGGGTTGGCTTGATATCTTGCATAGATGCATGTAGCAGACATGATATCAGGCCTGCTAATAGTAAGATACATAAGAGACGTAGTCATAGCCCTATATAAGTGCTCATCTACACACTCCTCCTCAAGATCAGGACCAATGGAGTGGTTTCTGGGTATGGGTGTCTTAGCAATCTTATAGTCAGTCATATTAAACCTCTTGAGTATGTCCTGAACATACTTTGACTGACTTACGAAGATGCCATCTTCAACTTGCTACACTTGAATTCCCAGAAAGAAATTGAGTTCCCCCATGGCACTCATTTCAAATATGTCTTTCATCAGCTTCTCAAAGTCTTTGCAGAGCTTTGGATTAGTTGAACCAAGATGATGTCATCCACATATACTTGAACTATCAGTATGTCATTTCCTGTCCTTTGATGAAGAGAGTTCCATCTATAGTACCTCTCCTATATCCATGTTTACAAAGATACTCAGATAGTGTCTCATACCATTTCCTGGGTGTCTGATGCAGCCCATAAAGAGCTTTGTCAAGCTTGTAGACATAATCAGGATGATCAGGGTCTACAAACCAGGTGGCTGTTTGACATATACCTCTTCATCTATCACTCCATATAAAAAGGCACACTTCACATCAAGTTGAAAGATCTAGAAGTTCTTGGATGCAGCAAATGCCAGGAATATCCTAATAGCTTCTAATCTTGCCACTGGAGCAAAGACATCAGTGTAGTCAATCCCTTCTTCTTGTGTGTATCCTTGAACAACCAGTCTAGCTTTGTTCTTGATGATGATGACTCAATCATATTTCTTGTTCCTAAACACCAATTTGGTTCCAATGGTAGTCTTCCCAGAAGGAAGATGACAAAGGTTCCAAACTTTCTACCTTTTGAATTGAAGCAGCTCTTGTTGCATAGCTTCAACCCAACTTCTATCCTTTAGAGCCTCATCAACTTTCTTTGGCTCTATCTGGGATAAGAAACAAGAGTGAAGACAAACATTTGCTTCATGGGTTTGTCCTCTTGTCTTTACCCCTAAGACAACATCTCCAATGATGTTTGTGGTAGGGTGAGACTTGTGGATCCTAAGCTGAGGATCACAACAAGTTGTTGAGAAAGATCTAAATTAGAGAAATTTAGATCTGGCATGGATGTTTCTCCTACCATATTAGCAAACTTTTCAAGTGAAACTTGATCCAAGCAGTGTGTGACATCATTGATGTTCTCATCTATGGTGTGGTTAGTGGCATCGAGAAATTCTTGGTCACTGTCACCACCATCATTGTTGTCTTCCATAATTGAGGTGTTCTTATCTGGTTGTAGAGCCTCTGAGCTGGAATTTGAAGACATACCAGATGTATCAGCTGAACTTGTCATTGTTGTGCTGATAGAAACCTCATTTACTGAAGTAGTTCCAACTTGAGTTGAAGATGTATGACTTGAAGATCTTCCTAGCTTAAATCTTGGATCAGGATCACCTGTATTTAAATTTTCTACAGATCCTGAAACATTCTCACAAGATTGTTAAAATAGTTGGTAACTAAAGTAAGATCAAATAACCAATCAGGACCAAAACCAGCAACACAAGGTGTGTGTTCATTGAAAGTCACATTGGCTGACTCCTCAACAATTCTAGTTCCGAGATTGTACACTCTATAAGCCTTAGCTTGGGAAGAGTATCCAATAAAGTGTCCATCATCTGATTTCGCAGCAAACTTGGCAATTTGATCTTTGGTATTCAAGATGGTGCAAGGACATCCAAATGACCTGAGAAAACCAATGAAAGGTTTCCTCTTGTGCCAAAGTTCATAAGGAGTCTTGCCATGAGTCTTAACTACTAAATCTCTATTCTGCATATAACAGGCAGTGGCCTCTGCCCAGAAGGTGATGGGCAACTTAGAGTCGGACAACATGGTTCTTGCAGCTTCAATCAGTGTCCTGTTTCTCCTCTTAGCAACACCATTTTGCTAAGAAGTCCTGGGAGCACTATATTGTCTTGTAATACCCTTTCCATCACAGAATGTATAAAGGATTTGGTTCTTAAATTCAGTTCCTTGATCACATCTTATGATTTTGACCTTGTGATCAGACTGATTCTCAATCTTTAAGATGAAATTCTTCAGAATCTCAGGAGTCTCATCCTTAGTTCTAAGGAAGAGACCCAAGTGAATCTTGTAAAGTCATCTGTGATCACTAGACAATATAAGGTCCTTCCTAAACTCATTACACTGGTGGGGCCAAAGAGATCCATATGTAACAAGTGTAGGGGTGTAGTGATGGAGTTCTTTTCCTTAGGCTTGTGAGATACCTTATGTTGCTTCCCTTTCAGGCATGCAACACAATAGTCATCACTTGTAAACTCTTTCTTTGGCATTCCAGTTACCAGGTCATGCTTAATTAACTTATTCATGTTCTTAAAGTTTACATGGCACATTCTTTTCTGCCATAGGAAAGACTTATCACTCTTAGCTTTAGACAGAAAGCATAAAACTTCTCCAGAGGGAGATGTTTCTTGCAAATCCATCTTGTACATGTTTCCTTTCCTGGGGGCTCTAAGCAGGATATGCTCATAAGGAATGACCACACCAGGCTTAAGAATAATGCACTCATGCTCAGTAAAGAGCATGTTATGACTCTGATCACAAAATTAAGATACACTCAGAAGATTGTATCCAAGCTCCTTAACAAAGTTTACCTTTTCTATGTTGAGCTTACCATTTATGACCTTGCCCATTCCAGAAATGTAACCACCTTTATCTCCTCCAAAAGCAACTGGTCTTCCATCAATCCTTTCAAAGTTCTGGAGTAGTGACCTATTGCCTGTCATGTGCCTGGAACAACCACTGTCTATGATACAGACATTTTTGTCTGTCTTCAGCTGTCCTGGGATAAAGAAAATGATTAGTTATATTTGAAAACCCAAGCCTTGCTTGTCTTGGGCTCATTTGCAGAAGGTAATTCAACAGTAATAGATCCTATAGTTGTACTAAGTCCATCTTGTACATGTTCCCTTTCCTGGGGGCTCTAAGCAGAATATGCTCATGAGGAATGACTACCCTGGGTTTGGGAACAATGCACTTGTGCTTAGTAAAGAGCATGTTATGACTCTGATCACAAAATTGGGATACACTCAGAAGATGTACCCAAGCTCCTTGACAAAGTTTACATTTTCAATGTTGAGCTTACCATTTGTGACCTTGCCCATTCTAGAAATGAAACCACCTTCATCTTCTACAAAAGCAACAGGCCCTCCATCAATCCTTTTAAAGTTCTAGAGTAGTGATCCATTGCCTATCATGTGGCTGGAATAGCCACTATCAATGATCCAGACATTCTTGTTTGTCTTGAGTTGTCCCTACACAAAGAAAATGATTTGTTACATTTGGAAACCCAAGCCTTCCTTGTCTTGGGCACACAAGAAAATGTAGAAGGTAATGCAACAATAATAGATCCTATAGTTGTGCTATGAGAATCTTGAGCAAATGTTGTTGTAGAACATCCAGTCACATGGTCTTTCTTAGACATCCACACCACCTTTGGAGTCTTGGACTTGACCATCAAAACTTCGGAAGTTTTGATGACTGAACCTTCGGAGATTCTGTAGACACTGCAGTAGACTTCAGTGCTTCGGAAGAACTCCTTTCTTCCGAGACCAAATTTTCTTCCGAAGGAAATTTTACACTTCCCTTCTTTTAGATTTAGAGCTTCCAAAGGAAACAGGTTTTTCTTCCGAAGCTTGAATCTTTTTCAAACTCTTTGAAGTCTTTGTTTTGGTCATATGGACAGTACCTTTGGGATTGAAGGGACAATCCTTAGCAATGTGAGTGGTACTTCCACACATGACACAATTCATCTTCTTCTTCACAAGAGCTTTTTACTTGGAATAGGACTGTCTTTGGTCACATCCCTTCTCCACTTCATCTTTGCAGATGCTGAGACAGTCCTCTTAGATTGAGGACTGTGCTTGGAGTTTGATGGTCCAGGCTGTGCAGCAGTGGTACACAGTAGATTAGTCTTCTTCTTGCTACTGAGATGAGTTGAACACGAACCAGAACTCTTAGCAGAAGAGTTTTGGTTGATGTCGTCAGTCCCTACAACTTTAAACCCCGTAGAGATAAAAACTTGTTTCTGCTTAGAGTCAAAAGTAGCCTTGATCTCTTGAGCCTTCCTTGCCTTTCTTTTGCTCTTTCTGATCAAGTTCTTTCTCATGGACTTGGTCATCACAGTCTTCCTTTTCTCCTCAGAAGGATAGTGGCCCTTCTTGGAATCCTCCTCTTCACTCTTCTCAAAGGAGTTCTTCACTATCTCTCCTTTATCCTCTTCACTCAAGGATCTATAAGAGGAAGCTCATCTTCACAAGTTCCACACCTAGGAGATCTTACTGACAAGATTATGTGTGGAGGAGCTATCTCATTGGATCCTAGTCTCTGCCTGTTTTGATAGCACACTTTGTTGTGTAGGGATGAGGATATCATGTTCTTGAAGGTCTCTTCTTGAAGAACACTTTTTTGTGCCCTGGCTTTGCTGATCATAAGCTCAGCCTGGCACTCAGTTAACTTAGTTATGAGATCTTTGATCTCAGTCCTAAAATCTGTGTGTTCATGTTTTAGAACTGAAATGGTTTTCTCTAAGTCCTCTATCTTCAGTTTATAATCTTTTTCAGACTTTCTAAAATCAGATTTTAAAATATTTATGGACTCAAGGTCAGATCTCATTTCCAAGTTGTAGGACCTGTATCTATTAACTTTAGCAATGCATTCAGGGGTACAGAGATGCTCCAATACCTTGGCTTCATCATGATCTGCCATCAGTGCTTGGTTTGGAGAAGCATCTTCCACCTGAAAGCTCTAGTTAAAGCCTCCTTCTTCAATAGCAACAACAACCTGCTGCTTTGACTTCTCATTCTGGAGAGCTTTGTCAGTGTAGTTTGGTCTGGATTGTGTTTGGCCACCATTTGTTCTAGGAGCCTTACACTCTTTGGCAAAGTGGCCCATCAAGTTACAGCTGTAACACTTGACTTTGCCTTTGTCCAGTCCAACCTTTCCACTGGTTGCATTGCTTGGAAACTTTCTTCTAGTCCTCTTGTAGAACTTCTTGGCTCTGTGAGTGAGAAGAGCCATCTGCTGGACTATTTCCATGTACTCCAGATCATCTGGATGCATACAGTCCAGGTCTTCAAGAGTGAAAAGAGAGTTGCCACAGCTTTCATCAGAAGACACAAAAGCTTGAGAAGAGCTTGTCTCTTGGAATAGGCTTCCTTGAGTATAGTTCTCCCTTGGTGTCTCTGAGAAGGTGATGAAAGGACCCTTTGGTGAGTTGTCAGGGTAGCATATGAGATGATGTTTGGGTTCTATGCTATCCCTTTCAACCACATGTAGGGCTGAACCCATTTGATTGTTGGAGTTGCCAGATGAACCTTGCATGTTCATCTCCATCTGGTAGCCACTGAGAATCCCATATAACTCTGTCAGAGTAAGAGTTTTGAGATTTTCAGTTCTCTTGATCACTACACAGTAGTGTGTCCATTGCCTAGGAAGTGAGGACATGAACTTCCTTACAATGTCTCTGTTTTCAAGAGAAACTCCTCCATCCACTAGGGTATCCACAATCTCAACATACCTGAAATACTGCTGAATCATGGTTTCACCTGTTTTAAAGGTGAAGTTTTCAAACTACTGCTTCAGGAGATCCTTCTTGTTCTCCTTGGCTTCAGAGGAACCCTCATACATCAGTTTCAGTGCATCCCACAGCTACTTGGCTATTTTGCACTTCTTGAAACCTCTGTACAGAGTTTGGAAGGGCAGTTTGAAGGGCTGTCATGGCTTTTTGTCTATCCCTACTCTCTTCCTATCTTCATCAGAGTAGTTAGCCACATCTTTGGGGATCATACCAACACCAGTAGCAGAAGGGGTGCTGGGTATGAAAGGTCCATTCTCAATAGACTCCCACATTCTTGAATCAAGAGACCTGATGAAACCTTCCATTCTCAAACACCAGGTATCAAACTCATCAAGAGTGATCAGTGGGGACTTGTTCATGGTTCCAGTTTCCATATCAGTCTGGAAATGGCTGCCATTTGAAAAGTTTAGTATTTGTGTGTGTGATGGATCTTAAGATGGTGAGATCTTATATCAAGAGCCTGAAATGCTCTGATACCAAATGCAGGATCGTTGAAGGGTGTGAGTTACAACACAACAACACAAAGAGGAGATTAACTAAACTTTAATCAAACAGTAAACTGGATTAACCAAGGTAAGACACTAAGAACACAAGTAATGTAAGAGACAGAACATAAAGAACACAAGTATATGGTTTTCAAGAATGCAGTATATTTCTTTCTCTATGTTCTATTACAAGTGTTACAAAGCATATTGGAAAGATACAAGAACATGAGATACTTATACTACATCCTACAGCCGGCCATACTTTGAAAGCCAGCTGGATACAATTGACTAGACACAAACAAAATCAATTGTAGAGTCAAAAGGCAGATTGCCATTTGGCTTGTGACTATGACATGCCATAGCTCACATCCTTATCTATTACAAAATGATAAAGTACATAAAGTAGAAAGTTACAGACTCAAGACCTCAATGTACAGTTACCAAAAGCATGGACCTTTTCACCAACTCATGTAAGTTGGTGAACTTACAGAGGTGCAGCGGAAAGATGTCTAGCTTTATGGAAAATTACATCAGATAAAGCATGTATTAAAAGTCTTCGAAAGAAATATGTCTTCATGAGTTGAAGCTTCGGAAGACTTTGTCTCTGAGGCTTTGGAAGACTTCATATTTTGCTTCGGAAGATTTTACACTTAGAGTATTTTCAGTTGCATGTGTAATACTTCCTAAGCATTCTTCTTTAATGCACTTGTGCAGCATGCAGGATAGACATTTGATGTTTAGGTTGCATCAGGCTCTGCATTAATCTCTACACTAGTATTTATGCATATAACTTTTTTAATGCATCTAACTTTTTACTTATGCACTTATGCAACTAACATTTACTTATACATCTAACTTTTAATTAATATTTAATTATACAACTAATTTTTCTTTTACGTTAACTAACTTTTACTTATACAACTAACGTTTTAGTTATGTTTATAAACATTTATTCGTACTAACATATTATTTTTATCCTAACTTTTCATTCTTATTCTCTCTTGCTTTTTTAAGCTAAATTCATTGTTTATAACATAATCTTAAAATTATTCATATTATTTAAAATCACTCTCGATATAAACACACACATGGTGGTTATATACCCTTAAAAACGGTTATATAGCCGTTGACCATGATTACATAGCGGTTGCAAACGGTTATAATTTAAACTATAGATTGATCACTATCAATCTATTTTTCTTTACAATAATTGGATTACTTTTTTTCTCAAGTTTATCCAAGGCCATTTTCAAAGATAATCCACCCAATTTTAGTACCGACAACTATAATGCTCATTTTAATTATCATCCCCATTGCTAAATTCCCACCGAAAGAATTTAAAGTTTTCTCATTTTTTGTATTTGTTTTGTAGATCTATCACTATTTGTATAGCAATATTTGTTCGATATATAAGGATTCTAATAATTATCTTGTTATTTTCTTAATTTTTGTTTAGGGAACAAACATGTCGAACATTGTAAAATTTGAATTCCCAATTCTTAATATCAATGGAGAAAATTATTTGTTGTGGATGACTCATAAAAAATACATATTAAATCCATGTGTGTCTTAAAATACTATACAAAGGGAAATACTTGATAGGAACAAGACAAAGTGAAAGCTGACATCTTTTTGAGAAAAGACATTAATGAAATGATACATTTTGAATACCGAAATTGTGATGGTTCGTATAACTTATGGAGCGACATACAAACTTAGTTTTACTTCCCACTGCTAGTGATGAATGGAACAAACTAAGTTTCAATATTTTAAAAAAAAATAAATGAGTAGGTCTCTATTGTATTAAATATGCTCAATGTTTTTTTTGTCGGCATATAATTACCGAGGATGATATGTTGGAAAAAACTATGTCTACATTTTATTTATGAAATGCAAATGTGCAAAACCAATATAGATTGTTAAACTTAAAGAAATATTTTGATCTAACTTCATATCTCCTTGTAATGGAGAAAAACAACAAGCCATTAATGAAAAATCATCAAGCTCGACACACATGTTCACTAGAAATTCGAAAAGTAAATGTTGTTAATAGTAATAATAACAAAAACTCTAGACGTAAATAAGAACAAGGTCGTGAATGAGTTCATGGTCGTGGCTATTTTGAAAAAAACCCATTTTGTAAGAGTTACACTTAGAGGCTGATGCAACTAAAGTTTTCTCAGCATGCACATGTGAAGTATAAGGAAAGTTACTACGGAAGATTTGATACAACTCAATGAAATTCACTAACTATCAAATCTCTTGAAGCCAAAAGACCAATTCTTCTGAAGTAAAAAATGAAGTCTTTCGAAGCTTCAAGACAAAGTATTCCGAAGCCAAGAGATTAATTTCTTTCGAAGATAGAGAAGACATACCTTCTCTGACATGCTTTTGACAAAAGTTGAACTACTTTCCGCCGCCATCTCTGAAAACTCACCAACTTGTACAAGTTGGTGAAAAGTCCATACTTTTGTCAATTGTAGATTAAGGTTGTAACTTTCTACCTTTGTTCTTTTATCCTTTTTGTAAAAGATAAGGATGTGAGCTATGACATGTCATAGTCACTAGTCAAAATGAAATCTACCTTTTGACTTTACATTGATCATGCTGTCTAGATTAGTGTTACAACTGGCTTTCAAAGTATGGCCAGATGTAGGATGTAGTATAAAGTATCTCAAGTACTAGTCATTAGAACCAAGATTTGTAACATTTGTAATAGAACTTGAGAGCAATATACATCATTCTTGAAAACCAAATACTTTTGTTCTTGTTGTGTTCTTTACTTGTGTTTATTAAAGGGGGTCAATGCACATTTTAATGGTCATATTCATTCTTTCAAATGGAATGATAATTACCATGTTAATTCTTGTGGTCGCGACCATGGTCATGGTACTTAAAAAAATTATGATGGTTTATGTTTTAGATGTAGAAGAACATACCACTAGTCAAAGGCTTGTATTCTTCCTTCATATCTACAGGATCGTTGAAGGGTATGTAAATACAACACAACAACACAAAGAGGAGAGTTGCTTAAGAACACTCAAGTAATCAAACAGTAAAACTGCTTACCTCTAGTAATGATACTAAGAACACAAGTAAATATGAGACAGAACAAGATAGCAAAATACACAAGGAGATGGTTTTCAAGATTGTAGTATATTGCCTTCTCAAGTCCTATTACAAATGTTACAAAGCATATCTAGAAAGTTACAAGTACTTGAGATACATATACTACATCCTATAGCCGACCATACTTTGAAGGCCAGCTGGATGCAATTGACTAGACACAAACAAAATCAATTGTAAAGTCAAATGGCAGATTGACTTTTGACTAGTGACTATGACATGCCATAACTCACATCCTAATATATTACAAAAACGATAAAGAACATGAAGTGCAAACTCAAGACCTCAATGTACAATTACCAAAAGCATGGACCTTTTCACCAACTTATGAAAGTTGGTGACCTTACAGAGTTGCAGCAGAAAGGTGTCTAGCTTTAGGGAAAAGTACATCAGATAAAGCATGTATACTAAAAGTCTTTGGAAGAAATCTATCTTCAAGTGTTGGCTTCGGAAGACTTTGTCTTTGAAGCTTCGGAAGACTTCATCTTTGGCTTCGGAAGATATTGGTCTTGGCTTCGAAAGATTTCACACTTAGAATATTTCTATTGCTTGTGTGAAACTTCTGAAGCATTCTTCTTCAGTACACTTGTACATGCATGTAGGAGAGACTTTGGGTGTTTGGGTTGTGTCACACCCCAACCTTGACGGCGGAAATGTCGAGGAGTGATAGTTAAGATCGTTCACAGCCACATAACGCTATTATTAAATCCAATAATATTATTCATAAGTTTCAAATGTAATATAACAAGCTTATTCATTTATTTAAGTCTCAAATAAAGAAAACATAACAAGCTTATTCATTTATTTAACTAGGTCCATTCCTAGGTGTGAACAACTTCAAAAGTGGTGATCAAGCTTGAGTATTTCCTAAAACATGTTAAAAATAAAAGGTCAACATAATGTTGGTGAGATTTCCATAGTTTTCGATACATAAGTATATAAAAGATGGCAATTCATGTTGTAAGATAGAGAACAAAGTGACTAGGGATGTAAGACAGAATGCACAATCAAACCTCGACAAAGTTTTACAAGTCTTAAACGTTTAAAAGTATATACGATTAGCTAAGTGTACTTGGATCAACCAAGCAGGCTTGTCTGGCCCATAGATCTATGACTTCGCTAGGCTAGAAATAGTTAATGATTGTATATATATTCGACATTACATGGTAGCTACAAAGTTCAACTAACCACAACACACAAGTAAATTTCCATAAGTTTACAAGAGTCAAACGTGTTTACAAGTGCAAAGTTTATAATGTAACATGTTTCACCCCAAAGTGTGAAAGTATAAAAAGGGGGTATAGGAATACTCACTTGATCAAATAAGTATATATTGGATGATTATTAAGAAGATAATAATAATCATCGTTTCAACGTAGCCCTTCACAATGCACCTAAAATATATATATTTACAAGGTTTAAATTTAATAAAAAAATTAACGTTTTAACGCGAACTAGGGTTTTAGGATTTTGGGTTTTTGTGAACAATTTAGTAAACTCTTATTTATATTTTGTTCAATAGAGAAGTAACATTATAAAATTTCAAAGGAATTATAACCATTGTTAATAATTTATGTAATATAACATATCTCTATAATCAAAGAAAACATAAGATTCAATAATAATTAATAATTCAAATTATTATATAACTCCATTTCTATAACAATACTTAATTATAATTTTTATAATAAAATATTAAAATATTTTGTAAGGATAAATTTACAGAAAATATTTTGTTGATTTTTAAAAGATTAAAAGTTTGTAAAAATCATTTTTAAATGTAATAGATTTTTCTAAAATAGAATTAAGGCTAAAAAGTCATTTTAAAAATAATAAGAGGGTGCCCGGGTTCGAACCCGGGACCTCTAAGTTGAATTGTGGTGTGTGAACCGATGAACCAAGGCTTCAGCTGCGGTTTATTTTGGTTTCAAATTGTTATAAGCCAAGATTAAGAAACTCCCCCAAATTACATAAACCCTGATTCAAGTTAATTCAGATTGAAGTCCAAATCAATAAGATACATGCTCGAAACCATAGGGCTTTTGTTCCCTATGATAAAACGAAGCTATGAACACACTTAATTACCCGATTCGATTTTTTAGGTTGATAAGAATAAATGCCAACGAGTTGCGACCGAAGCTTGAATTCGTTCAACATGCAATTGTTGATGTTAACCAAATTAAACTTGTGGGTATCTTCAAGTGATGCTAACGATTCTAAGCCTCAATCAATTGGGTTTAAGGATGCTCAAAAGATCGATAATAGCAAGGTTGCAGGTCGACGGGTATGAGGTCGATGAACTTCAAGGTTGGTGTTTTTCAGATGCAATTGGGGGTCGAAACTGTTTAAGGGTGTTGTTTTGATGAGTTGCCCTCAATCGTAAAGGTATGGCTTAATCTGTTTCGAGTCGAACCTTAATCAACCGAATTAATTCAATTAATAGTGTCTTTATGTTCGAAATGGTGTGTGAAGGTGTAGGAACAATTTAATTGCAAATTAATCAGGCGTTATAGGTGATTTGGTGTTCGCCGGAGTTTGGCCGGAGGTAAGGCCGGAGTAAGGAGGTTGACGGTGGTGGGAAGTTTAGTTTGGAAAGTTACACCTTTGGCCCCTGGCGTTTGTGGATTGTTATATTATGTTTAAAGGTTTTGGGATGAGTTTTAAAAATGACACTTTAACCCCTAGATTTATTAGAACCATTTTTAAGAAAAATAAATCTATAAAACCTTATAAATTTATAATTCTTAAAATAACTCTCTACTAATTATTTATTGTAATTTAATGGTTAGAACTCATAAATGACATACAATTTTTATAATTTTATATGATTTTAAAATCACAAAACCTTTTACAAAATGCTAAACTAATTTAATAAAATAGATTTTGAATAAATGGTATAATATTGTATTTGAAAGACTAATATAAATTAAATTGATAACTAATGAATTTGATTCCCAAAAATAGACTCAAACGGATTCAGGTTTAGGTTTAAGTCTTGAAAATGAGCAGATGTTACAGTCTCCCCTACTTTAAGAAATTTCATCTGAAATTTAATCACAAGTAGACTAATTTCAAGGATATGAGGAGACTTGGATTTCACTTTATATTTTCAAGTGAACTCTTGGAAGCGTTTAAACTCAACAAGAATAATATGACATTTTGAGATGCTTAAGTTGTGTAAGTTTTATGATTTCATGTGTTTCTTGACAAAGTGTATAAGGTCATTAATTTAGAATTTTTAGTTGATAACTTTTGTATGTTAGACGATTCAAGACGGTTAGAAAGGTTTGTGTCATAAGTGAAACCCCAAACATTAGATCGATACAGGACTCGGCTTAACGAACATGAGAAATAAGTTCAATATGCTTTTGGATGTGATATGGAATTCATAAAAGCTTCTCAAACAAATCACTTTAACGGGGTTTCTAGACGGTCGATTCTTGTTTACTATTTCTTTGAGGTTTTCAAAGTTTCATTAGTTTAACATTGATACGAGAATCGTGTTTGTTATGATTAAGGATTCACTTTAGAATGAGAGCATCATTTTAATAGGCTTTCGGGATAAGTGTAATTTGAGGGAAAGATGTTTAGAAAGATTTTCAAGATTAGGAGTTCAAGGTTATCTAAAATAATGGTCATTGCATTTTTAATTCTGGGTAAAGAGTTAAACAAAGAAATCGTTCATGATCGGATTAGAATTTAAATAATTCAGAATATCGACGATAAAGGCAATGACAAATAGCTTTCCAAGTACAGCTTGCACACGTGGTTCATCAAACTCATGAACACAACCATACATTGCTATAACCAGAAAGGCATGACAATAAATTTATAATAAATTTATCTTGTACGAAAGATTGTTTTAGGAGTGTTATCATCGTGCAATTAGGTTTTAATGATAACTCATAATGAAGATCGATAAAAAGGTTCCATAAAACTAGATCAACGTCAAATTGTAACATAAAAAAAGCATGAGAAGAAATCGATTTAAAATTAAATGTTCCAGGCTTAGAACTAGGGTTACCCTTAAGTAACAACGACCCCTTTTGAGTTCAAGATTCATGCTTTAGCTTGATTGGCTGGAACACTATCGTTGATAAATCAGATAACGGTGTTCATCCTTCAAGTTTTTACGTGTTTCTTGTCAATTGAAGTCTTAAAACCTTGGTAAGTTTGAGATCAAGGAATGGGAATACTCACCAAGATGTGGTTATCACTCCTAGCTTGGTGATGTATTTCCCAAGGTATGACTCTTAACTACCAAATGAGAGCTTGATCCTAACTCATTGTTGAGAATCCACAAAATTAAATTAAGGTAACTTACTATTAAGGTAAGGATAGTCACTCCTATCTCAATAGTGAAGTTTTATAGAAACAGAATATAGCGAAATGAAAAGTTTCATCAAAAAACAGAATTCACTCCTATTTTGATGATGTCATTTCATTTGAAAAAAATAAACATCTATAAAATTTTAAACATGAGGTATTATCATCAAGGTATGGATTTCACGCCAATCTTGATGATTGAATTTCTAATAACAAGAAAACAATCGAGAACTGACCTTTGTCACCAAAGTACGGGGTTCAATCCTATTTTGGTGGGGTCATCTCATTCGTGAAATACGAGTTCCAAAGAAAAATGATCGAAATCTATCCTCAAAACAAGGAAATCACCCCGATTCAGAGGATGGGATTTCATAAAACACCCAATACACAATTGAAAGCCATTACCACGATACAAAATTTTACTCTTATTTTAAGGAAGTAATTCCATTTGTAAAATACGAACTCAAAAAGGAGGAAATCGTCATCAAGGTATGAGGTTCATTTCTGTCTTGACGATAAGATTTAATGAGAACAATGATAGCGAATGGAAAGTCATCACAAAGTAAGGGAGTCACCCCTGTTTTGATGAGAGATAGGATCATTTAGGGGATACGAGTGTCCTTAATCATAAGTTGACTTGCGGACTCTTGCATTGCCTACAATGTGAAACGATTTGAAGTTTTTATAAAGCTCGACTTAGCAAACGAAGAGAATATCAGCTAGGAATTCAGAAAAATTCAAATTCATAAATGTAACATTAACAGGAAAAGAAAATCATGCTTGCTAGGATTTAGGTTAAAGTTTGGGATAACGGAGTTAATTGTGTTAGGTTCTTAAATCTTGAATGGTTTAATTCAGGAAAAAAAAGTCAATGACCAAAGTGATTCAACATAATAATGAGATGTAAATGTTCGGTTCAAAATAAAAGGGAATTGCGTTGATTCTCAAAGTGTACGTCAAACCCAACTTTACAGTTGCCACGCGTACCTATAAGCGAACACGTATCTCAGGAGTTCCAGGTCAGATAAACTGATCCAACGGTTGAATCAAATTTATGTGTATACCTTGCCTAGACAAGGTATCCCGGGATGCAGGTATTCCACCTTTCGGCATTGCATGTTTTGGTTATGTGATACACTTTAAGACATTGACATGAAACCTAAGTAACAATTTTAAGTTTTAAAAACCATTTGGTTTAGACGACTAAATATTTGGATATATTAAGATCCATGTACACGTTGGTCAAGGTATAAGATAGTTACATAAGGCACACAACGTATAACGTTCTTTAAACGTAGGAATTGAGAAGTATAACGAGTTCAATATTAACGGGAACATGGTGTAAGATAGGAATGAGAAGATATTAGAGTTTCAATGATAAACCAGTCCAAGGAATCAAGGGTTTTAATATTTTAAATATAAACCGGATGGTTCCATTTGGTAACGCATTACCATTTGGAAACGTTGACACGTCAAGGTAAAGTGACCCATTTGCCTTAGAAACTTGTGTATGTTGACCATAGTTTATCACTCATCCCAGAAATCCACAGGTAAGCATAACTAGTCCCGTAAGATTTATACGATATGCTTGCCTTAGCCCGAAGGCCTTTTTCCAGGAAATCCAGAATACAGGTGTCTATGTGTCACAAAAATCTCTTAGGTTCATGAGATCAAAACCTTGATGAGATTTTAATAGATTAGACATAAGTCTAAAGAATTAAACTCATGATGATAAGTGTAGATTCCACATGTCGTCGAGAGTAAGTTTAGAAAACTTCATTTGTTGGGGAGAATCAAAGAGTTTAAGTTAAGTTTAGGGAGATAAATAACAATGTTTAGGCAGTCCTATGCTAAGGCATCAACTTGCACATAAAAGGCATAACATTATGTAGCATGCAAAATATATGATTTACAAGATAGAATGATAATTCTATAAGGTTCATGCATACTATAGTCTAGGTCACCATTTCTAATAACCTAAATCCCTATAGTTATGGGCTCTGATACCAATCTGTCACACCCCAACCTTGACGGCGGAAACGTCGAGGAGTGAGAGTTAAGATCGTTCACAGCCACATAACGCTATTATTAAATCCAATAATATTATTCATAAGTTTCAAATGTAATATTACAAACATAAGCCTCAATTAAAGAAAACATAACAAGCTTATTCATTTATTTAACTAGGTCCATTCCTAGGTGTGAACAACTTCAAAAGTGGCGATCAAGCTTGAGTATTTCCTGAAACATGTTAAAAATAAAAGGTCAACATAATGTTGGTGAGATTTCCATAGTTTTCGATACATAAGTATATAAAAGATGGCAATTCATGTTGTAAGTTAGAGAACAAAGTGACTAGGGATGTAAGACAGAATGCACAATCAAACCTCAACAAAGTTTTACAAGTCTTAAACGTTTAAAAGTATATACGATTAGCTAAGTGTACTTGGATCAACCAAGCAGGCTTGTCTGGCCCATAGATCTATGACTTCGCTAGGCTAGCAATAGTTAATGATTGTATATATATTCGACATTACATGGTAGCTACAAAGTTCAACTAACCACAACACACAAGTAAATTGCCATAAGTTTACAAGAGTCAAACGTGTTTACAAGTGCAAAGTTTATAATGTAACATGTTTCACCCCAAAGTGTGAAAGTATAAAAAGGGGGTATAGAAATACTCACTTGATCAAATAAGTATATTTGGATGATTATTAAGAGAGATAATAATAATCATCGTTTCAACGTAGCCCTTCACAATGCACCTAAAATATATATATTTACAAGGTTTAAATTTAATAAAAAAATTAACGTTTTAACGCGAACTAGGGTTTTAGGATTTTGGGGTTTTGTGAACAATTTAGTAAACTCTTATTTATATTTTGTTCAATAGAGAAGTAACATTATAAAATTTCAAAGGAATTATAACCATTGTTAATAATTTATGTAATATAACATACTCTATAATCAAAGAAAACATAAGATTCAATAATAATTAATAATTCAAATTATTATATAAATCCATTTTTATAACAATACTTACTTATAATTTTTATAATAAAATATTAAAATATTTTGTAAGGATAAATTTACAGAAAAATTTTGTTGATTTTTAAAAGATTAAAAGTTTGTAAAAATCATTTTTATATGTAATAGATTTTTTCTAAAATAGAATTAAGGCTAAAAAGTCATTTTAAAAATAATAAGAGGGTGCCCGGGTTCGAACCCGGGACCTCTAAGTTGAATTGTGGTGTGTGAATCGATGAACCAAGGCTTCAGCCGCGGTTTATTTTGGTTTCAAATTGTTATAAGCCAAGATTAAGAAACTCCCCCAAATTACATAAACCCTGATTCAAGTTAATTCAGATTGAAGTCCAAATCAATAAGATACATGCTCGAAACCATAGGGCTTTTGTTCCCTATGATAAAACGAAGCTATGAACACACTTAATTACCCGATTCGATTTTTTAGGTTGATAAGAACAAATGCCAATGAGTTGCGACGGAGCTTGAATTCGTTCAACATGCAATTGTTGATGTTAACCAAATTAAACTTGTGGGTATCTTCAAGTGATACTAACGATTCTAAGCCCTCAATCAATTGGGTTTAAGGATGCTCAAAAGATCGATAATAGCAAGGTTGCAGGTCGACGGGTATGAGATCGATGAACTTCAAGGTCTGTGTGTTTTTCAGATGCAATTGGGGGTTGAAACTGTTTAAGGGTGTTGTTTTGATGAGTTGCCCTCGATCGTAAAGGTATGGATTAATCTGTTTCGAGTCGAACGAGCTCACACTTTGATTGCAATTGTCGGTTTCGGGTGCACAGCCTTAATCAACCGAATTAATTCAATTAATAGTGTCTTTATGTTCGAAACCGGTGTGCGAAGGTGTAGGAACAATTTAATTTCAAATTAATCAGGCGTTATAGGTGATTTGGTGTTCGCCGGAGTTTGGCCGGAAGTGAGGCCGGAGTAAGGAGGTTGACGGTGGTGGAAGTTTAGTTTGGAAAGTTACACCTTTGGTCCCTGGTGTTTTGTGGATTTGTTATTTTGTTGGGGTGATATTGGTCAGAAGGAATTGGGGAGCGTCGAGGTAATCGAGGCTACGACAGAGAAGCTTGAAAAGATTAGAGCCTTCATGAAGGCAACCAAAGATAGACAGAAGTCGTATGCCGATAAGCGACGTAGGCCAATTGAGTTCCAGGTGGGTGACCGGGTTATGTTGAAGGTCTCACCTTGGAAGGGTATTATCAGATTCAGAAAGCGGGGCAAGTTGAGCCCAAGATATATAGGCCCTTTCCGAATCATTGCTCGAGTAGGGGAGGTGGCCTATAGATTGGAGTTGCCAGATGAGTTAAGTGGGATTCACCCGACATTCCATGTATCTCATCTGAGAAAGTGTATAGCTGATGAAGACATGATTGTTCCACTGGAGGACATTGAAATAGATGAAAGGTTCAATTATGTGGAGCAACCAGTGGCAATCATCGATCGTAAAGAAAAGAGGTTGCAAAATAAAGTGGTTCCTCTTGTGCGTGTACAGTGGAAGCACAGGAAGGGATCCGAGTCAACGTGGGAGACTGAGGAAGAAATGAGACAGCATTATCCACGTTTGTTCGACGAATAACAGGTTTCGGGGACGAAACCTATTTAAGGGGGGTGGACTTGTAACACCCGAATATTTATTATTTTGAAGCCGGTGAGGAAAGAAAAGAAAATAAAGTCCAAAAGTCGAGGGACCAAACTCGCCAACGAAAGAAAGTCGGGTGAGGGGAAGTATATAAGGGAGAGGGCAGCCCTTACCCTCTCCCCCACACTCACAAATCAGCCAAAGAAAAGGGAGAAGAGAGAAAGAAGAGAAAAAGAGGAAAAAGTGTTGGTTCGGGTCGCCAAAATCGTCGTGAAGCATGCCAAATCGAAGCTCTTGTCGTTGTGCTCGTTTAGGTGAGTTCTAGGACCCCTCTTTTACATGTTTTTGAATGATTTTGGGGCTGGAACACATCTTAAAACCCTTTTTCGCGTTTTTGGGTGAAGACCCGTATGTATGCGTGTATGTATGCGTAGGACCCGTTTGGGGCTTGATTTCTTGCTTGGTTGTGCTTGAATAATGTTATGGTATGCATCCCTAAGGTTTAGGATGGTCGATTTAGGCTTAAAATGGGTTTAGATGAGTTTGGAGGCCGAAAACCCTCGGCTGCAGTCGGGATGAACTGCATTCTGCATCAGTTAGGGCTAGGCGACCGACTGGAGGCCGACTGGAGGCCATACGACCGATTAGGGTGCGATTGGGGTTCATTCGCACGATTGAAGGTCCATTCGCACGACTGAAGGTGCATTCGCACGACTGGATGTTCATTCGCATAGGTGTTCATCCGTATTAGTTCATTCGCATGATGGTCAGTCGCATGGAGGCAATGCGACTGAAGGGTGTCCATACGCCCGAATAGGGCTGTTGAACCCGAGGAAGGTGCAGATTGACTTCTGACTTTCGGGGGAAAGTGCAGATGTAAGTTTTGACGTAAAGGTTCCCATAAGAGTTTTTAAGATGACGATCGAGGTCTTAGAAAGCATGTTGGGCATGATGAGGGTGATGATGTTGTATGTTATGTATGTATGATGTTGTCCTGTATGATGTGATGTTGATGCATGTTAATGTTCCTTAGTGTGATGTATAATATCTTTCCTATGGCTTTACCTATTATGATGAATGAACAAAGTATTATGTAACGTAAAGTGAAAGATAAAGAAAGAGGAACATGATGAATTAATGCATGTATTAATGAACGAATGAAACGTCTTGCACGCATCGGATAACGGGTCCTTCTTTGTGATTGAACCTGAATGTAGAACCTCTACCGCTCACCCCTAGTACTATGGCATACGTTTAACTGTTCATTTGTTGACTTCGGCCCAGTAGCTAAGACTGATGGTTACTCCTAGTACTGTGGCATACGTTTAGCTGTTCATTTGTTGACTTCGGCCCGATAGCTACGACTAACCGGGGTGTAGCACATGGTATTGGTAAGGATGATGTCCGATGCACAAGTAAAGTCATAATGAATGAATGAAAGAATGAAGAAGATAATAATGATGTTATCTATGTGTACGTACCATGTGTGATCATGTAAATGTAACGAACGGTTTTATATGAAAGTAAAGTATGTTTTATTTATAAAACTAGAACTCACTCAGCAACGCTAACTTGATGTGTTTTTTCCAGTTGGCAGGTAATGGTTTCTAAATTTGTGGTATATGTCTAGGACAGGATGGTTCTTCCTGATGCTAGAGGAGCTGCTTGAATGGGAGATGATGGAGCATCCTCTGGCTGCACATCCTCAAGATGTTCTGACTCATCCTGAGGTTCTAAAAAGATATTTCTTTCTTCTTTGGCTTTGGCTTTGAAGCCATCCTTTTCCTCCTCTTTGAACCTTTTAACTAAGAAGACTGGCCTGCAGCACCTGATTGATCTTCTTTGTCTTTCTCAGTTGGGTTTTCCTCTTTCACAGGGTCAGATTGAGAGGGGACAGAACCCTACTGTGGATGAAAAGATGAAGCTTGCTGAGTCTCAGAAGAAGGTTTAGGTGGTGTTGTCTCAAGTTGTTCAAACTTAACCTCCACTTTAGGTGGAGCTTGACTTGGAGGGGAGTGTAGGTCTATCAGCTCTCCATTTTTGATCTTTTGCTTGATTACCCTGATATGCTCATTCATAGTGGACAGAGACTGAAGATCATATATAGGTTGGACTCACCTTAGTTTAGAATGTTTACTTTTGCTTGTAATAGGTCTTTTGTTAGTTTCCTTTTGTATGTAATTAGATTTATGTGGTTTTGCAGTCCAGCGAAACTGTGAACGAAACTACAGTTTCGCTCACAGTCAGTTGATTAGTTCGCTCGGCGAAACTACTGTTTCTGCTAGGCGAAAGTACCGTTTCGGCAGAACAGTTTCACTATCAGCGAAACTGTCTGCGAAACTAAGACTGCTATATATAGTTTTTGATCATTCTCATTGGAGGTAAGCTTGCAAAACCCTAATCGTTGATCATTATTGCAAGTTACCATTTCTAAGTAGTTATTACACAGAAATATCATTATGCTTTGATGTTATTGAATGTTATAATCTTTATTGTCTTATATGGAATGAGCTATTATTGTGTTCAATATTCATTATTCATCTTGTTTAGTTTGTGTGTTTGATATTGAATGATTCTTTATCTCATTTGCACTGTAATACGATCAAATGGACCAACAGACACATAGTGCCAAGTCTCCTTTTGGAGAATCCATACAGCTTCAAGAAGCTTATCATCCTCTGCCTGTCTACAGGCTTCTTCATACTCTTTTGGATGATGGCTCTTGACTTTGCAGCCTCTTCCCTTAGTGTCCTTTTAGTGATCTTTCTTTCCTTGACTATCTCAAGTTCAAGTTGTTTTAGGTACTCAAAATCAATATAGTCATAGGATAAGGGAAGAAGTGCACTGCCTGATAGAGGCATGTGGCACTCAGGTAGTTAATCATTTTGATCTTATTTTCTTCTCTGTCTACCTAAGGTTCTTGTTGAACCAAATCCTCCTATGTAGGACTTTCTTGAACTGGGGAGAGAGTAGGTACATGCTTGTACAATCTTTTCTTTCTTCTTTCTTCTTTGATTTGTACCAGTAGCTCAGCATCTTCTACCTCCTTCCTCTCCTTTGACACTTCCATGTCAACTAGTTGTTGGACCAAAAGAACCAATGAGCCAAGATCAGAAAACCTCTAAGTCCCACATGGTATCACAACAACTGCTGAAAGCCTCATCAGCAGTTTGACAAGTGCTGAAGACTTCAACAGCTGAAGATCAAGTGCTGAAGACCTCAACAGCTGAAGAACCAAAATGCTGAAGTACAACAGCTGAAGAACACAAGTGCTGAAGCTGAAAGACCAAAGTACTGAAGTACAACAGCTGAAGAGTTTACAAGTGCTGAAGATCAACAACTGATGTACAAGGTCTAAAGACAAAGACTGAAGACATCAGCTGATGATATCTACTGAAGTCATCAGCT
The DNA here is from genome assembly GCA_025506515.1 of Flaveria trinervia. NCBI lineage: Eukaryota > Viridiplantae > Streptophyta > Magnoliopsida > Asterales > Asteraceae > Flaveria > Flaveria trinervia. The sequence goes on along the minus strand of CM046445.1, from coordinate 66,964,515 downwards.
GATGAAACACCTGAAGGTCAAAGTCTGAAGATCAAGTACTGAAGCCTCAGTAGTTTGTCACAACTGCTGAAGAGTACTTCTTCAGTAGTTGTGATATCAGTAGTTTTATATTTTTATGTTTCAGTAGTTTTGTAAAACGACTGAAGAGCTTGTTCTTCAGTCGTTGTAGTTTCAGTAGTTTTATATTTGTACTTAACATGCTGATATGTTCTCAGTAGTTGTGAACATTCAGTAGTTTGTTAAGAATTAGTTATTTTTGTATTAGATCTGCCAGTTGTCACTTTCCGTGATAACAGCAGTGATTGTTGCACTCTATATAAGGAGTGACAACTTATTGTAACCACGGGGGAATGAATGGAATGAACGATTGATTTGATTAGAAATATTCTACATCTATAAACATTCCTTGAAATCAGAAATATATATTCTCTCCCTATAACCGTATGCGATCTTAATGCTTACAAGTATCGATTGCTTGCTACAATTTGTCTAATTCTAGTTTGTATTCCGCTGCTTTGTATCCTAATACATCAAACGTGTGATCGCTGATCCTGTCAAATGGTATCAGAGCAGGTTAATCATTGATCGATCTAATAATTGATCATTGAACTGCTATTCAAGATCTAAGTTTGATTGAATTAGCTTTTGTTTTTGCAAGAAACGGTTATAGAGATTGAATTTTCTGTATTTTGCTCATTCATCCTGAGATCTTTTCTTGGTTCTCATTGAGTTTGTTGTGGTCTGTCTAAAACTTTTAAAAGCTTGAACTAAATTGTTTTTGAACTGAAAATGACTACTCCTTCCAATGATCCTCACAATACTGGTTCCTCAACCAAGCCACCTATGCTGTTAGGAATGAGTATAACATATGGCAAAGACGTATGCTCCATGTCTGTTAACAGCGCAGGTGTTGGACATCAGTGGTACATGGTCCACACAAGCCTATGGTGAAAACCCGGAAACCAATCAAATGGTTCCGAAGAGGAGGGAGCAATACTCAGATGAGGATAAGAAGTTGCTTGAAATTGATGCAAAAGCCCATGGAATTCTGGCCATGGCACTGCCAAATGAAATCTATTCTGGGCTAATGCATCATGAAACTGCCCATGACCTCTGGATTGCCTTGAAAGAACAATTTGGAGGAACAGATGAGGTCTTAGCAAATAATAGAGAAATTCTTGCCCAACAATATGAGACATTCTCTCATAGAAAGGGTGAGACACTGACTCAACAATATGAGCGGTTCTCTTGTTTGATCTCTGAACTAAAATGGTCAAACTTGAATACACCAATATTCAGATGAATAACAGATTTCTCAGATCACTGCCTGAGAGATGGGACACATATACTATTATCCTACGCTCTAGTGCAAGTTTGGACAAACTATCTCTCACCCAACTCCATGGGAAACTGCTCACTTTTGAGAGAGAGATAGAACAGAAGAGAAAGCTGTCTTCATCTGGAAAGCTCACTGAAGACTTTGTACAGGCAACACTGCCTTGGTGGGTCATGAGTCAGAATATGCTTCATCTGAATGCCAGTATGATGAGCATATTAATTTCTCTTCAAGCACTTCTGATTCTGCATTTGTGAGTATTGATGGTCAGTTTACTGGGTGTAATAATGACAATCTATGTTTCATTATGGATGATCTCAAGGGGATTGCTGATGATGACTTAGAAGAGATGGATATTTTGAGCCAAATGGCCTTGATAAATATCAGATCTCAGAAGTTCTATAAAAGAACTGGAAGAAAATTCCCAGGACTCTCTGGCAAAACCAAAGTTGGTTTTGACAAGAGCAAGTTGAGGTGTCACAAATGCCAAAGGCTTGGACACTTTGCAAGAGAGTGTAGATCAACTGGATCTAACTCCACTGCACCCTTTGTGACTTTTCCTGGCAATAGTCAACAACACAGAGGGCAACATCCTGTCACCTCTAGTCATCATCCTCAACAACAATCTCCGGCATATTTTGTTTCTCAGGGTCAAATGCCATATCCGTACCCTTGTTATTACATGCCACAGTCAAATCAAGTCAAGTTCCTATGACACCACAACCTCATGCACTACCAGAACCTCAGCCTTCCCAATCTCATCAACAAGCTCAACCTCAACAACACAGCTTCTTCACCCCAGGAGTTGTTGACTGGAGCAGTTTACCAGATGACTTGTCTGGTCATGACCAACTGTTCTCAGGTGCTGGTCAACATGGTGGTGACAGTCCTTTTGGGAATCTAGCTCTTATGGCTTTGGAGTCTGCTGATACTTCATTTTCTAATGCCTCTACACCACAGGTATCACAGGTATCCTCTGAGGCAAAAGCCAAATTATGTTCTGAACCATGCATAGCAGCATTTGCTTCCATTAGAGAAGCAAATGTAGCTCTAATTAATAAGAACATTGAGCTAGAACAAATAATTTCAAAAACAAAGCTGAGTTTGAGTTTGTGCTCAAAGATAAAAATGATGAGATTTATAAACTGAATTGCCAAATAATTGATGATAAGGCTAGAGAAGAAGTACTTCTAGAGAAGTACAAAGATCTCAAAGAAACCCTTGCAGTTACCCAGGTCGAGTGTGATAGATGGGTACAATCATGCAAAGGTTTTGAAATGCTTCTTAGTAAGCAATCTGCTTCAAATGTGAAGTTTGAATTGGTTACAATCACACTGCTCCACCTACAGATTTTACCCCAAGAGCAGAGGTAGAATCTGATGGTGAGAGTGATAACCATCCATCACATCATGTGATCTACCTTCTGATACAGCACAATCAGAAGTAGCAGTCAGCATCAAGCCCTCCTTGAACCTATCAGCTGATGTTGATGGTTCAAATGCTGACATTCACATGATTAATGAGTTGATCAACTCAGGAGTTAATCCTGAAGGTCCTGAAAGGACTAGAGAGCAGGATCTAACACCTGAAGTTCAAACTTCAACTGCTGTCAGTACTAAAGAGAAGAAAACTGGCAGTAGAAAGAGTTTGAAGACTACTAAAGAGGTAGTCAAGAAAGCAACCAATGTTCCAAAGCATTGAAGAACAAGTCTTCTGTTGCTTCACCCTCTCAGTTGATGATCAACCTAAGGTGAAGAAGAAACCATGTGAAGTATGTGGTTTGTTCAATCATCTTACAGATGATTGTTGGTACAAAAGAGGTTCCAAACTCAAACAAAAAGAAGAAATTAATGAGAAAATGGTAAAAATGAAAACTGAGTTTGAGACCACATTTGTATCAGCAACATCAAATCCTGTAACCCTTAAGTCCTTAAAGAAATCCAAAAAGGAAGGGGTTTAACAGGTGACAGCTGAGGGTGCTCAAAAGAAGAAGGTGCAACATAGGAACTTATCAAACTCCACTATCAATGTGTCTGATGAGCTGAAAGCTTTATCACAAAATCAGACACAGCTGGTGATGATGGTACAACATCTGTTGGGTAGAGTTAACCAACTAGATTCTCCTATGTTGAAACCACAGAAAAGGAGGTCCAAGCCAAAGGACTCCTCTTCTACACCATCTTCTTCCTCTCAGGCTGTTGTTTCAAATAAACCTGTTAGTTTACCATCTATTGATGAGACCAGGCCTAAAACCAAAAAGGTTTGGGTCTCTAAAACTAACTGATTGTTTATTATTGCAGGGTTCTTCAACATGCCAAAGTAGCATCTGGTATGTAGACAGTGGGGGATCTATGCACATGACTGGGAACAGCTCTCTTCTTCATGACTACTCTCAAGGAAAGAAGGGATTTGTCTCTTTTGGCAATGATGCTAGGGGTTACATCATCGGTAAGGGCTTTGTCTCCAATGGAGAAATCAATTTGATGATGTTAATCATGTGGAAAATCTCAAGTACATCTCTTGAGTGTCAGTCAAATGTGTGATAAAGGCCATGTTGCCCTTTTCACCAGTCAAAACTGTAGGATTCTGTCATCCAAAGTTTTGCACTTGATTGATAAGGTGTGGATGATCACACTCTTCTGAAAGCCAACAGGACAGGAAGAGTGTATGCCTTAGATCTCTCTAAGAAGATAGATCTCAAAGGCAATCCTTGCCTATTTTCCAAAGCCTCTTCTCAAGAATCTAAACTGTGGCACAGGAGGCTTGGTCATGTTAATCTCAAAAACATGAATCAGCTTAGCCACAATAGTTTAGTCAGAGGCTTACCAATAAAGGAGTTCCACTGTGATGAAACCCGCACTGCTTGTTTAAAAGGAAAAGCACAAAGTCTCATTCCCCCTATTGAAGTGTCCAAGTCCACTGCCTGCTTGCAATTACTGCATATGGATCTATTTGGTCCTGTGAGAGTAATGAGCATGGCAAAGAAGAAATACTATCTGGTAATTGTGGATGATTACTCCAGATTTGTATGGACTTTCTTTCCACATTCAAAGGATGAGGCTGCTCAGAAGATTATCACTTTGTGCTGTACATTGAGAAGCAGTATTCCCTTCCAGTCAAGTGTATTAGGAGTGATAATGGAACTGAGTTCAGAAATCATACACTTGATGACTTCTATCTTTCAAAGGGAATCAAAAGGCAGTTCAGCATTCCAAGGACTCCAGAATAAAATGGAGTAGTGGAGAGAAGAACAGGACCCTCATTGAAGCTGCAAGGTCCATGCTGGCTGACTCAGGTTTGCCACTGACCTTTTGGGCTGAAGCTGTCAACACAGCTTGTTATGTGCAAAATAGAGTTTTAGTAAATCAGAGGTTGATGAAGACTCCATATGAAGTTCTCCATCATTTGGCTCCTCTGATTTCATTTTTCAAAGCATTTGGGTGTCCCTGTTTTATTCTCAACACAAAGGATCAACTCCATAAATTTGATCCTAAGGTGGATGCAGGGTACTTTGTTGGTTATTCATCTACTTGCAAGGCATACAGAGTCTTCAACTGCAGAACAAAGATGGTTGAAGAAACTCTACATGTTAAGTTTAATGAATCTCCAAAGGACAAGATTCCACAAAGTCCTGTGGAGTTATTTGATTTGGGCATACTGCAATATGTTCCTTATCAAACTCCTGCTGTTGCTCCTGTCAACAGTTCACCACCTGGTGGTACTGCTGATGATGATGATGATTGCAGTACTCACCTCTTCAGTTTAGTGATCAGCTGCCTGACTCAGCTAGACCTGATGTTCCTGTAGCTCCAGTAGCACCATCCACAACAAATGCTGATGAGATCTCTTTGAATTCAACTTCCTTTGAATTACCATCCACTGACTGGTTTCAAGGAAATGATTCACCATCACCATCTGTTGCTGCTGAGCCGACTACAAACACTTGCACAGATCTCATTGTGTATCAAGATCTGAAGAATCACCCTATGTCTCAAATCATTGGTGATATCACTACTGGAGTATCAACAAGAAGTCAATTGTCAATTTTCTGCTTCTATGCTCTCTTCATCAGTCAGCAAGAGCCAAAGAATTATCACATTGCTTTAAAGGACAATGGATGGGTTGATGCCATGCAGCTTGAGCTTCTTCAGTTCAAGAAACAGCAAGTGTGGGAACTGGTTCCTCTACCTCCAGGTAAGTGTGCAATAGGCACTAAATGGTGTTTAGGAACAAAACTGATGAAAATGGGCTTATTGTTAAGAACAAGGCCAGACTGGTTGTTCAGGGGTTTGCACAAGAAGAAGGTATTGATTATGATGAAACCTTTGCCCCTGTAGCCAGACTGGAAGCAATTCGATTGTTTTTAGCTTATGCTGCTTATCAAAATCTTAAAGTTTTTCAAATGGATGTCAAAAGTGCATTTTTGTATGGAAAAACTAAAGAAGAGGTTTATGTATGTCAACCTCCAGGCTTTGAGGACAATAAACATCCTAATTGGGTGTATAAGCTTGATAAAGCTCTTTATGGGTTAAAACAAGCTCCCAGAGCCTGGTATGAGACATTATCAAACTTTCTTCTGGAAAACAATTTCACTAGAGGGTCCATAGATAAGACTTTATTCATTAAGAAAGCTGGGCAACATAATCTACTTGTTCAAATTTATGTATAGATGATATCATTTTTGCATCCTCTGATCCAAAGTTGTGTGATGCCTTTACAAAGTTGATGCAACAGAAGTTTGAAATGAGTGCCATGGGAGAATTACAGTTCTTTCTGGGGTTGCAAATCAAACAAAAGGCTGATGGAATTTTTATTCATCAGTCCAATATACAAAAGATCTTTTGCAAAAGTTTGATTTACAAAACTGTAAGTCTTGTTCTACTCGCATGTGCAGCACCACACAACTGGACACAGATCAGAAAGGTAAAGTGGTTGATGAAACACTTTACAGATGTATGATTGGGTCCTTGATGTATTTAACAGCTTCTAGACCAGATATTATGTTTGCTACATGTGTTTGTGCTAGATTTCAGGCTGCACCTAAAGAGTCTCATCTGATTGCAGTCAAGAGGATCTTTAGATATCTGCAAGGCACTCCATCTCTAGGTTTATGGTATTCTACCGGACATTCTGGTAAATTAGTTGCTTTTTCTGACAGTGACTATGCAGGGTGTAAGTTGACCAGGAAATCAACTTCTGGTGGATGTCAATTCCTAGGCAACTGCTTGATTTCTTGGCAGAGCAAGAAACAGACCTCAGTTGCTACATCCACTGCTGAAGCAGAGTACATTGCTGCTGCAAGTTGTACATCTCAGTACTCTGGCTTCAAAACCAACTTTTGGATTATGGCATTACAGAGGCTAAGACTCCATTGTTAATGGATAGTGCTTCAGCTCTTTGCATTGTCAAAAATCCAGTCCAGCACTCTAGGACCAAACATATAGAGATCAGACATCATTTTATAAGGGATTGTTTTGAAAAAGGTTTGATTGATCCTAAGTTTGTGTCTAGTGCTGATGAGCTTGCAGACATTTTTACTAAGCCTTTGGATAGTTCAACTTTCCAAAACCTGGTGTTAAGGCTTGGTATGCTGCAACTAGAATAAGTGACAACTACTGATGATCTCAGTAATTCATACTGATGATCATGAGTACCTATGTCACATATAAGTACTGATGAGCTCTTTTAACCTCAGTAGTTTTATAACTACTGAAGGCTAAATGTCTCACAAGTACTGAAGTACTTCATCTGTTCTAAACTACTGATGCAGTTACAACTACTGCAATCAGTAAAACAATAAGTACTGATGTCCTATGAAACAACTGAAATCAGCCAAAAAGACTGATGAATGTGTTGAGGACAGTTTGAAACAGCTGAAAAGCTAAGAATTGACGAAAACAGCTGAAGAGAACTTTCTCTTCAGTCGTTTGTACAACTGCTGTTTCATTCTAAACAACCGAAGCAAAACCACGTCTTCAGTAGTTTTATAACTACTGATGACTAATACCAAGTCTTCAGTTGTTTACAATAGCTGATGACAAAACCACTGTCTTTAGTAGTTTCATAACTACTGATGACAACACCAAGTCCTCAGTTGTTTCAATCATCTGAAGTCAAAACCACGGTCTTCAGTAGTTTTCTAAACTACTGATGCCTAACACCACGACTTCAGCTGTTTCAACGTCTGAAAGGATAATACCATGTCAACGGTCGTTTAAAACTACTGATGACTAACACCACATCCTTCAGTCGTTTCCTTACCCGTACCCTATATATATCCCTAACCTTAGCTCTCATTGCTTCATCTTCTTCAAACCTAACGTTCCTCTCCAAAACTTCCCTCTTCTCAATGGCGTCTATGCAAATTAAACCGCGACACAACTGCGTTGCCTACCTCACTAAATCGCCCATCTGGACTAAGTTCGATACTGCTATCGATCTTATGGTTCAGTCCCAATACAACACGGCATTTCTTCTGAATCCCATTTACATGCCGAATCCTTGCACCAATTTTGGATGAACGTTACTGTTACCACTGGGGAGAACAACACACCATCCCTCCGGTCGGTCGTCAACACAAAGAAGTAGTCATCACTCCTGCAATAATCCGCCAAATTCTTCAACTGAATGATGCTACTTCTCCTGCTGGATATCCGAAGGGCACCATAGATCTATCCTTTGCTCAACATGGATATCAAGGCGATCTCAGTGCCTCCACTATCATGAAGAAACACTTTAATGACGCTGAGCGCCTGATCTTTCACATGGTGAATGTATGTTTGGCCCCTAAGACGTCGTCTTGGGATCAAATGTCCACCAAATGGCAGCAGGTAATGTATTCTATTCTTGAGCAACAACCACTTAATTTTTCTGAAATAATATTTTTCGAGCTCAAGGATATGGCTCAAAAACTAACTGCCAACCGTTGGATACTATATCCACGGTTCATAATGGCCATTATTACAGACCAGCTTAATGCTGAGGGACTTGTTGGCTTGGGAGTCCCTGCTACGGCTGTTCTGCCGGAAGTATACTCCCGGCACAACTCTGACCGGACACTCAAAATGGCTGCCAAGCTGCGAAACAACCACGCAGCTGGAACCCACAGCCACCACCTCAAAATCCAAAGTCCCCACCAAACCCACCAAAAAGAAACCCAAAACGGCTACTCAGGGAATTGAGTCCCCTGAGGATGCCCCTGCAACACAAACGCAGGATATATCCACTAGTCCAAACCCCCTAGTGGATACAATGACTCCTCTAGCCACAGCCGCTCAGGCTTCCTCTCAACAGGAGCCTGCAGCAACCACAAGGGGCACCTACATATCTGGGATCTTCCTCACTTGAGGAGATTGCCATTGAAGAGCAGCAACCTCCCCAGGTGCACACTGCTTCTATCCCTTCACCCCAACACACCACCCTCACAGCCCAACTTTAATAGTTGCACAAGTGTTGACTAAATTGCACTCCTCACCCCTCCCCATAAACCACTTACTACTGGAATACCTCTACAATTGAGGGGGAGGAACACAAGTGCCTAAGAACCCACACAGGGGTTTCCCACTTCTATCTCCTGGTGTAGACAAGGAGCTTAGAATATCTGGTGAGGCTGCCACCTCCTCTGACTCAGCACATGACCAGAGTGAGGCTGGTAACATTGCTAAGACCTCACTAGAGGCAACAGCTGATGATGGACATTGTCCTGAGGCTGGAAGTCCCCAGTACCAAGCACAAGGGGCACATGCACCAACTGGTCTACACCCAGTGCATGTAAATCCTGCTCTAAGCAGGAGGTCAGCTGATTCAGCTTCGGCTGATGATGACCTGGGCTTTTTCTATGATGTTCTTGCCCAAAACACAATCCTATAAGAGAAAGTCAGTAGGCTGCAAAACCTACTTGACCAACTCTCACAAGGAGAAAGACCATCTGCCTCTATCCACCCACAGATGGCACCTTCACTTGAAGGTTTCCCAAACACCGAGCCACTCCAAATCAACCACCTGCCTCTGCTTCAGGCCCTACTTCTCAGGAACAGAACCCTCCTGAGCAAATAGGTGCTGTACTCCAAAATTCCCTCCCTCTCATCACACCCATATCACTGATATAGTGATCAAAGCCATTGATGAGAGGCTTTCCTCAACATTACAGCCCTTGGTTGATGCTACTGTCCAAAAGACTCTTTCTGCGGTACAAACCCCTTCCTCCAATGCACCAAAAAGGGAGAGTACTGCAGTGAAAGAAAAGAAGAGGAAAAGATCCGAGGAAAAGAAGGAAGCGAAGCAAGCCCAAAAGGAGGAGAAAAAACAGCAACCAATGCTCACCTACAAGCGAAAGAAGGTGCTGATGAGCACACTGCTGAAGATAAAGCCTTGGAGCTACTGATAAAAGAGGCTGATGTTGAACACAGCAGATCAATGGACAACATCATTGATCAGCTGTTTAGGCAAGGCCATGACACCAATAAACTTGACTCTGAGATTCGAAGACTAGAGATTGAAGAAATCCAGAATAGATGGGCAAGTTATGAAGTGTTAGAAAGAGAAAGGCTTGAAATCATGATAAGATTTATTGCAAAATATCTTGGAAGATCAATGATTGAAATCAAAGCTTGGTCCAGGGACAGTATCTTGGCAATCACCACCAAGATCTGTTCGTCTGAAGCATACACTAAGGGTTGTTATTGAAGCTTTGAATGAAGCGGGTGCTGGAGCAGGACTGAGCTAGCCAAGCAATCAAAAGCCACACTCACCTCAAGGATGCTAGCACAGCCTGTCAACATTCCACACCAAAACCACCCAAAACACAACCCACCAAACCAACTCCCTTACCCTCAAAACCCATAGCCGATGATATACCCTTAAGAAGAAGAGAAGGATATTGAGGCTAGAAGAAGATGAGAAGATGATGAAGACAGGCTGCCGCTCTCAGCTGTGATTCAGTTGCCTAAGGCCACAAGTCACTCCTCAGCAATTACTCCTGAAGTCCAGAGACAAATGGTTAAAGTGAAGCTAGAAGAAGAAGAGCTTCATAAACAGCATGATGAGGAATTGCTGAAGAGAGTTGACAAAGCTTATGCAGCCACATCTTCCATCATCAATATGAAGGAGCAAGCCCTCAGACTTTACACTCTCAGGCATACCTTTCAATATCAAAAGGAAAGAGTGAGGATTTGGCCTGATCCCAGGGTCTCTCACAGAATTCATAAGAACAATATACCTCGGAGATACATTGGCCAGGTGAAAAAGATCGTAGATGAAGTGATCTCTCTGGTCTTTGTAGTTTCACCCTGGGAAATCCTAGAAGACTTCAAGAAGGCCTACAAAGCTAATCTAACCCCTCAGAAGATGCTGGAAAACAAAATAGTGAAAAAGGGGTTAGTTTACAAGAGGCTTGAGGAAGTCAGGAAAAATGAGCTCCAGTTGTTCCTAGAGGTAATCACCCGGATGAGTTTGCTTGCAGAATAATAACAACTGTGGAGCTAAAGAATGGGAAACAGGCCAAATACCTGTCTGAGTATTATGGGCCGAATCATTGTTTGAAGGAGGTGCTGAAGAGCTAACCATGGAGGAACAATCACCTTCCTTGAGGCCTACACAAGAGAGTCGTACAGACTCATTATGGGGAAGTGAATCTCATGAATGGGATAACAACTCTATGTCCTGTACCCCAAAACAGAGTTCCCATTCATACTCTGCCAAACAAATATTTGAGGTTCTTCCCAGGCCGGAGCTTACATGGGTCATCTTCTCTACTGATCAAGAAGGAAAAAGACCAACATTTTGCCATCAATAAGTGGGAGAATAAATAAGTTAGAGGTTTTGGCTGCATTGGTTCAGGGGGAGTTTATTGGACCAAAAGAACCAATGAGCCAAGATCAGAAAACCTCTAAGTCCCACATGGTATCACAACAACTGCTGAAAGCCTCATCAGCAGTTTGACAAGTGCTGAAGACTTCAACAGCTGAAGATCAAGTGCTGAAGACCTCAACAGCTGAAGAACCAAAGTGCTGAAGTACAACAGCTGAAGAACACAAGTGCTGAAGCTGAAAGACCAAAGTACTGAAGTACAACAGCTGAAGTTTACAAGTGCTGAAGATCAACAACTGATGTACAAGGTCTGAAGACAAAGACTGAAGACATCAGCTGATGATATCTACTGAAGTCATCAGCTGATGAAACACCTGAAGGTCAAAGTCTGAAGATCAAGTACTGAAGCCTCAGTAGTTTGTCACAACTGCTGAAGAGTACTTCTTCAGTAGTTGTGATATCAGTAGTTTTATATTTTTATGTTTCAGTAGTTTTGTAAAACGACTGAAGAGCTTGTTCTTCAGTCGTTGTAGTTTCAGTAGTTTTATATTTTGTACTTAACATGCTGATATGTTCTCAGTAGTTGTGAACATTTCAGTAGTTTGTTAAGAATTAGTTATTTTTGTATTAGATCTGCCAGTTGTCACTTTCCGTGATAACAGCAGTGATTGTTGCACTCTATATAAGGAGTGACAACTTATTGTAACCACGGGGGAATGAATGGAATGAACGATTGATTTGATTAGAAATATTCTACATCTATAAACATTCCTTGAAATCAGAGATATATATTCTCTCCCTATAACCGTATGCGATCTTAATGCTTACAAGTATCGATTGCTTGCTACAATTTGTCTAATTCTAGTTTGTATTCCGCTGCTTTGTATCCTAATACATCAAACGTGTGATCGCTGATCCTGTCATAGTTCATTCAATTTCTCTAAGGGGAGAGAAATGACATTATCAATGTCATAGTTCCTTGACTACCCTCAACTCATCATCCTGAGTGTTTGGCCTGGGGCAGTCCTGATAGAAGCTTCCATGAGTCTTGCAGACCCAGTAGAGGAACTTTCTCCCCCACTTCCTTTTCCTCTCTCTCTCATCCTCCTCATTCTCCTCAAAAGTCATCTTCTTTTCCCTTTTTCACTCACAAACCTTTATGAATCAGGGCGAGAGAGCTTTGGCCTTCATTGCTTGGTGTAGCTTCCAAGCTCTGGCCAGAGAGAGGTTGAGATGCACCTTCACCAGTAGGTGTCTCAAAAGAGGTATGAATCTTTGCAGCAGTTGATGATGATAAGATATGGCTCTTAGGTTCTACCACTGGCCTTCAGTCGAGGTTTCCTCTATGAAACTAATCTTAGGGTCTACCTCAACATCCAGTTGACCAATGGCATTGCTTGATTATCTTAGTCTCCTTCTAAAGCTGAACTCTACAGTGATCCTGTCTTGGATTCTTTGAGCTAGCTTGTCAGCTTGTCTTGATTGGATTGAATTGACAAGTGGCATGTTGACTAGATCCAGACTTTCATAGAAGTTCAAGGTCTGAAATTAAAGACCTCTTGCTGTTCTTGAACTCTAAGAATGATGAAGCCTCTTATGTTGTTGTCATACCTCCACCCAATGATATGATTTGAAGTTGGTGGAGATGACATAGCCCTTGGTATTCCTTCCTCAAACAGACTCTGTATGTAGGAGAGTATGGAGTCCACATCAATGTGAACTTGAGGAAGTTGCTGAGTCTGCTTGCAAGTGAGGATTGTCACACCCCAACATTGACGGCGGAAACGTCGAGATGTGAGGGTTAAGATTGTTCACAACCACATAACACTATATTTAAATGTAAATATTAAAATTATAAGTTTCAAAAGGAAATACAAACGTAAGTCTCAAACATGAAATAAGTTAAAACATAAATCAAAACATAACATAACATTTCATTTATTTAACTAGGTCCATGTCCTAGTTTTATTGCAAGCTTCAAAAGACCACTTTAAACTTGGGGGTTACCTGAAACATGATAAAAATAAAGGTCAACTACAATAGTTGGTGAGTTTCCAAGGTTTTTATACATAATAATAACAAGGTTACAAGTAGCAATTCATGTCATAGGTTATAAGTTAGTAAGGTTATAGAACACATATCGTTACAACCAAACCTCGACTTGATTACAAGTATATAAGATTGGCTAAGTGTATTTGGTTCCCATGATGAACAAGCATACGTCATCAGGAGCCGGCAATACCTCTGCTTTAGCACCAAATAGGCTTGTCAGACCAAAGATCTAAGACGTCGCCAGGCTAGCAATAGTTAATGATTGCAAACAAAAATATGTATCTCATATAAACACTTACAAAACACAAATAACCATGACAAAAATATGAATTGCAAGTGCTTACAAGTTTAAACGTTTACAAGTGTATGAGAATAAGTATCATGTTTCACCCCAAATTAGTGTGAAAATATAAAAAGGGGAAAGGAAAACTCACTTGATCAATAAGTATGCAATGAAGATTAATAATAAGAATGATATAGATCGTTCCATGATGAATTGTCACGAGGCACCTAAATATATATAAATACAAGATTTAAGTTTACTAACGAGTTTAACGATTCAACGGGAGCTAGGGTTTGAATTGATATTTGGGGTTCAACAATTAAATTCATTAAAATGATATAGTTGATTTTACTTTTATTCAATGAAAATAAAATATAATAGTCGAGCGTTTTTATATGAAGAAATGAAAATACTTACGGGAGATAAGGTTTGAATATCAGTTTAAACAATCTTTTATAATAATAATAATTTTTTAATACTATATTTTAAACAATAGCATACAAACAATGTTTGAGTCAAAATAATATAAGTTTTAAATCTCTTTTTTAGAATCTATTTATATACATAAACTAAATACTATCATTGTTTTATAAAATATTTAAATTATTAAGGAAATAAATTTATAAAAATTAATAAAGTGATTTAAAAATACACAAAGTTTATAAATTTATTTTTAATAAGAAAAGTTTTTATATATTTAAATTTGTGAAAGGAAAACCAAAAGGAGTGGATTGAGGGTCCCCGGGTTCGAACCTGGGACCTCAAGTCCACACTCCACGCCTACAACCAGTAAACCAAAGGCCTTAGCCGTGGTTTATCTCCATTTTATTATCTTATAAACATAACCTAAGCAAAACCCCCAAATTGAATGAACCCTAGTTTAGATTCGAATCAAATTGATCATTTAAACGATGATGATAACCAAATTAACCACGGGGCTTTTTTTCCCCAGGTTAAAACAAACATGTTAGTATATTTAGTTACCCGATAGTTGTTTGATTCCAAAGATTCGACTCGAATAACAATCCGCGACCAACAAAGCTCGATTGCCGGTCAAATGACGATTATAATCCAATGCGCTGTACAGATAGCTTCTATTGAACTCAAGGATGGAAAGCCCTCTACTAATTTCGCGTTTAGAAGCTTTGAAGATGATACTCGAGTTGTGCCAGGCCGCGATGGGAGGGAACACTTGAAATCTATGTTTGTGTTTGTTTTAGGTGTAATTGTGTGCTGTATTCGATTATAGGTTGTCATATGATCGAACAAGTTGGTTTAATTAGGTTATATTAGGTTTAATTGCCAAAACAGTTGATGATGAAAGACCGACGGTTACTCGAGTTCGAAAGCTCTTGTATCCGGTGTTAGAACTTCAATGAAACCCACCAATCGGTTCGAGACGGTTCCACGAAGCGATTGACATGAATTAAGCGTTGAATTTCAAGGGTTTTAGACGACTAGGGGGGTCGCCGGAGCCGCACCGGGGCTTGCCGGCCGGCGACCGGAGAAACGAGGGTGAGGGTTGGTTTTTAAAGAAATTACACATTGGTCCTGTAGTTTAGGTTTTATTTTTACCCAAAACTCCTATATTAAGTTTCTTAAATGACTAACCAAACCCCCTAACTCAATTAATTTAAGTTTTAACATTTTTTAGTAACTTAATAAAGTATTATTAATATTAATATTAATATTAATATTATTATTATTATTATTATTATTATTACTAGTATTATTATTATTATTATTATTATAATTGTTGTTATTTAATGTCTTTATTTTTAACTTTTTTAAATTAAAATTTAATGACAACCAAAAAGAATAAGCATAAATAACATATGGGTTCCATAATTGACAATAATGACCCTTTTAAGAATAAGTGAAGTTAATCTTTAATTAACAAAAATACGAGATGTTACGGTCTCCCCAACTTAAAAAAATTTCATCCCGAAATTAAGAGAAATGAAACTATACAAATAAGAACGGGTATTTCTTCTTCATGTGCTCCTCACGTTCCCAAGTAAATTCAGCGCCATGTTTATTCTCCCAACGAACCTTGAAGATTGGGGTTGTTGTGGTTCTAGTCTTCTTCATTATGCGATCCATGATCTCAACAGGTTTCTCGACAAAATGCAATGACTCGTCAATCTGGATGTCTTCCAACGGGACATGCAGACTTTCATCAGCCAAGCACTTTCTCAAATTTGAGACATGAAATACAGGGTGAACTCCCCTAAGGTCGGAAGGTAACTCCAGTTTATAAGCCACTTTCCCAATCCTTTTCAGGATTTTGAAAGGTCCTACAAATCTTGGAGCCAATTTGCCCTTCTTTCCAAAACGAACAACACCTTTCCATGGTGAGACCTTTAGAAGAACCATCTCCCCAACTTGGAATTCCAATGGCTTACGTCTCTTGTCAGCATAGCTCTTTTGATGACTTCTCGCCACTTCAAGGTTCTTGCGGATAATAGAAACTTTATCGGTCGTCTCTTGTATAAGTTTAGGGCCAGTGATGAAGTTTTCACCAATTCAGTCCAACAGATCGGTGAACGACATTTACGACCATAAAGTGCTTCATACGGTGCCATCTTGATACTCGAGTGATAACTATTGTTATACAAAAATTCCGCGAGTGGTAGATGCGTATCCCAATCACCACCAAAGTCAAGAACACACAGGCGTAGAAAATCCTCCAAGGTTTGGATCGTTTGCTTGGTTTGACCATCAGTTTGAGGATGGTAAGCCGTGCTTAGGTCCAATTGAGTACCCAAGAGTTCTTGCGTAGACGACCAAAAATGCGAAGTGAAACGAGGGTCTCGGTCGGATATGATGTGCAGAGGTACCCCATGACGACTTACAATCTCATGAACGTATATACGAGCTAACCTTGATGTCTTGTAAATGTCACGTATGGGTATAAAATGTACCGATTTGGTCAATCGGTCAACGATCACCCACATGCTATCATGTCCTCGAGAGGTTCGGGGTAGCTTAGTTATGAAGTCCATGGAAATGTGTTCCCACTTCCACATAGGGATCTCGGGTTGCTCAAGTAATCCACTTGGTCGTTAATGTTCGGCTTTAACCTTCGTACACATGAGGCACTTAGCTACATAAGTTGCTATATCCTTCTTCATCCCAGGCCACTAATATTGACCACATAGGTCCATGTACATCTTATCGGAACCAGGATGAATAGAATAACGAGTTTGATGAGCCTCATTCATGATAAAGGTATGAAGGTTATCGTGATTTGGAACCCAAATTCGATTTGTGAAGTACATCAATCCATTGGGTTTCATTTCCAATCGGATTAAAAGATTATGCTCCAGCTCATCCTTCATTCTTCCTTCTTGTTGCACCACTTGTTGAGCCTCCAAGATACTAGACTCGATGTCACTATCTATTCTCAAGTTTTGTAACAGTACGGTAGTCTCGTTGACATCTAGTCGGATCTCAGTATCGAACTCACCCAAAGTGTCTAACCATTGACATCGATCATGAATTTCTTGGAATGAGATCATCTTGTTGTGAATCTTTCGGCTAAGTGCATCGGCTACAACATTTGCTTTACCAGGATGGTAATGAATGTCACAATCGTAATCACTAATCAACTCCACCCAACGACGTTGTGTCATGTTGAGATCTTTTTGATTGAAAATGTGTTGAAGGCTTTTGAGATCGGTGTAGACTATACATTGTGTACCATACAAGTAGTGTCTCCAATCTTCAAAGCAAAGACAACAACACCAAGCTCGAGATTGTGTGTTGTGTAATTCACCTCGTGAACCTTCAATTGTCTTGATGCATAAGCTATGACCTTCCCTCATTGCATGAGAACACAACCAAGGCCTTGTTTAGATGCATCACTATACACGGTGAAGTCGTCATTTCTATCAGGTAGGGTCAAGATAGGATCATTGCACAACTTGTGCTTTAACGCTTCCAAAGCTTCTTCTTGCTTGGAACCCCACTCGAATAGTTTATTCTTTTGTGTCAAAGAAGTGAGTGGTTTTGCGATCCTTGAAAAGTTGGCAATGAATCTCTGATAGTAACCGGTAAGACCAAGAAAAGAACGAACTTCGGTAGGAGTCATAGGAACACACCAATTCTTCACAGCTTCCACCTTTGCAGGATCAACGTGAATTCCTTGGCTATTCACCATGTGTCCTAGAAATTGAACTTCCTCGAGCCAGAAGTCACACTTCGAGAACTTCGCGTACAATTGCTCTTTCTTCAACAACTCAAGAACCAATCTCAAATGCAGTTCATGATCGGTGTTGGATTTGGAGTAGATAAGTATGTCATCAATGAAGATGATCACAAACTTTTCTAGATAAGGCTTGCATACTCAGTTCATGAGATCCATGAAAATAGCAGGAGCATTGGTTAAACCAAAAGGCATCACCATAAACTCATAGTGCCGATAATGAATATGGAACGCAGTCTTTGGATGTCATCATCAGGAACTCGTAATTAATGATTTCCAGAACGTAGATCAATCTTCGAGAATATGGCAGCTCCTTGAAGTTGATCAAACAAGTCATTGATACGAGGAAGAGGATAATGGTTCTTGATGGTAAGCTTGTTAAGCTCATGATAATCGATGCACATACGAAACGATCTATCTTTCTTCTTCACAAAAAGAACAGGTGCACCCCAAGGCGAAGAACTAGGATGGATGAAGCCCTTCTCGTATAGCTCTTGAAGTTGACTAGAGAGTTCTTGCATTTCTGATGGTGCAAGTCGATATGGTGACTTAGCCACGGGGTTTGCTCCCGGTATCAAGTCAATTTTAAACTCGACTTCATGCATGGGAGGTAAACCACTATGGTCATCGGGAAATACTTCAAGGAAGTCTCGTACGAGAGGGACATCCTTAAGTTCTTTCCCTTTGACTTTTGTGTTGACCAGGTAAGCCAAGAAGGCCATACACTTCTTGCTTAAGCACTTTTGGGCTTGAGTGCAAGACATGATTTAAGTCCTTTGGAAGATTTTTTACCAAACACTTTCAAAGTATCACCAGAGGGTAACGGTATACGAATGCACTTCTCGAAACAAATGATTTTGGCATGATGTTTGGCTTACCAATCCATACCAATGATGACGTCAAAACTTCCAAGTTTCATAGGATTAAGATCGATAAGAAAATCATGCGTGTCAAGACTTACGATGCAATCACGAATAATGACATCAACGGTGATCGGTTCTCCATGGACAACTTCAACGGTAATAGGTCTTTCTAGTTTCGTATGTGGCTTAGCAAGTATGGGTTCAAACTCTAACAAAACAAAACTCTTATCGGCTCCAGATTCAAATAGGACATAGGCATAAGTTTTAATAATAAGAAACATACCTATTCAATGTTAAAGGTATTTAACGATATAGGTAATGTATGAAAAGAATCGGATCACAAAAGTTAAAGGTAAGTTAATATACCATTCACCATATCGTTGTTTGTTTGTGCTTGGTTAGCGTTGATGTTGAAAGCACGTCCTCGGGCTTGTGGAACATTACCCATAAGACTAGGGCATTATGGGCGGAAATGACCAGGTTCCCCACAGTTGTAGCAAACACGGTTTGTGACCACGACGGCATTGTTAGGTGCACGGTGTCAAGTCGCCACCAAATGACCATATTTACCGCATAAGGTGTAGATAAGGCACGGTTGATTTCCCGGATGGTGATACCTACAAGTGTTGCACATAGGTTGAGGACCGGCATAGGCCCTAGCCCCAGGCACTTGTGCCATAGGTGTAGCCATAGGTACAAGTTGTCTTTGGGGTTGTTTGGGTGCAGCCACAACATAGTTGCATGTTGGGGTAAACTTGCGCTTGTTGTTGTTGTTGTTATTGTTGTTGTTGTGAAATGGTTCAGCTTTAGTCTCCTTAACGGCCTCGGTAACCGTCTTTTCCACCTTCTTTGCACCCTTCACAGACATGGTGACCGCTCGTATATGATTCTCGGTGAGTTGAGCGGTGATAGTAATGGCTTCTTCCAAGGTTGTGGGTCGGCTACCCACCACAGCATCTTGAATTTGGGGTGGTACACCCTTGATAAACTTCTTGATGTTGCGGGGACAGTGTCGACCATGTGAGGCAGCAATCAACTCAACTCATGATGCCTAGTTGAGTAGGCAAGATGATCACCATCATTTTGCTTCAAGTTCCAGAATTCTTCTTCCAACTTTTGCAATTCACTTCTCGGGTAGAACTTCGCAATGGCGATGTTCTTGAACTCTTCCTAAGTAAGTGCCAGAATAGCATCGGCTCCTCGATTTCTCTTCTTGCTATTCCACCAAGTAAGTGCCCTTTGTTGGAGCATACTAGTGGCATAACGAACTTTGAGTGCCTCGGGACACTCACAGTTGATAATGTATTTTCCATGCTCTCGAACCACTCCAGAAGACCAGTGGCTCCTTCCTTGCCACTAAAACTAGTGGGCTTGCAAGAGCTAAAGTGCTTAAAGGTGCAAGTTTGGTTGTTGCGCCCTTGGTTAGCACTATTCTCTCCTTGACCATTGTTGCTAGAGTTGGTCATTAAAGTGCTATTGAGTTCAGCAACCATGGTCGGGGTGACAACAGCCATTTGTCGGGCGATCATGGTGGCTAGCTTACAATTAGAACTTCCACGCTTTCCATGATGACGAGACATGCTGGAATATGCAAAATGAGTTAGACACAAGAAAGAGAATAACAAGGATTATAATTCAACAAGGATAAGGCAAGAGTTGTAAGGCATATGGAATGGTTCCATTTGGTAACGCATTACCATTTGGAAACGTTGACACGTCAAGGTAAGTTGACCCATTCGCCTTAGAAATTGGTGTATGTTGACCATAGTTTATCACTCGTCCCAGAAATCCCCAGGTAAGCATAACTAGTCCCGTAGGATTTATGTGATATGCTTGCCTTTGCCTGAGGGCCTTTTGCCAGGAAATCCAGAATATAGGTGTCTATGTGTCACACAAATTTCTTAGGTTTATGAAATCAAAACCTTGATGAGATTTATATAGATTAGACATAAGTCTAAAGATCCAAGTCATAAGCATAAGTATACGATTCCACGTGTTGTCGAGAATAAGATTAAGAAGTTCATTTGTCGGGGAGAGTCAAAGTGTCAAAGATAAGTCTAGGGAGACAAGTAACAAAGTTTAAACAATTACAAGGCAAACTTATGCTAAGGCATCAAGTTGAACATAAGTATGGCATAGCATTATGTAGAATGCAAACAATATATATATTTCCAAGAATATAAATATTATTCTGTGAGGTTCATGCATAAGCTGTGGGGTTTAAACATGTTTATCAAAGTTCATATAACCTTATTATATGAAAAACGCAGCGGATATAAGATTTAAAACATGTTAATAAGATGATTATTAAACCCATTTAATATGAACCCCAAAGCCATGGATCATTATACAAAATACATACAATGAAAGAAACATAAAATGTAAGAACCACAACCTTTGGAGCTGCAGAAAACCGAGATTAAAGAGATGAAAAGGATGTGTTCTTGTGGCTAAACTTCAAGGTAGAAGTTCTCAAGATAGCATACCCCAAGCCTACCAACAAATCACCTTGAATGCTAGGATCTTTGACACCAATTTCCAGCTACAAAACACCTTTTGTTGGCTGAAAATCTCCTTCTTTTTCTGCCCAAAACCTTGAGATTAGAGGAGAGAGTAGAGAGAGAGCTTTGGTTGTGTGTGTTCTTGGATGTGATAGAATGAATGAGTGTTCAAGTGTCCAAGACTTGCATGTCTTGGAACTAATAAAATGGGGCATCCAAGACCAAGGGGCGGCCGAAAATGGCCCCCTTTTGTATTCCCTCTCAATTCAAATTTTATAAAAAATATACAATCACATCCCTTGTTTTATAAAATTAAAACCATTTTAATTTTATATCACTAACACACACTATTATTTGCCATTGTTTAACTAATTTAAATAATGTACAAATAATCTTTTATGAACAAATTATCTATATAATGATGTTCATCTACAAAAGCAATAATTTAGAAAATCCAATTTTCTTAATTGGTGTCATTATTTATTTGTGTGATCTTATCAACAAATAAATATCTTTTGGTGTTTGTTTGGCTTGTTATTGGGTATGACCCGACTTGGATCATATTACACTAGCCACATCAATTTAATATGAATCTTGGGCAGATCAATACTTTCAATCTCCCACTTGCACAAGATTTATAGAAGATTGATGCAAGCAGCAAATAACGCCTAGCAACGGTTGCTACCCCTAATGTATATGACTAAGTTCCATTCAATAACATTATCCTTTTCAAGTACCTTACTTGAATATGTTTTAGGTGAATTAATCATCTATCCTTTTGTTGCAGATGTCATGTTAAATCCAAGAGACACAGAATTGTCATTCTCTGATGATTTAACTTTAGCAGGCCTTAGACATCTAACTCTCAACGAATAAGAGGAACAAATTCCATCTCGATTACATACGTCTCTCACAATCACCTCATGTTATACCTGAACTCAACCTTATGTACTGCCTTTTCAGAACACAAAGAACTAAGTCAAAGTACAATACTTGGTGAATATCAAGACCCAATATGTATCTCAGGTCTGAGGATACAATGATATTCGCCTTTACTCAAAATCTCTTATGACTAATCAGCAAGATTCCATGCAGAAATAATTGAGAGCGGGTCAGTCCAATATCTATATCCCATAGATATCAATGAACCTTGGTAGCAACCTCTTGCTGTATATTCATACCATATGAATATCAACCAATCCAAGTTCATTACAGTCTTATATTTATAGTTGTTCCCACAAGTATAATCGACTGCGGACGTTTAGAATAACTTATTTATTCATGGATTTAAACATGCTAAAATAGAAGAACAAATGAAATTATAACTATATAATTAAGTCAAATAACATTAGTTCCAATATCTATATGCAAAATACAACATCAAACCCAATCACTTGAATATCTAAGTCCCATGGCACAAACATGACCCTCATGCTTTGCCTTTTCGAGGAGCTTCGTGAGTGGATCCGCAACATTTTTATCAGTGTGAACTTTGCGAATACATATCTTTCCCTTTTCAACTTCATCCCTTATGTAGTTGAACCTTCGTTCAATGTGCCGAGTCTTTTGATGAGCACGAGGTTCCTTGATTTGAGCAATCGCACCCTCGTTGTCACAAAAGATCTCTAGGGGATCCTGAATGGAAGGGACTACCCTTAGATCGGCTATGAATTTCTTCAGCCATGCAGCTTCCTGTGCTGCCATTGAAGCGGCGACGTATTTTGATTCTGTAGTGGACAACGCTACGACTTCTTGTTTTGAGCTTTTCCAAGAAACAGCTCCCCCATTCAGAATAAAGATGTACCCCGATTGAGATCGTGAATCATCTCGATCGGTTTGGAAACTCGCATCCATGTAACCTCTTACAACGAGTTCCTCTTCACCAGACCCATAGATCAAGAACATGTCCTTAGTCCTCCTTAGGTACTTCAGAATGTTCTTGACAGCCATCCAATGACTATCACCAGGATTTTGCTGGTATCTACTTGTCATGCTAAAGCGCATGACACGTCTGGTCTAGTGCATATCATTGCATACATGATGGATCCTATAGCAGATGCATATGGGATTGCCTTCATTCTATTTTGTTCTTCCTTTGAGCTTGGACATTGAGTCGTACTTAATATTGTCCCTCTCTGAATAGGTACATTACCTTTCTTAGAGTTCTCCATCTTGAACCTTTTCAAGATTTTGTCAATGTATGCACTCTGATTTAAACCAATCAGCCGCCTTGATCTATCTCTATAGATCTTTATTCCCAGAATATAGGGGCTTCACCAAGATCCTTGATGGAAAAACAACTTCCAAGCCAGGTTTTAATGCCTTCCAAGGTCGGAATGTCATTTCCAAATAGTAGTATGTCATCAACATATAATACTAGGAAGGTTATTGTGCTCCCACTAGCCCTTTTATACACACAAGCCTCGTCAGCGTTTTTGATGAAGCCAAATTTCTTTACTTCATCATCAAAAGGTGATTCCAACTTTTTGATGCTTGTTTTAATCCATAGATTGATTTCTTTAACTTGCATACTTTGTTAGGATATTTTGGATCGACAAAACCTTCAGGCTGTACCATATAGACATCTTCCTCAAGATATCCATTTAGGAAAGCGGTTTTGACATCCATTTGCCAAATCTCATAATCATAATGAGCTGCTATGGCAAATAATATCCTTATAGACTTGAGCATTGCAACAGGTGAGAAGGTTTCATCATAATCAACCCCTTGAGTTTGAGTGAAACCCTTTGCTACAAGTCTAGCTTTGTAAGTATCCAAGTTTCCATGCATATCGGTTTTCGTTTTGAAAACCCACTTACTTCCAACTACTTTGGAATTAAGAGGTGGCACAACAAGTTCCCAAACTTGATTGTCATACATGGATTGCATCTCAACGTTCATGGCCTCAAGCCATTTATCACAATCCAAATTGGACACTGCATCATGATATGTGGTTGGTTCATCGGAATCAACCACGTAGCATCCATCCATAAAAAATCCGTATCTTTCAGGTGGATTACTAGTTCTACCACTTCTGCGAACGTTTTGTGTGTATTGATCAACCACTTGATCATCCTCAACATCCTCATGTTGAGTGCTAGTTTCAACCAAACGTGCATCAGGCTGTGGTTCTTGATCCTCCTCAAGATCCACTGTTCTACTGCTAGCTCCTTCCATAAGGAACTTGGCTTCTAAGAACTCACCCTTTCTGGCAACAAACACCTTTCGTTCCAGTGGATCATAGAAATAATATCCCATAGAATCTCTAGGATATCCAACAAAGATACACTTGGTGGATCGGACATCTAATTTGTTTGGGGTGGGAGTCTTAACATAAGCCTCACAACCCCATACCCTTAAGTACGATAGGGATGGAACTCTTCCATGCCATATCTCAAAAGGTGTCTTTTCCACCTTTTTGGTTGGGGCCATATTTAGAATACGGGCCGCGGAGAGCAAAGCGAAACCCCAAAATGATAGAGACAATGTGCTTCTAGCCATCATAGATCGAACCATATCCAATAAGGTTCAATTCCTCCTCTCAGACACACCATTATGTTGTGGTGTTCCAGGTGGAGTGAGTTGTGAGATGATCCCACAACTCCTAAGATGATCTTGAAAAACATCACTCAAGTATTCACCACCTCTATCAGTGCGGAGAACTTTAATTGACTTGTTGAGTTGATTTTCTACTTCATTCTTGAAGATTTTGAACATTTCAAAAGCTTCATCTTGTGCCTTAATAAGTACACATACCCATAGCGACTATAATCGTCGGTAAAGGTAATGAAGTATCTTTCACCATTCCTAGTCATTAGCTTAAAAGGACCACATACATCTGAATGTATGATACCTAATAAATCTTTTGCCCTTTCGTTAGTCCCACTAAAAGGTGCCTTAGTCAATTTTCCTTGTAAACAAGATTCACACACATCAAATGAATCAAATTCATTTTTTTTAAAAGACCATTCTTTTATAGTGTTTGTATACGTTTCTTGTTTATATGACCAAGACGACAATGCCAAAGGTAGGTATCACTTAAATCTAATTTGAGTCTTTTGGTGGTGCTTGGTATATTGAGCTATCATATGTTATGTTTTCATGAAACAATTCATAAATACCATTACAAGGTATAGCCTTAAAATAAAATACATGATTTAAAGAAACATGAATATCATTGTCAACAAACTTGAAATCATAATCACATTGTCTTAAACGGGAAACAGAAATTATGTTCCTAGTCAAACTAGGAGCATATAATACATTGTTTAAAATAACTTCCAAACCACTTGGAAGCTTCAAAATGTAGTTTCCTTGGGCTTCTACGTGAACCTTTGCACCACTGCCCATGAAGAGACTTATTTCCCCTTTTGCAAAATCCTCATTTCTTTTGAACCCCTGCAACAAATTGCAAATGTGAGTTCCACATCCGGTATCTAATACCCATGTGTTAGAAGAAATAACATTTAGCTCAACATGTATCATGTAAATTATACCTGAGGTTTGCCCTGCATCCCTCTTTTCTCTCAACTCTTTGAGATAGACTGGACAATTTCTCATCCAATGTCCTATCTCACCACATTTGAAGCATGGGTCATTTACAGCAACCTTTTGCTTCTTCTCCTTGGGCTTTGGAGGTTCCGCCCTAACAGCCATCTTCCCCTTTCCTCCAACGTGCCCCTTTCCTTTGGCAACATTTGCCTTAGGAGGGGGTAGAGGCCTTTTCCTTTTCCCACCTTCATTAATGGTGAGAACGGGTAAAACCCTTTTGCCCTTTCCTTTGGCAACATTATCTTCGTCATTACGTTCGTTAACTTCGTTCATTCAACGCATTACATTATCATCCACTTCTCTTTCTAGATCCGGTTAGACTTTACCCTCTTCATGGCACTCAACCACGATTACTGAGGTCGAATGACAAGGATCCTCTTCTGTACTTTATTACGATAATTCATTAACGTTCATTCATCTTTTCATTCTTTCATACATGATCTCTCGTTCATTACTCTTTATCACTCAAATCTTGTCTCTTGCAATATTCCCGACTCATGCTCGAAAGCTTATGCTGTGCCGGGGCCTGCTCACAAACCCCCGACTTATGTCCGAAGACTGACAAAACACCGGGATACGCGACAAAGATC
Organism: Flaveria trinervia; assembly: GCA_025506515.1. NCBI lineage: Eukaryota > Viridiplantae > Streptophyta > Magnoliopsida > Asterales > Asteraceae > Flaveria > Flaveria trinervia. Next base: position 66,938,325 of record CM046445.1, on the reverse strand, counting down.
CCATATGAGTCAATCACAGAGTTTGAACTCTATCCGAGTCTGTTGCAACACAAAGTCGCTCATCTCATTATCTCGTCTCATGGACAAAGACCTCTGTCGAGTCTGTTGCAACATAGAGTCGCTCACCTCATAACTATGCTTGGCTTTATGCCACACCCCCGAAGTTATACATAACTTGGGTAACAACACCCCCACCAAAGTGGGCAACAACACCCCCACCAAAGTGGGTAACAACACCCCCACCGAAGTGGGTAACAACACCCCCACCGAAGTGGGTAACACCCCCATAGAAATGGGTAATACCCCCATAGAAATGGGTAACACCCTCATAGAAATGGGTAACACCTCTGAAGGTCAGTCACAAAGACTGGAACCCTTGCGTGCACACTTTTGAATTTGTTGAACCTCACACGGTAGAGCCTAAGGCATTTAGAGCCGTGCACCTCTGTACATATTGCTTTCAAGCCTTTCTATGCTTCTTTCTTTATTCATTATTTCATGCATGCATTCATTACATTCCTCTTTTCATTTTCTTCCACTTTACGCTACATAATACTTTCATTACATTTATTAATGTTCAACGCAAAGCCAAGGGAAGACACACATACATAATAAGGAACATACATAAACATAAACATACACCATCACCATCATACACACATCAAACATAAGCCATCACATCATAACCAGGTCTATTTTCCCATTTTACCCCCTTAAAATCCACTTAGAAAACCTCAAGTACAAAGTGGGCGCATGGGTCCTTCCAGGCGCATGAGCATAAAATTTCTAAGTATAAACAGTCTGGGCGCATGGGCACTGTTGGGCGTTTCTGCCCTGTTTAGGCGCATCACCAACACTTAGCCATTTCAAGCACTTGGATGCATGGGTACTGTTTAGGCGCATGGCCAATACTTAGCCATTTCATTCACTGGGACGCATGGGCACTATTTAGGCACATGGTCCACACTTAGCCGTTTCATTCACTGGAACGCATGGGCACTGTTTAGGCGCATGGCCACACTTGGGTGCATGGGCAATACTTAGGTGTCTGGTCTCTCATGCTGGACGCATGGATAACTGTTTGGGCGTATGAGCCACCTCTGTGCGCATGGACCACTGTTCATGTTCATCAAACATTCTAAAATCTTTCTATGCTACCAATTTTACCCGATTGCCATTATACTCATACCCAAACACAAATCTAACATACTAAGGCCATCTAAGCATGCTAAACATCATCTCTAACCCATAATCAATGCTATAACATGCGTACATACATACAACATTCAAACATAAAGCTGTAAACCCATGGTTTCTTTCAAAACGTTTACTTAGTATGCATAATAGCCCCAAATCAGTTGAAAATCAGTAAAAGAGGTATTCTAGAAACTCACCTTCAGCAGCTTTTGAGCAACACTCTTCCAGTTCAAGACCCACTTGGATTCAGCTCTTTGAATCCTGAAAACAAACTCTAAACAACCAGAACTTTGGTCAAGAACTCAATACTCAGCTGAAACCGAGCTCAAACAAGAGAAGACTTACCTTTTTTTAGCTTCTTCTTCCTCTTTCTCTCTCTAGAACCAGGCTCTCTCTCTCTTCTTCTTCTTCCTCCGAGATCAAAGCAGCTTTCTGCTTTGATATGGGTGACCATGCCCTTTAAAATCTTAAAATAATAAGATTTGTACTTTGTACACTTTTCCCCCTCTATTTATGCACAATTTCTATTCCTTCCACTTACTTTCCTTTTCCTTTCGTTTAAATAAAATTTCGGGGTGTTACAAGTCTACCCCCCTTAAGGAGGTTTCGTCCCCGAAACCTATCGCTTCTCGAACAGTTACGGGTAACACTATCTCACCTCTTCTTTGATCTTGCATTTAAACTTAGATCTCTTTAGGCTTCATTGCACCCGCACAAGTGAAACCATCATCCTCCTTAGTCTATTCTCTCCTTCTTATTAGTAATGGTCACCAATTGCTCCTCGTGGTTTGATACTCTGTCTATCTCAGTATTCTCTAGTAGCATGACCATATCCTCATCGGTTGAGCTTTTTCTTAGGCGAGATGCATGGAACATCAGATGAATTCCACTTAACTCATCAGGTAGCTCCAGTTGATGTGCCAGTTCTCCTACCAGATCAACAACTGAGAATGACCCTCCACACTTTAATATTAGCTTTACTCGATTTCAAATCAAGCAATCCGATTTCCTGGTCGAAGCCTTCCTCATAATTCATTGTCGTAGGTCGTCACCGAACTCTGGTTGTGCACGGTCAAGCAATCCATCTTCTTGCAACACTAGGGGGTTTAAGTCGTAGATTACTGATCAACTTACCCGGAGATGCATGTCTACCTACCTATGTTTGTCTTGAACAACCTAGCAGGAACAAGCGCTCTCTCTCAATTCTATCACGCAATCCTCTAGGGCATTAGGTAACCTGGTAGACTTACTAATAACAATTCTTACATCGAAGGGCTCATCGATCTTCCTACCCCTAACATGCAACATCACAGAAAATAGCGGCAACAAAACTACTACTAACATCATAATTAAAGCATAGAATCATAAATCTAAACTAGCAAGAACGTACCTAACATTACCTCGGAGTCTGACCTAGCCTCCTCCCGGTCATAGCGAAGGCTCTAGCCTTCACCCTCTGTTCTCCTTCCTCGTACCAGAACTTCCTACCCTCGATTTCTTGCAGTCTCTGCTCATATGTCCTGTCTTGCCACAGTCGTAGCATTTAGCCATTTGACAGTCCCTCGTTCTGTGACCCCCTTTCCACACTTAAAACAAATGTTCAGTCCCCACTTGCACTCCCCCTCATGGCCTCTCCCACACTTGTTGCAAATCTCTCCTTTTCTTTCCATTCTCTTCCGATCATCGTCCCTCGACGCCGTACCTCCATACTCAATTCCACCATCATTGTCTCGCCTTCCTTTCCCCTTCTTAACATAGGCTCGCTCCTCCCCTTCGTATGTCATCGCCATCGCCCCCCACTCGTCGTACAATCTTCCCGCCAGGTCAACTGGCGACCTAAACGTGCTCGGTCGGGCGGTGATCATGTGCCTACGGATGTCTGCCGGCAAGCCCTGAATATACCTCTTGATCTTTCGCGAAAGAGGTGACACCTGATCTGGCACCAGACGTGCCATCTCATTGAAATTCGTGGTGTACTATTGATGTGTCAGGGTTCCCGCCTCCAGTTGCAGGAATTCCCTTTCAACTTTATCCATCTCATGATAAGGACAAAATTTCTCAATCACCAGCTTCTTCAACTCCGGCCATCTCATCCTTCCAATAGCTCTGCTACCCTCGGCTTGGACTATATTATCCCACCAGCACAGAGCCGAGTCCACAAAAGAATGGGCAACAAACTTTACTTTCTGATCCTCCCAGCACTCGCTGATATTCAATACCACCTCCATCTCTCTCACCCATCAGTGAGTAGTAGCAACAGTGCTGTTTCCATCAAATGTTGGGGGCTGCATCGTTGAAACGCCATTTAATTACAGCCTCGTGCCGCCTCCGGCGCAAGCTCTTCCTCTTCGTCCTCTTCATCATCGAAGAAAACCATTTCAGTCTCGGGTCGTCTCCTTTCGCCCGAAGGTCTACCCCTTTCTTGTCTCTTCTCGTCTCTAACAGCCTTCATAACTTCAGTCACCACGGACGGTAGGATCATCTGCATAACCTGATGCACTTCCTCCCTGACCGCCTCTCTCATCGAGGCTCTCTGATTAGCATTCTCATCACCGCCCTCCTGATGAGGGGCCTCGGGTTCCTTATGGGCTGCTCTTTCAGCCCTAGACCTTCATCTTGTGACCCGTGGTTCAGCACCACGTCCACCACCACCTCCACCTCGTGAAGCTTTCGAAGATCTACCGCCAACCATCTTCTAACACACTATGAGATTCAAACACTAACGCGGTCATTCAAGGTAATAACTCAGTTTATGTCAAGTATAGTAAAGCCCTAATTACAGTGGCGAGTTGTGATTAGCCACTTACTTTACTCTTCATACCCCAAGCTTTCCTATCCTGACTACATCAGTATCTAAATCTACCCAAAAGCACACAAGCCACATAACATTCGCACATAATGCCGGTTAACATAACTTACATAAAACATTTACATTAAACCTTTACCTACAGGCACGTAGCTACTAGGACTGGCATCCCTTTTCCTTTTAGTCCCATTCTCAGTTTAAGATTAGTTTTTTGAAAATATTACCCAATTCACTTAAACTTTTGCTCTGATACCAACTTGTAAGGCCCCGTTCTCGGGACGCTTACAGCTGGTGGTTCATCGCACATAAAACATTCTAAAACATACATTAATTTTGCAGCAGAATTTAAAACTTTCATTTAAAATTAAAAACATGTCAATTACAACATTTGTTTTCATCTCAAAATACATGACATGTCAAAATACAGATGCCAGCCTCAAAACGCTCCCAGTAGCTTATGCATCCATGCCTGCAACTCCTCAGCATCAACATATACCTGCCAACTATCATGCATACAAAAGTCAGCGACACTGAGTGAGTTCTAGTTTTATAATAAAACATACTTTTCTTTGTTAAAACCGTTTTTTACTTTATTTCAAATCATACTATACTTTACAATCGTTCGTGATCATGCATCATACGTACATACAAATAATATCATTATTATCTTCGTCATTACGTTCGTTAACTTTGTTCATTCAACACATTACATTATCGTTCACTTCTCTTTCTAGATCCGGTCAGACTTTACCCTCTTCGTGGCACTCAACCACGATTACTGAGGTCGAATGACAAGGATCCTGTTCTGTACTTTATTACGATAATTCATTAATGTTCATTCATCTTTTCATTCTTTCATACATGATCTTTCGTTCATTACTCTTTATCACTCGAATCTTGTCTCTTGCAATATTCCCGACTCATGCTCGAAAGCTTATGCTGTGCCGGGGCCTGCTCACAAACCCCCGACTTATGTTCGAAGATTGACATAACACCGGGATACGCGACAAAGATCCCATACGAGTCAATCACAGAGCTTGAACTCTATCCGAGTCTGTTGCAACACAAAGTCGCTCATCTCATTATCTTGTCTCATGGACAAAGACCTCTGTCGAGTGTGTTGCAACATAGAGTCGCTCACCTCATAACTATGCTTGGCTTTATGCCACACCGCCGAAGTTACACATAACTCGGGTAACAACACCCCCGCCAAAGTGGGCAACAACACCCCCACCAAGTGGGTAACAACACCCCACCGAAGTGGGTAACACCCCCATAGAAATGGGTAACACCCCCATAGAAATGGGTAACACCTCTGAAGGTCAGTCACAAAGACTGGAACCCTTGCATGCACACTTTTGAATTTGTTGAACCTCACACGGTAGAGCCTAAGGCATTTAGAGCCGTGCACCTCTGTACATATTGCTTTCAAGCCTTTCTATGCTTCTTTCTTTATTCATTAATTCATGCATGCATTCATTACGTTCCTCTTTTCATTTTCTTCCACTTTACATTACATAATACTTTCATTACATTTATTAACGTTCAGCGCAAAGCCAATGGAAGACATACATACATAATAAGGAACATGCATAAACATAAACATACACCATCACCATCATACACACATCAAACATAAGCCATCACATCATTACCAGGCCTATCTTCCCATTTTACCCCCTTAAAATCCAGGCGCATGGCCAATACTTAGCCGTTTCGTTCACTGGGACGCATGGGCACTGTTTAGGCGCATGGTCCACACTTAGCTGTTTCATTCACTGGGATGCATGGGCACTGTTAGGCGCATGGCCACACTTGGGTGCATGGCCAATACTTAGGCGTCTGGTCTCTCATGCTAGACGCATGGACAACTGTTTGGGCGCATGAGCCACCTCTGGGCACATGGACCACTGTTCATGTTCATCAAACATTCTGAAATCTTTCTATGCTACCAATTTCACCCGATTGCCATTCTACTCATACCCAAACATAGATCCAACATACTAAGGCCATCTAAGCATGCTAAACATCATCTCTAACCCATAATCAATGCTATAACATGCATACATACATACAACATTCAAACATAAAGCTGTAAACCCACGGTTTCTTTCAAAACGTTTACTTAGTATGCATAATAGCCCCAAATCAGTTGAAAATCAGTAAAAGAGGTATTCTAGAAACTCACCTTCAGCAGCTTTTGAGCAACACTCTTCCAATTCAAGACCCACTTGGATTCAGCTCTTTGAATCCCGAAAACAAACTCTAAACAACCAGAACTTTGGTCAAGAACTCAATACTCAGCTGAAACCGAGCTCAAACAAGAGAAGACTTACCTTTTTTTAGCTTCTTCTTCCTCTTTCTCTCTCTAGAACCAGGCTCTCTCTCTCTTCTTCTTCCTCCGAGATCAAAGCAGCTTTCTGCTTTGATATGGGCGACCATGCCCTTTAAAATATTAAAATAAAAAGATTTGTACTTTGTACACTTTCCCCCCTCCATTTGTGCATAATTTCTATTACTTCCACTTACTTTCCTTTTCCTTTCATTTAAATAAAATTTTAGGGTGTTACAATTGAGGGTCCTCGGGTTCGAACCCGGGACCTCAAGTCCACACTCCACGCCTACAATAGTAAACCAAAGGCCTTAGCCGTGGTTTATCTCCATTTTATTATCTTATAAACATAACCAAGCAAAACCCCTAAATTGGATGAACCCTAGTTTAGATTCGAATCAAATTGATCATTTAAACGATGATGATAACTAAATTAACCATGGGGCTTTTGTTCCCCAGGTTAAAATGAACATGTAGTATATTTAATTACCCGATAGTTGTTTGATTTCAAAGATTTGACTCGAATAACAATCCGCGACCAACGAAGCTCGATTGACGGTCAAATGACGATTATAATCCAATGTGTTGTACATATAGCTTCTATTGAACTCAAGGATGGAAAGCCCTCTACTAATTTCGTGTTTGGAAGCTTTGAAGATGATACTCGAGTTGTGCCAGGACGCGATGGGAGGGAACACTTAAAATCTATGTTTGTGTTTGTTTTAGGTGTAATTGTGTGCTGTATTCGATTATAGGTTGTCATATGATCAAAAAAGTTGGTTTAATTAGGTTATTATTAGGTTTAATTGCCAAAACGGTTGATGATTAAAGACCGACGGTTACTCAAGCTCGAAAGCTCCTGTAACCGGTGTTAGAACTTCAATGAAACCCACCAATCGGTTCGAGACGGTTCCACGAAGCGATTGACATGAATTAAGCGTTGAATTTCAAGGGTTTTAGACGACTAGGGGGTTGCCGGAGCCACGCCGGGGCTTGCCGGCCAGCGATCGGAGAAACGGGGTGAGGGTTGGTTTTTAAAGAATTACACATTGGTCCTTGCAGTTTAGGTTTTATTATTTTATGCCCAAAACTCCTATATTAAGTTTCTTAAATGACTAACCAAACCCCCTAACTCAATTAATTTAAATTTTAACATTTTTTAGTAACTTAATAAAGTATTATTAATATTATTATTATTATCATTATTATTATTATTATTACTAGTATTATTATTATTATTATATTATTATTATTATTATTATTATTATTATTATAATTGTTGTTATTATAATTGTTGTTATTATAATTGTTGTTATTTAATGTATTTATTTTTAACTTTTATAAATTAAAATTTAACGAAAACCAAAAAGAATAAGCATAAATAACATATGGGTTCCATAATTCAAAATAATGACCCTTTTAAGAATAAACGAAGTTAACTTTTAGTTAACAAAAACACTAGATGTTACAAGGATGGTGAGTCCTCAATGTCCATACTCCCTGAAGAACTCCCAGGTTCTAAGACTGTAATGACTTTCTCCCCCTTTTTGGTAGCATCATCCACTTGCATAGGTGAGCTAGAGTTAGGTCAGCCACACTCATAGGTTCTTGTGTTCCTGGTTGAGCTCCTCTTAAAGGACTCCAGCTAGTTGTTCCCTGAGATAAGAAATCTCAAGTTGTTGATCATTGACCCTGGTTAGAAAGGTAGTCACTTGAGTTTCAAGATGATTGACTTTGGAGACTAAATAGGTGCATGTTTGTGATAGTTTTTGAACCTTTAGTCTCAAATTCCCCTCATCTTCATCAAAAGAATCATTGGAGGATGAGAGAGTTGGACCAAAGTCCTCACTCTCACCACCAGCTTTAGGTTCTTGGCTGCTGGATTTCCTCTGCTCACTGGTAGCCTCAATTGAGGTTCAATGGGTAGAGTTGCCATGGTTGAGGTCTTAATGATGGAATCACTTGCAAAAGTGAGAGCCTCTTCCATATGGACATCTTGAAAAGGTTCAAATGTGTCCACCTTAGTAATGGGTGGCTGATGTGGGCTAGATATAGGAGACTCAAGAGCACTCATCTCTCTTTAAGTAGTGGGAGAGAAGAGAGAATCATGGTACTCACTGAAACCTAAATCTTCATCAGTATAGAAGTCAAGGTTGGGAATTGGTTGGTTTAAGTCCAAAGGCTGGAGATGGTAACTATCCGCTGAAGGTTGATCACTTATGTGTTGAGACTCAGAGAGAAGGCTTAAGGCATCTGGGCTTGTGAGCTCATCAGGCTGAGCATGAGGAACCTCAACACTAATCTTTGAAGTAATGGGAGAGGTCTGCTCCTCAAGAGAAGTGGGAGCTCTAGTGTCCACTTCTTCCTGTGTGGGTGAGTATATAAGGGCCTGCACAGACTGAATAGTCTAAGTAGGGGTTATTTTGTGTTTTCTTTGGTAGGTGAGGGTGATTTGTGGCTGTTCAGATGTAGAAGGTGTGGGTGCAACGCTAGCTGGTGCTGCTAGGTTATCACCTTGAGCAATGAGCTCTAATATTTTTGCGACAAGGCTGTTTCTACCCCAATGAAGCCAACAATAGGCTTCTCAAGATTTTAAAGATGTTGGGCTTCATCTGTCATAGTTTAAGAATATTACCTGTTCCCTTTAACTGTGAGCCCAGTTCATAGTTAAGAATGTATTGAACATATCTAGGGAACATGTAGTACTCTAAGGAGTCCAAGTTTGCAAGCAAATTTGTATAACAAACTGAGAGTACCTGAACTTGACTCCCTGAACCATCCCATGAACAATGAAGGAGAGATCTTCAAGAATCTAGTCCCATGCACCATGATTGTTTGATAAGCTGTGGATAACCACATGGAGCAGGAATTTCCATTGGGATGAGACCTTCCTTTCCTAATGTTCTTGATAGAGAATTCTCCCTCATGGACCATTTGCGCTAATGAGTGGTTAACAACTTCTTTGGGGAAGAACACCTCACCTTCTTCATCATCCAGTTGAAGATGCATGTTGATAATGGCTGGAGTGATGAAGACTGTTCTCCCGTACACTGTGGCAGACAGTGCCTTCTCCCCATCTAGAGTGACCTCTTGGTAGGTCTTCCAAAATTCAAGCAGATGATCCTCATAGAGTGTAGGATCAATGGTAAGGGATGTGAAGTAGTTGGATAAAGCTAATAAATGACATACCTTTGAGAAATATGGATCTTTCTCAGAGTGTAATAGATCAACTTGGTTGTGTTGCTTGTGTAACTACATGGAGACGTTTGGTTCATTTCTATGATGAAGGTTGGCCATTTTGAGAGAGCTTAAGGATGAAGAAAGATGAATGAAAGTAATTTTAGAGAGAAATTTAGGGTTTAGGTTTGGAGGAAAGAGGAAGATGATAGAAAGAGGGCGGAAACCGTTGGGTTTATAAGACAAAGTTAATGAAAGAGGATAAACTTTGAAATCCATAAGTCAGTCCCACCTCTGAAAAAGTAGTTTGCTTTTGCTCAAAAAATAGTTTTCTGGAAGTGAAAAACCTTCCGAAGGTAAATTATCTTCGGAAATTTTAGTGAAAAAGCTTCCGAAGCTAATATGACTTGGGAAGAATTTTGAGAATTTTGGCTTCAGAAGAAAATCAAGACTGAAAGTTTTGTTCAAGGAACAAAGCTTATGAGAGTTAATTTGCTTCGGAAGAAAGTTGTCCTTGAAAACATATAAGTGCCTAAGAAGAGTTATAAGCTTCGAAAGATATTTCAAAAATTTCTTTCGAAGGTAAGTTACTTGGGTAGTTATCTTTTTTGAAGGCATAAGTTCCTTCTGAAGTTAAAGATATATCTTCTGAAGGATCAAAATTTTCAGAATTTAAAGGAAATCCTCAAAACGTTTTAATCCAAAGAAAACAAGAGCTTATGAAGGTGATAAACTAGACAACTTAGGACACATGTATTTTATGAAATAATAAGAATTAGTTTTAAGAAAACCTACTCAAAGTTTATCATCCCAATAGCTGATATTAGATATTTAAATCTCTATTCATCAAAAGCCTTTGTAAACAAATCAACATATTGTTCATTTCTGTGAACTTTGACTAGTTTAATTAATCCCTTTTCAAAATAATCTCTAATGAAATGATACCTGATGTTGATGTGTTTTGTCCTTGAGTGCTGCATAGGATTCTCTGTGATAGAAATAGCACTGTTGTTGTCTATGTGAATGGGAGTTTCCTTGAAGTTCAACCCATAGTCAAGCATCTGATTCTGAATCCAAAGCACTTGAGCACAACAACTTGCAACAACAATGTATTCAGCTTCAACAGTTGATGTAGAGACACAGGATTGTTTCTTGCATTGCCATGAGAGAACCCTTACACCAAGAAACTGACATCCCCCAGATGTGGACTTTGCAGTCATGTTGCAACCACCATAATCACTATCTATATAAGCATACAGTTGAAGTCAGAATTCTTAGGATACCACATACCAAGTGTTGAAGCACCTTTGAGGTATCTTAGAATCCCTTTGACAGTGACAAGGTGGGACATCTTAGGGTTGGCTTGATATCATGCACAAATACATATGGCAAACATGATTAGGCCTGCTAGCTCTAAGATACATAAGAGACCCAATCACAGCCCTGTTTCAGTGCTCATCTTAACACTCCCCCTTAAGATTAGATCCAAGGGAGTGGTTTCTAGTTATGGGTGTCTTAGCAATCTTACAGTCAGTCATGTTGAATCTTTTGAGTATGTATTAAACATACTTTGACTGACTAATGAAGATTCCATCTTCAAATTGCTTTACTTGAATTCCTAGAAAGAAATTAAGTTCCCCCATGGCACTCATTTCAAATCTATCCTTCATCTGCTTCTCAAAGTCTTTGCAAAGCTTTGGATTAGTTAATCCAAAGATGATGTCATCTACATTGACTTGAACTAGCATTATGTCATTTCCCTGTCCTTTGATGAAGAGAGTTCCATCTATAGTACCTCTTCTGTATGCATGATGGCAAAGATACTAAGATAAAGTCCCATACCATTTCCTGGGTGCCTAATGCAGCCCATAAAGAGTTTTATCAAACTTGCAGACATAATTAGGATGATTAGGATCTGCAAAACTAGGTGATTATTTGACATATACCTCCTCATCAATCACCACATAAATAAAAGCAAACTTGACATCAAGTTGATTGACCTTGAAGTTCTTGGATGTAGCAAATGCCAAGAATATCCTAACAGCTTCTAGTCTTGCTACAGGAGTAAAGACATCAGTGTAGTCATTTCCTTCTTCTTGTGTGTATCCTTGAACAACTAGTCTAGCTTTGTTTTTGATGACAATGCCTCTATCATCCTTCTTGTTCTTAAACACCTATTTGGTTCCAATAGTAGTCTTCCCATGAGGAAGAGGACAAAGGTTCCAACTTTCTGTCTTTTGAATTCAAGTAGCTCCTCTTGCATAGCTTCAACCCAACTTCCTCCTTTAGAGCCTTATTAATTTTCTTTGGCTCTATCTGAGATAAGAAACAAGAGTGAAGACAAACATTTTCTTCAAGGGTTTGTCCTTTTGTTCTTACCTTTGTGTCAACATCTCCAATGATGTTTGTAGTGGGATGAGACTTGTGGATCCTTAGTTGAGGGATCACAACAAGTTGCTGAGAGAGATCTAAATTAGAGAAATTTAGATCTGGCATTGAGGTATCTCCCATTACATCAGCACACTTATTAAGAGAAACTTGATCCAATGAGTGTGTGATATCATTGATGTTGTCATCTATGGAGTGGTTATCAGCATCAAGAAATTCTTAATCGCTGTCACCACCACCATTGTTTTCTTCTACATTAGAAGTATCTTTATCTAGTTGTAGAGCCTCTGAGCTAGACATTGAAGGCATCTCAGATGTATCAGCTGAATTTGTCATTGTGGTGTTGATAGAAACCTCATTTGTAGAAGTAGTTACAACTGGAGTTGAAGATGTATGGCTTGAAGGTCTTTTAAGCTCAAATCTTGGGTTAGGATCACCTGTGGGTAAGATATCTGTAGGTCCTGAAACATTCTCATAAGATTTGTTAAAACAGTTGGTAACTAGATCAAGATCAAAAGCCAATCAGGACCAGAACCAACCACACAGGTTGTGTGTTCATTAAAAGTCACATTGGCTGGCTCCTCAATAATTCTAGTTCTGAGATTGTATACTCTGTAAGCCTTAGCTTGAGAAGAGTATCCAATGAAGTGTTCATCATTTGCTTTCTCAACAAATTGGCAATTTGATCTTTGATATTCAAGATGGTGGAAGGACATCCAAATGACCTGAGAAAACCAATGAAATGTTTCCTCTTGTGCCAAACTTCATAAGGAGTCTTGCCATGAGTCTTAACTACTAAAACTCTACTCTCCACATAGTAGGTAGTGTTGACTACCTCTACCTAGAAGGTGATAGGCAACTTAGAGTCAGACAACATGCTTCTTGCAGCTTCAATTAGTGTCATGTTTCTCCTCTTAGCAACACTATTTTACTAAGGAGTCCTGGGAGCACTGTATTGTCTTGTAATACCCTTTTCATCACAAAATGTATCAAGGATTTGGTTCTTGATTTTAGTTCCCTGATCACATCTTATAGTTTTGACCTTGTGATCAGAATGATTCTCAATCTTTAGGATGAAATTCTTTAGAATCTCAGGGTCCTCATCCTTAGTTCTAAGGAAGAAAATCCAAGTGAATCTTGTAAAGTCATCCGTGATCACCAAAAAATAAGAGGTACTTCCTAGACTCATTACACTGGTGGGGCCAAACAGATCCATATGTAATAAGTGTAGGGGTGTAGTGATGGAATTTCTTTCTTTAGGCTTATAAGATACCTTGTGTTGCTTCCTTTTCAGGCATGCAACACAATGATAATCACTTGTAAAATCTTTCTTTGGCATTCTAGTTACCAAATCATTCTAAATCAGTTTATTCATGTTCTTAAAGTTTACATGGCACATTCTTTTATGCCATAGGAAAGACTCATCACTATTGGCGTTTGACAGAAAGCATGAAACTTATCTAGAGGGAGATGTTTCTTGCAAGTCTATCTTGTACATGTTCCCTTTCCTGGGGCTCTTAGTAGGATATGCTTTTGAGGAATGACCACTCCGGGCTTGAGAACAATGCACTCATGCTCACTGAAAAGCATGTTATGGCTCTGATCAGAAAAAGTGGGATACACTCAAAAGATGGTACCCAAACTCCTTGACAAAGTTTACCTTTTCAATGCTGAGCTTACCATTTATGACTTTTCCCCTTCATAAATGTAACTACCTTCATCTCCTCCAAAAGAAACTGGCCCTCCATCAATGCTTTCAAAGTTCTGGGGTAGTGACCTATTGTCTGTCATGTGCCTAGAACAACCACTATCAATGATCCAGATATGTTTGTTTGTCTTGAGTTGTTCCTGCATAAAGAAAATGATTAGTTACATTTGGAAACCCAAGCCTTACTTGTCTTGGGCTCAATAAAGGAAGTAGAAGATAATGCAACAGTAATAGATCCTATATTTGTGCTTTGAGGATCTTGAGCTGTTGTTAATGGAGAACTTTCAGTCACTTGGTCTTTCTTAGACTTCCACACCACCTTTAGAAGTGTGGACTTGACCTTTAACACTTCAGAAGCTTTTGAGATTTTAGAAGTTTTGATGAGTGGACCTTCGGAAGATTCTATAGACACTGCAGTAGACTTCAGTGCTTCAGAAGTATTCCTTTCTTCCGAGACCAAATTATCTTCCGAAGGCAATTTTTCACCTGCCTTCTTCTTTGTTTTGGAGCTTCCGAAGGAAACAGATTTTCCTTCCGAAGCTGGAGTGTTTTGGAACTCTTGGAAGTCTTTTTCTTGGTCATAGAAGAGTACCTTTTGGGTTGTATGGACAATCCTTAGCAAGATGAGAAGTACTTCAACACATGACATATTCTATTTTCTTCTTCCCACGAGCTTTCTGCGGAGAACAAGACTGATTTTGATCACATCCCTTCTCCACCTTCATCTTTGTAGATGCTGAGACAGTCCTTTTGGGGTGAGAACTATTCTCTGAGTTGGATGGTCCAGGCTATGTAGCAGTGGTACACAACAGATCAACCTTCTTCTTGGTGCTGAGATGATTTGAACATGAACCAAAACTCTTAGCAGAAGAGTTTAGATTGATGTCTTCAGTCTTCACCACTTCAAATCCTACAGAGATAAAAACTTGTTTCTGCCTAGAATCAAAAGTGGCCTTGATCTCTTGAGCCTTCCTATCTTTTCTTTTACTCCTTTTGATTAAGTTTTTCCTCATAGACTTGGTCGTCACAGTCTTCTTTTTCTCCTTAGAAGGATAGTGCCCTTCTTAGAATCCTCTCCTTCACTTTTCTCTAAGAGATTCTTCACTATCACTTCTTCATCCTCTTCACTTAAAGGGTCTATGAGAGGAAGCTCATCTTCACCAGTTCCACACCTGGGTGATCTTACTGACAAAATTGTGTGTGGAGGAGCTATCTCATTAGATCCCAGTCCCTACTTGTTTTTATAACACACCTTGTTGTGAAGGGATGAGGATATCATGTTCTTGAAGGTCTATTCTACAAGAACACACTTTTCTACCCTGGCTTTGCTGATCACAAGCTCAGCCTGACACTCAGTCAGCTTAGTTATAAGATTCTTGATCTGATTCCTATAATTTGTATGCTCATGTTTTAGAACTGAAATGGTTTTCTCTAAGTCCACTATCTTTAGTTATAATCACTTTCATACTTTCTAAAATCAGCTTTTTAAAAGTTTAAGGACTCAAGATCAGATCTAATTTCTAAGTTGTAGGACCTGTATCTATTAACTTTAGCAATGCATTCAGGGGTACAGAGATGTTCCTATACCTTGTCTTCACCATGATCTACCATCAGTGCTTGGTTTGGAGAAGCATCTTCCACCTAAAAGCTCCAGTCAAAGCCTCCTTCTTCAACAACAACTACAACTTGCTACTTTGGCTTGTCATTCTGGGTAGCTTTATCAGTGTAGTTTGGTATGGATTGTGCTTGAGCACCATTTGTTCTTGGTGCCTTACACTCGCTAGGAAAGTGGCCCATGAGGTTATAGTTGTAACATTTAACTTTACTTTTGTCCAGTCCAAACTTTCCACTGGCTTCATTGCTGGGGAACTTCCTTCCAGTCTGCTTGTAGAACTTCTTGGCTCTATGAGTGAGAAGAGCCATCTACTGGACTACCTCCATGTACTCCAAATCATCTGGATGGATATAGTCCAGGTCTTCAAGGGTGAAAAGAAAGATGCCACAACTTTCATCAGAGGACACAAAGGCTTGAGAAGAACTTGTCTCTTGGATTGGGCTTCCTTGAGTGTAGGTCTCCCTTGGTGTCTCAGGGAAGGTGATGAAAGGAACCTTTAGTGAGTTGTTAGGGTAGCATATGAGATGATGTTGGGGTTCTATGCTATCCCTTTCAACCACATGAAGGGCTGAACCTATTTGATTGTTGGAGTTGCCAGATGATCCTTGCATGTTCATCTCTATCTAGTAGCCACTGAGAATCCCATACAACTCTGTTAGAGTGAGAGTTTTTAGATTCTTAGTTCTCTTGATAACCACACAGTAGTGTGTCCATTGCCTAGGAAGTGAGGACATGAACTTCCTTACAACATCTCTATTTTCAAGAGCAACTCCTCCATCCACTGAGGTATCCACAATCTCAACATACCTGAAGTATTGTTGAGTCATGGTTTCACCAGCTTTGAAGGTGAAAATTTTAACTGCTGCTTCAGGAGATCCTTCTTGTTCTCCTTAGCTTTAGAGGAACCCTCATACATCAGTTTCAATGCATCCCACAGCTACATAGCTGTTTTGAATTTCTTGAAACCTCTGGACACAGAGTTTGGAAGAGCAGTCTGAAGGGCTGTCATGGCCTTCTGGTCAATCTCTACTCTCTTTCTATCTTCATCTGAGTAGTCAGCCACAGCCTTGGGGATCATACCACCACCAATAGAAGAAGAGGTGCTTGGTATGTAAGGTCCATTTTCAACGGACTCCCACATTCTTACGTCTAGAGACCTGATGAAACCTTCCATTCTTTGGCACCAGATGTCAAAGTCATCAAGAGTGATCAGTGGGGACTTTGTCATAGTTCCAGTTTCCATATCAAATTGGAAATGTCTACCATTTGATAAGCTAAGTATTTGTGTGTGTGAGGGATCTTAAGATGGTGAGATCTTATATCAAGAGCCTGGAAAGCTCTGATACCAAATGCAGGACCGTCGAAGGGTATGCAAATACAACACAACACAAAGAGGAGAGTTGCTTAAGAACACTGAAGTAATCAAACAGTGAAACTGGTTAACCTCTAGTAATGATACTAACAACACAAGTAAATATGAGACATAACAAGATAACAAAATACACAAGGAGATGGTTTTCAAGATTGCAGCATATTGCCTTCTCAAGTTTTATTTCAAATGTTACAAAGCATATCTAGAAAGTTACAAGTACTTGAGATATATACACTACATCCTACAGCCGGCCATACTTTGAAGGCCAACTGGATACAATTGACTAGACACAAACAAAATCAATTGTAGAGTCAAAAGGCAGATTGCCTTTTGACTAGTGACTATGACATGCCATAGCTCACATCCTAATATATTACAAAAAGGATAAAGTACATGAAGTAGAAAGTTACAAACTCAAGACCTTAATGTACAGTTACCAAAAGCATGGAACTTTTCACCAACTTATGAAAGTTGGTGACCTTACAGAGTTATAGCGGAAAGGTGTCCAGCTTTATAGAAAAGTACATCAAATTAAGCATGTATAATAAAAGTCTTTGGAAGAAATCTGTCTTCAAGTGTTGGCTTCGGAAGACTTTGTCTCTGAAGCTTCGGAAGACTTCATCTTTGGCTTCGGAAGATATTTGTCTTGGCTTTGGAAGATTTCACACTTAGAATTTTTCCTGTTGCTTGTGTGAAACTTTCGAAGCATTCTTCTTCAGTACACTTGTGCATGCATGCAGGAGAACTTAGGTGTTTGGGTTGCATTAGCCTCTACATATAATCTTCAAAATTTATATTTTTTGGGCACTGCATCTCCTTAGTAGAAGATGGAGGGATTCAAATATTTTTATGTGCTTTTGGCTTTAAGGTGAATGGTGTTGGATCAACAATGGTGGGTGTTATCATGCATGTGTGCAAACAGGGGAGTTACCTTCCTAGAAAAAGATTTTGGAGTGGCCTTGAACTTTGAAAATACAGCTTTGTTTAAAGTTCCTAAGGTATAAACAACTCCTCCAAATTTTAAGTTTATTACCCAATTCTTCTTGTAAAGTAAGTTGAATGAATGTAAGGTACATTAAAACTTAACTTTTGCAGCAACATATTGGCAAAGGTTTTTAAAAATGAAGTTTGAAAAATCATAACTCTGCTGTTTGACAAGTCTATGGATAGCCCCTAATATATCCGATGGTACTTGATCCCATCCTCCCGACTTGTTTGAAAAGCAATGTAGAAAGATATGAAGGATAATTACTCAATTGTGATAAACTTGTGATTTGATGTTAGGAGGGGTCCATCATATCGCATTTCCTTGAAAGTGGCACTTACCTCCTCTTTAGAGAAAGAATATTCACATTTGCATCGTTCAACTTCAAATGTTGTCGAACTTTTTCAAAGGAAACGCTGATCTTCTGTCCTTGTATCATTGCAGTTAGGACCTTTGTTCCATGTTACCTTTTGTAACACCCGGTTATTTCATTTGAAGCCAAAGAAAGAAGAAAAAGAAGGAAAAGAAATAAAGCCCAAAGTCGAGGGACTAGGCTTGCCAAAATGGGAAAATCTTTGGAAGAGTGGGGGTATAAAAGGGGCATGGCAGCCCATTCTCCCCTCATTCTCCCCCTTTCAATCGGCTATAGAGAGAGAGTGAAAGGAGAAAGGGCAAAGGCTAGGGTTTTGAAGAATCGAGGTGAAAAAGTCGAAGGCAAGCAGGTTTGTGAGAAGCTATACCCGAAGAGGCTTTCAAGGTGAGTTCTAAGACCCCTCTTTTACACGTTTTCAACTGACTTTGGGTCTGGAACACATGGCAAATCATTTTTGGTTGTGTTGGGTGAAAACCCGTTTGTATGTGTATGTGTTTGTGTGTGATGCGAGTGTGGTTTGATTTCGGGCTTAGTTGTGCTTGAATGGTGTTGTAGTATGTGTTTTTAAGGTTTAGGATGGTTGATTTCGGGTTAGAACTTGTTTGAGAGGGTTTGGAGGCCAAAAAGTGCAGATTAGGTTCGGGATGAAATGCATTTTGCACCCAGCTAGGGCTATGCGACTAGAAGCCCGGCGACCGAATGGCATGCAACTGGAGGCCATATGACCGAAAGGCATGCGACTGAAGTCCATGCGCATGGATGCCATGCAACTGAGAGTCATACACATGATGGTCATGCAACTGAAGGAAATGCGGATGAGGGTCATGCGACTGGGGAAATACGGATGAAGGTCATGCGACTGAAGTCCATACGCCTGAATACCATGCGACTGAGGTTCATATGCATGCGAGTCATGCTACAGAAGGCTATGCTACAGAGGTCCATATGCCTAAGGGTTCAATCACCCAAAGAGCCCATTCCCCTTAGTATTCTCATACGCATGGAAGGCCATGCGACTGAATAGGGTCCATACGCCCGAATAGAGCTCATGTGCCCGAAGGAACTTAGCTTATTTTCCTGATTTGTGGGGGAATAGTATTATATGGGCTTTAACTTCGGGGTTCATGTAAGATGACTTTCGAGATCATAGGCGTTGTGATGGGCTTGATGTATGATGGGTGCTTACGCACCTTTGTGCGTATGATGTATGTTATGTATGTATGTGATGCCTTGTATGTCGATGCTTTGTGTGATTATGTTTATGTTCCTATTATGTATGTTTATTTTTCCCGTGGCTTTACGTGTTATAGTTGTGAAAGAAATGATAAAGTATTATGTAACGTAAAGTGAAAGATAATGAAAGAGGTACATAATGTTAGAATGCATGCATTAATGAAAGAAAAAGTATAGAAAGGCTTGCAAGCAATATGTACAGAGGTGCACAGCTCTAAAATGCCATAAGCTCAACTGTGTATGGTTTAGCTAGCCCTTAAGGATATACACAGGGGTTCCAGTCTTTGTGACTGATCAACAGGTGGTACAGTGGTGTATAGTGATTACTCACCTCGGTGCTGGTGCCAGGATATGTGTAGTGTGGAAGTCATTTTATGATCTTCGGCTCAGTACCCGAGTTATGCATAATGTTGGGGGTGTAGTATACAATGGTGTATAGTGATTACTCACCTCGGTGCTAGTGCCAGGCTATGTGCAGTGTGGAAGTCATTTTATGATCTTCGGCCCAGTACCCGAGTTATGCATGATGTTGGCGGTGTAGTATACAGTGGTGTATAGTGATTACTCACCTCGGTGCTAGTGCCATGCTATGTTAGTTTGGAAGTCAATTTATGATCTTCGGCCCAGTACCCAAGTTATGCATAATGTTGGTGGTGTAGTATACAGTTGGGATCTTTGTCGCTTATCCAGGTGATGGTGCCATGTTAGGTCTAGGATCAGTAGGTCTAGTCCATTTTGTATAGGCTTAGTACTTGAATTAATATTTGTAATGAATGGTTGTAATTCATTATTGTGTATGCATTATATATAGGTTAACCCATTTGTATGTGTGTTGATTTATGTATGGTTGTAGGTACAAACATTATACTTGGTCAATTTTTGAAATTGACTAAGTGTAAGAAACATCTATGGATGAACATTTTGTTATTCCGTAGATATGTATCTTACAAGTAAAATCCATCCAAAGATCTTCTGCGTATGAACAACCAGCACTGAGGATGGAAGAACAAGATTGCTTCAGAAGAACAAAGATTGCTTCGAAGAACAATGTACCCTTGGAAGAACAAGACTTCTGCGGAAGAACAAAACATCTACGGAAGTCAATAAGATTGCTGCGGAAGAACAATGTACCCTTGGAAGATCAAGACTTCTGTGGAAGAACAAAACATCTACGGAAGACAATATTCCTATGGAGTCCAAACACTTGTATAATACAAGTGTTACAAGTCAACAAGGCAGTTATGCGAATCCCAAGAAATTCGATGATTCCTTAACAGAAACAATTCAAATCCCGAGAGATCCGGTGTTTCCTTTAACAGAAACATCA
The DNA here is from genome assembly GCA_025506515.1 of Flaveria trinervia. NCBI lineage: Eukaryota > Viridiplantae > Streptophyta > Magnoliopsida > Asterales > Asteraceae > Flaveria > Flaveria trinervia. Next base: position 66,917,812 of record CM046445.1, on the reverse strand, counting down.
TTGTCTATATAAATAGATCCTAGGTTTCTAATCATGGGCGGCTTCTACAGCAACAACAATAGCAATACGACAATTCCACAACAGCAAACATCACATCAAATCTCACAATCAAACCCTAGCAGCCGTCGCATCATTCATCACAAAATTTAATATCATTCATTCATTATTTGTAATCATTAACATGTTTTAATGAAATACATATTATTCATTAATTGTGTTTTTTAGTGTGTTCTTGAATCTTTATTGATATTGAAAACAATTAAACCAAGCCAACATTGATTCCGCAAGCGTTGACTTGCCTTCAACCGACACTAATAAGTCCTGATTGCGATCCTTGGATTCTTAGGTGGTATCAGAGCCAAGTGCTCATTGATTTAGATCGATTGATCTATCAATATTAGTTATGTTTAATTGCTTTGAATTCTCATTAACAGTAATTTGTGTGAAACTTGTTTGTCACTCAATAGTAGTCAGTTAGATTAACTTGGATCTATATTCAAATCAATTGAATAGCAGATCCTGTTGATCAAATTCATCAATTAACATCTCAGATCTTAACTAATCATGAGCAACTTCAGTGGATCATCTTACCAACCAGCAAAGTTGGAAACAAAAGCAGACTTCAAATAATGGAAAATCAAGTTTAGGAATCATGTAAATTATACAGATTCTGACTTATAGGTCTCTATAACAGAAGGTCCTTATATTCCACCCACCCTTGGTCCGGATTATAATGACAACAATCAACCCATAAGCACAAAAGTTCTTTCACCTGATGATATTAAGAAGGTTAAAGTTGATATCAAAGCATATAGCTTGCTTAGTATGGCTTTGAAGAAGAAATATTGATCAGATGTGGAAATTATAAAAGAGCGAATTCCTTGTGGAAGATTATTCATACATTTTGTGAAGGGAGTGATGAAATCCAAAGCATTAGGAAGGACACCCTTCATTCACAATATGAAACCTTTCATCATATTGAGGGTGAATCAATTCCTCAACAACTCCACAGGTTTATGCAACTTGTCACAAAAATGAACATTCTGGAGTTGAAATACACAAATGAGAAGCTAAATAAGAACATGCTCCATACTTTACCAGAAAGTTGGAAGCAAACTGTATCCATGTTCAAGAATACCATAGATCTCAAAGCAGTCAGACTAGACACTCTAGTGGCTAAATTTGAGGCTCTTGAACTGGATGAGAAATCAAGAAACAAGTGTATAAGAACTCATGTATCACCATATAACTTTAAAGAAACAAGAAGTGCTTTCATGTCCAGTAATGATGGTGATAACTCTTGTACTTTGAGTGAAGATGAAGAGGAAGTAAGTTTCTATGCTTCGAAACCTCCTAAGAAATCTTCTCAAAGTAAGTCAAGAAAAGATAAAGAAAGATCTGATGATCAAAGAGATAAATCATCTGAAAAACCATCATCCAACAATCAATCAGAGGCTATCACTGTTATTCTAGACTCTGAAGAACAAAAGGCAGCTTTTGCAGCCTTCAGTTCAAGCTTTCAAGCTTACCTAGGAAGTACATTGCCCATTGCCAACATGTGCCAACAAGATTTAGAAGAACTACCTTCGGATGTAGTGGAGGAAATGGATCTACAATGGCAAATAGCAATGATTGCATATAGAGCCAAACAATATCCGAGAAGAAACAAGAATTTGGCTGCTGCAAGTAAATCATCACGTATTGGAGTTGATAAGTCAAAGGTAAGATGCTTCAAGTGCAATCTCTATGGACACTTTTCTAGAGAATGCAATCAACAAAATTCTAACACAAAACAACATCAGAATCATCAGGCCAAACAACCCTCATAACTCAAAGATGTTTTAGACAGCCACAACTGACCAACTCATCCCCACTAGCCACCAATTCACCAGCAGGAACTAGCAACTCTAAAGACTCTAGGATGATCATTCTTCAAGATGGAACCTGTGACTGGAGTGTGTATGAGAAGGAAGTATTAGAAGAAAATCAAGCTCTAATGGCTCACATGGAAAACAAGGTTCCACCCATGGCAAGTGAGGTAAGAGACAGGTTATGTTCATCAATATGTGTTGAGGAAGTAGAAAGATATAGAGTCCATGCTTAACAATTAGCTGACAAAGTTAAAGAAACAATGATTTTGAATGAATCTCATGTAAGAGAACATAAACTATATCAAATTAAAATTAACTCTTTACAAAAGGATTTAGACAAAATTGTTTCTGAAAATTACAGTTTGAAAGCACAAGTTGAGCATCTGACCACTTCCTTAACAAAATCCATGGCTGATCATGCATCAAATGAAGTGAAACTTCAGAAGTTTCAGTTCTTATCTCAGCAATATGAGAAATTACTAAATTTTCATATTGAATCAAAGAAAAGGTCTGGGTTGGGATACAATGTTGTGGCACCTCCAGTTAATAATAACTATGTTTCTTTGCCTGAATCAATGACAAATAATCTGTCAAAACATTTGTGAGTAGCACCAATATAGGAACTAGCTCAATCAACAAAACATTGATAATAAGGTGAATGAAACTGAGTCTTCTGAATCAGAAAAGTTTAATCAATTTAATTCAGAATTCGACTTAGATGAGTGGGATGACTTGGATGATTCTGATGAACATGATGTGATCTTTTAAATAAGGGTACGAATGTTGTGCTTGAAACAAATATTCCAAAAGTGCTTGAAGAAACAAAGCTACCATACCCTCCTAAACAAAGAAACATGCTAAAAACCATTTGCAAGAGAATAGCTTAGTTCAATGAAGGTCTATAAGAGCAAATGGTGTGAGAAAGAATCAGATGAAAAGTATTGCAAATGGTGTGACATGAAAAATCACAATACTGAAGATTTTTACTTCAATAGCTACTGCTCTATTTGCAATATGAATAATTACATGACTGATGACTGCTACTTCAACAAACATTGTGCCATCTGCAACAAAAATAACCATTCCACTCAGGAATGTTATTTCAATAAAAAGAACAAGATAAAAGGAACAAAGAAGAAAGAATCAGATAAGTCTGAATCAAATACTCAATCTACTGATTGTGAAAAGGGTTCAAACCTAAACAAGTCTGAACTAAAATCAAAGTCAAAATCAAAGGACAAAACATCATCAAGTGCTCATCCATTTAAGAAAAGAACAACTTTTCAGCAGTCAAAAACACCTCACAAAAGGGTAGATTTGACTGATAAGGAAACAAAGGATGATGATGCATTCTTTGATAAATTTGAAAAGGGAAATCATGTACCTCATTCAAAAGCAAAAGATTGTGAGATATTTAATCACAAAATTTCATTATCAAAACCAAAATCTCAAATGAAAAAAACTAAGTTGAATCAAGAAGAATTTGGGAAACAAGAACCTAGTTCATCAACATCCCATTCAACAGAATCATCCTCACCTGAAACAACTCAGAATGAATCAACCAAAACTAAAACTAAAACTTCAAGACTTGTTCATGAAGGAGTAACTATTGTAGGCACTGTTAACAAACCCAAGATCATTAAGACTTGGCTTGTCAATTCTAACTGATTTATTTCTGAATGCGGGAACAATATTGGAGAGCTGACAACAAGTGGTATGTTGACAGTGGTTGTTCCAGGAATGTGACAGGAAACTGTTCACTTCTCCATGATTTCAAACATAAAAATGCTTCTTATGTGGCATTTGGTGGGGATAAAAAAGGAGGTAAAATTGTTGGTGAAGGAATGATAACAAATGGTGTGCTCAAATTTGAGAAAGTAAATTATTATGAAAATTTACAGTATAATCTACTAAGCGTGTCTCAAATTTGTGATCAAAATTATACCACATTGTTCGATAATACTAATTGTTACATTCTTAAGCCAGGGTTTACTGTTCTAGAAGAATGGGTCCTCTTCAAAGCAGCAAGAAAAGGAAACACTTATGTTTTGGATATGAACAACACATCACCCACAAAACATGAAACATGCCTTCTATCTAAGCTATCAGAAGATATATCTCAATTATGGCATAGAAGGCTTGTCCATTCTAATATGAAGAACATGAATAAATTGGTGAAAAATGACCTGGTCATCGGATTGCCAAACAAAGAGTTTCATTGCTCAACTCACTATTCTTTTTGTTACAAAGGAAAACAACATAGAGTTTCCCATA